>JANJXV010000500.1:0-467500 GCA_024803745.1 Megascapheus bottae
AAGTCACAGAACTGAGGTGTTTTAAGTTATATATTGGAGTTGTGTGAAGTCAAAATGGATGTGTGAAGTCATAGAATGGAGGTGTGTGAAGTCAGAGAATGGAGGTGTGTGAGACACAGAATGGAGGTGTGTGAAGTCAAAGAATGGAGGTGTGTGAAGTCATAGAATGGAGGTGTGTGAAGTCATAGAATGGAGGTGTGTGAAGTGATCAGAATGAGGTTTGTGAAGTGACAGAATGCTAGGTGTGTGAAGCTCAACGAATGGAGGTGTGTGAAGTCACAGAAAGGAGGTGTGTGAAGTCATAGAATGGAAGGTGTGTGAAGTCATAGAATGGAGTGTGTGAAGTCAAGAATGGAGGTGTGTGAAGTCACAGAGTGGAATTTTGTGAAATCATAGAATGGAGGTGTGTGAAGTCATAGAATGGATGATTCTGAAGAAAAAATGAAGGTGTGAGAAGTCATAGAATGGAGGTGTGTGAAGTCACAATGTAGGTGTGTGAACTCATAGAATGGTGGTGTGTAATCTCATAGAATGGAGGTGTGTGAAGTCATGGAATGGAGGTGTGTGAAGTCACAGAATGGAGGTGTGTGAAGTCAAAGAATGGAAGTGTGTGAAGTCAAAATGGATGTGTGTGAAGTCACAGAATGGAGGTGTGTGAAGTCACCGAATGGAGGTGTGTTAAGCCAAAATTGTGGAGTGTGAAGTCACAAATGGAGGTGTTAAGTCAGAATTTAGCTGTGTGAAGTCATAGAATGGAGGTTTGTGAAGTCAGAATGGAGGTGTGTGAACTCATAGAATGGAGGTGTGTGAAGTCACAATGGAGGTGTGTGAAGTCTTAGAATGGAGGTGTGTCAACTCAGAAATGAGGTGTGTGAAGTCATAGAATCTAGGTGTGTGAAGTCATAGAATGGAAGTGTGTGAAATCATAGAATGGAGGTGTGTGAAGTCACAGAACTGAGGCGTGTGAAGTCAAAATGGAGGTGTGTGAAGTCACGAGGCAGGTATGTGAACTCATAGAATGGAGGTGTGAAGTCACAATGTAGGTGTGTTAAGTTATAGAATGGAGGTGTGTGAAGTCATAGAATGGAGGTGTGTGAAGTCACAGAATGGAGGAGTGTGAAATCACAGAATGGAGGTGTGTGAAGTCACAGAATGGAGGTGTGTGAAGTTATAGAATGGAGGTGTGTGAAGTCACAGAATGGAGGTGTGTGAAGTCACAGAATGGAGGGGTGTGAAGTCACAGAATGGATGTGTGTGAAGGCATAGAATGGAGGTGTATGAAGTCACAGAATGGATTTGTGTTAAGTACCGGAATGGAGGTGTGTGAACTCATAATGGAGGTGTGTAAAGTCACGGAATGGACGTGTTTGACCTCAAAATGAAGGTGTGTGAGGTCACCGAACGGAGGTTTGTGAAGTCATAGAATGGAGGTGTGTGAAGTCATAGAATGGATGATTCTGAAGTAATAATGAAGGTGTGTGAAGTCATAGAATGGAGGTGTGTGAAGTCACAATGTAGGTATGTGAACTCATAGAAATGTGGTGTGTGAAGTCACAATGTAGGTGTGTTACGTTATAGAATGGAGGTGTGTGAAGTCATAGAATGGAGGTGTGTGAAGTCACAGAATGGAGGTGTATGAAATCATAGAATGGTGGTGTGCGAAGTCACAGAATGGAGATGTGAGAAGTCATAGAATGGAGGTGTGTGATGTCATAGAATGGAGGTGTGTGAAGTCATAGAATGGAGGTGTGTGCAGTCACAAAATGGAGGTGTGTGAAGTTATAGAATGGAGGTGTGTGAAGTCACAGAATCGAGGTGTGTAAAATCATAGAATGGACGTGTGTGAAGTCATAGAATGGAGGTGTTTGAAGTCATAGAATGGAGGTGTGTGAAGTAACAGAATGGAGGTGTGTGAAGTCACAGATTGGAGGTGTGTGAACCCAGAATGGAGGTGTGTGAAGTCACAGAATGGAGGGGTGTGAAGTCATAGAATTCAGGTGTGTGAAGTCACAGAATGGAGTTGTGTTAAGTCACAGAATGGAGGTGTGTGAAGTCATAGAATGGAGGTGTGTGAAGTCACAGAATGGAGGTGTGTGAAGTCACAGAAAGGAAGTGTGTGAAGTCATAGAATGGAGGTGTGTGAAGTCAGAATGGAGATGTGTGAAGTCACAGAATGGAGGTGTGTGACCTCAAAATGAAGGTGCGTGAGGTCACAGAACGGAGGTTTGTGAAGTCATAAAATGGAGGTGTGTGAAGTCATAGAATGGAACTTTCTGAAGTAAGAATGAAGGTGTGTGAAGTCATAGAATGGAGGTGTGTGAAGTCAAAATGGAGGTGTGTGAACTCATAGAATGGAGGTGTGTGAACTCATGGAATGGAGGTGTGTGAAGTCAAAGAATGGAGCTGTGTGAAGTCAAACAATAGAGGAGTGTGAAGTCACAGAATGTAGGTGTGCGAAGTCACAGAATGGAGGTGTTTGAAGACAAAACGGAGGCGTGTGAAGTCACAGAATGGAGGTGTGTGAAGTCAAAAATGTGGTGTGTGAAGTCACAAATGGAGGTGTGTGAAGTCACAGAGTGGAGGTGTGTGAAGTCAAAATGGAGGTGTGTGAAGTCATCGAATGGAGGTATGTGAAGTCATGGAATGGAGCTGTGTAAAGTCACAGAATGGAGGAGTGTGAAGTCAGAATGGTGGTGCTCGAAGTCATAGAATGGAGGTGTGTGAAGTCAGAATGTAGGTGTGTGAAGTCATAGATTGGAGTGGTGTGAAGTCACAATGGGGGTGTGTGAAGTCATAGAATGGTGGTGTGTGAAGTCATAAAATGGAGGTGTGTCAACTCAGACAGGAGGTGTGTGAAGTCATAGAATGGAGGTGTGTGAAGTCATAGAATGGAGTTGTGTGAAATCATAGAATGGAGGTGTGTGAAGTCACAGAATTGAGGTGTTTGAAGTCATATATTGGAGGTGTGTGAAGTCATAGAATGCAGGTGTGTGAAATCATAGAATGGAGGTGTGTGAAGTCACAGAATTGAGGTGTGTGAAGACAGAATGGAGGTGTGTGAAGTCATAGAATTAAGGTGTGTGAAGTCAGAATGGAGGTATGTGAACACATAGAATGGAGGTGTGTGAAATCACAATCATGGTGTGTGAAGTCATAAAATGGAGATGTGTGAAGTCACAGAATGGAGGTGTGTGAAGTCATAGAATGGGGCTGGGTGAAGTCAGAATGGAGGTGTGTGAATTCACAGAATAGAGGTGTGTAAAGTCATAGAATGGAGGTGTGTGAAGTCATAGAATGGAGGTGTGTTAAGTCAAAATGGAGGTGTGTGAAGTCACAGAATTGAGGTGTGTGAAGTCACAGAATGGAGGTGTGTGAAGTCACAGAATGGAGGTGGGCGAAGTCATAGAATGGATGTTTCTGAAGTAACAATGAAGGTGTGTGAAGTCATAAATGGAGGTGTGTGAAGTCACAGAATGGAGGTGTGTGAAGTCATACAATGGAGATATGTAAAGTCAGAATGGAGGTGTGTGAAGTCACACAATGGAAGTGTGTGAACTCAGAATGGAGGTGTGTGAAGTCATAGAATAGAGCTGTGTGAAGTCATAGAATGGAGGTTTGTGAAGTCAGCATGGAGGTGTGTGAAGTCAAGAAATGAGGTGTGTGAAGTCAAAATGGAGGTGTGTGAAGTCAGAATGGAGGTGTGTTGAGTCACAGAATGGAGGTATGTGAACTCAGAATGGAGGTGTGTGAAGTCACAGAATGGAGGTGTGTGAAATGATTGCATGGAGGTATGTGAAATCATAGAATGGAAGTGTGTGAAGTCATAGAATGGAGGCGTGTGAAGTCATAGAATGTAGATGTGTGAAGTCATAGAATGGAGGTGTGTGAAGTCACCGAAGGGAGGAGTGTGAAGTCACATAATGGAGGTGAGTGAAGTCAACATGAAGGTGTGTGACGTCATAAAATGGAGGAGTGTGAAATCATAGAATGGAGGTTTGTGAAATCACAGAATAGAGGTGTGTGAAGTCAGAGAATGGAGGTTTGTGAAGTCATAGAATGGAGGTATGTAAAGTCAAATTGGGGTGTGTGAAGTCATAGAATGGAGGTGGGTGAAGTCATAGAATGGACGTGTGTGAAGTCAGAGAACTGAGGTGTGTGAAGTCACAGAATTGACAGGTATGAAGTCATAGAATGGAGGTGTGTGAAGTCACAGAATTCAGGTGTTTGTAGTCATATATTGGAGGTGTGTGAAGTCATAGAATGGAGGTGTGTGAACTCATAGAATGGAGGTGTGTGAAGTCACAGAATGGAGGTGTGTGAAGTCATAGAAGGGAGGTGTGTGAAGTCATAGAACGGAGGTGTGTGAAGTCACAGAATGGAGGTGTGGGAAGTAACAGAATGGAGGTGTGTGAAGTCAAAGAATGGAGGTGTGTGAACTCAGAATGGAGGTGTGTACAGTCACAGAATGGAGGTGTGTGAAGTCATAGAATGGATCTGTGTGAATTCATAGAATGGAGGTGTGTGAAGTCACAGAATGGAGGTGTGTGAAGTCACAGACTGGAGGTGTGTGAACTTAGAATGGAGGTGTTTGACTTCACAGAATGGAGGTGTGTGAAGTCATAGAATGGAAGTGTGTGAAGTCATAGAATGGAGGTGTGTGAAGGCACAGAATGGAGGTGTGTGAAGTCACCGAATGGAGTTGTGTGAACTCAGAATGGAGGTGTGTGAAGTCACAGAATGGAGGTTTGTGAAGTCATAGAATGGATGTTTCTGAAGTAAGAATGAAGGTGTGTGAAGTCACAGAATGGAGGTGTGTGAACTCATAGAATGGAGGTGTGTGAAGTCACAGAATGCAGGTGTGTGAAGTCAGAATGGAGGGGTGTAGTCATAGATTGGAGGTGGGTGAAGTCATAAAAAGGAGGTGTGGGAAATCATAGAATGGAGGAGTGTGAAATCATAGAGTGCAGGTGAGTGAAGTCACAGATTCGAGGTCTGTGAAGTCATAGAATGGAGGTGTGTGATGTAAAAATGGACTGTGCGAAGTCATAGAATAGAGGTGTGTGATGTCAGAATTGAGGTGTGTGAAGTCATAGATGGAGTTGTGTGAAGTCATAGTATGGAGGTGTGTGAAATCATACAATGGAGTTTTGTGAAGTCACAGAATGGAGCTCTGTGAATTCAGAATGGAGGTGTGTGAAGTCATAGAATGGAGGTGTGTGAAGTCAGAATGGAGATGTGTGAACTCATAGAATGGAGGTGTGTGATGTCACAATGGAAGTGTGTGAAGTCATAGAATGGAGGTGTGTGAAGTCACAGAATGGCGGTGTGTGAAGTCATAGAATGGAGTTTTGTGAAGTCATAGAATGGAGCTGTGTGAAGTCAGAATGGAGGTGTGTGAAGTCACAGAATGGAGGTGTGTCAACTCAGAATTTAGGTATGTGAAGTCAAAGAATGGAGGTGTGCGAATTCATAGAAGGGAGGTGTGTGAAGTCATAGAATGGAGGTGTGTGAAGTCAAAATGGAGGTGTGTGAAGTCACAGAATTGAGGTGTGTGAACACAGAATGGAGGTGTGTGAAGTCAAAGAATGGAGGTGTGTGAAGTCATAGTATGGAGGTGTGTGAAGTCATAGAATGTATGTTTGTGAAGTAAGAATGAAGGTGTGTGAAGTCACAGAATTGAGGTGTGTGACGTCACAGAATGGAGGTGTGTGAAATCATAGAATGGAGGTGTGTGAAGTCAGAAAGGAGGTGTGTGAAGTCACCGAATGGAGGTATGTGAACACAGAATGGAGGTGTATGAAGTCACAGAATGAAGGTTTGCGAAATCACAGAATGGAGTTGCGGGAAGTCATAAAATTAATGTTTCTGAATTAAGAATGAAGGTGGGTGAAGACATAGAATGGAGGTGTGTGAAGACAAAATTGTGGTGTGTGAACTCATAGAATGGATGTGTGTGAACTCACGAATGGAGGTGTGTGAAGTCGTGGAATGGAGGTGTGTAAAGTAAAAGAATGGAGGTGTGTGAAGTCAAACAATAGTGGTGTGTGAAGTCACAGAATGGAGGTGTTTGAAGTCACAGAATGGAAGTGTGTGAAGTCACAATAGAGGTGTGTGAAGTCAAAGAATGGAGGTGTGTGAAGTCACAGAATGCAGGTGTGTGAAGTCAAAATGGTGGTGTGTGAAGTCACAAATGGAGGTGTGTAAAGTCACAGAATGTAGGTGTGTGAAGTCAAAATGGAGGTGTGTGAAGTCATAGAATGGAGGTGTGTGAAGTCATAGAATGGAGGAGTGTGAAGTCAGAATGGAGATTTGAGAAGTCACAGAATGGAGGTGTGTGAAGGCTTAGAATGTTGATGTATGAAGTCATAGAAGGGAGGTATATGAAGTCATAGAATGGAGGTGTGTGAAGTCAGAGTGCAGGTGTGTGAAGTCATAGAATGGAGGTTTGTGAAGTCATGGACTGGAGGTGTGTGAAGTCATAGAATGGAAGTGTGTGAAGTCACGTAAGGGAGGTGTGTGAAGGCACAGAATGGACGTGTGTGAAGTCAAAATGCAGGTGTGTGAAGTCATACAATGTAGGTGTGTGAAGTCATAGAATGGAGGTGTGTGAAGTCATAGAAGGGAGGTGTGTGAAATCACAGAATGGAGGGGTATGAATTCGCAGAATGGAGGTGTGTAAAGACACAGAGTGGAGATGTGTGCATTCACAGAGTGGAGGTGTGTGAAGTCATAGAAAGGAGGTTTGTGAAGTCACAGAATGGAGGTGTGTGAAGTCAGAATGGAGGTATGTGAACTCATAGAATGGAGGTGTGTGAAGTCACAGAATGGAGGTGTGTGAAGTCATAGAATGGAGGTGTGTGAAGTCAGAATGGAGCTGTGTGAAGTCATAGAATGGAGGTGTGTGAAGTCAGAATGGAGGTGTGTGAACTCATAGAATGGAGGTGTGTGATGTCACAGAATGGAGGTGTGTGAAGTCAAATTGGAGTTGTGTGAAGTCATATAATGGAGGTGTGTCAACTCAGACAGGAGGTGTGTGAAGTCATAGAATGGAGGTGTGTGAAGTCATAGAATGGAGTTGTGTGAAATCATAGAATGGAGGTGTGTGAATTCACAGAATTTAGGTTTGTGAAGTCAGAATGGAGGTGTGTGAGGTCAGAATGGAGGTGAGTGAAGTCATAGAATGGAGGTGTGTGAACTCATTGAATGGAGCTGTGTGAAGTTACAGAATGGAGGTGTGTGAAGTCATAGAATGGAGGTGTGTGAAGTCACAGAATGGAGGTGTGTGAAATCATAGAATGGAGGTGTGTGAAGTCAAAGAATGGAGGTGTGTGAACTCATAGAATGGAGGTGTGTGAAGTCACAGAATTCAGGTTTGTGAAGTCAGAATGGAGGTATGTAGTCATAGATTGGAGGTGGGTGAAGTCATAAAAAGGAGGTGTGGGAACTCATAGAATGGAGGAGCGTGAAGTCATAGAGTGCAGGTGAGTGAAGTCACAGATTCGAGGTCTATGAAATCATAGAATGGAGGTGTGTGAGGTCAAAATGGAGGTGTGCGAAGTCATAGAATAGAGGTTTGTGAAGTCAGAATTGAGGTGTGTGAAGTCATAGATGGAGGTGTGTGAAGTCATAGAGTGGAGTTTTGTGAAGTCATAGAATGGAGCTGTGTGAAGTCAGCATGGAGGTGTGTGAAGTCACAGAACGGAGGTGTGTCAACTCAGAATTTAGTTGTGTGAAGTCAAAGAATGGAGGTGTGCGGAGTCATAGAAGGGAGGTGTGTGAAGTCATAGAATGGAGGTGTGTGAAGTCAGAATGGAGGTGTGTGAAGTCATAGAATTGAGGTGTGTGAACACAGAATGGAGGTGTGTGAAGTCATAGTATAGAGGTATGTGAAGTCATAGAATGTATGTTTGTGAAGTAAGAATGAAGGTGTGTGAAGTCAAAGAATTGAGGTGTGTGACGTCACAGAATGGAGGTGTGTGAAGTCATAGAATGGAGGTGTGTGAATTCAGAATGGAGGTGTGTGAATTCACCGAATGGAGGTGTGTGAACTGAGAATGGTGGTGTGTGAAGTCACAGAATGAAGGTTTGCGAGGTCACAATTGGAGTTGTGGGAAGTCATAAAATGGATGTTTCTGAATTAAGAATGAAGGTGGGTGAAGTCATAGAATGGAGGTTTGTGAAGACAAAATTGTGGTGTGTGAACTCATAGTATGGATGTGTGTGAACTCATCGAATGGAGGTGTGTGAAGTCGTGGAATGGAGGTGTGTGAACTCATAGAATGGAGGTGTGTGAATTGACAATGTAAGTGTGTAAAGTCATAGAATGGAGGTGTGTGAAGTCACAGAATAGAGGTGTGTGAAGTCATACAATGGAGATGTGTAAAGTCAGAATGGAGGTGTGTGAAGTCAGCATGGAGGTGTGTGAAGTCAAGAAATGAGGTGTGTGAAGTCAAAATGGAGGTGTGTGAAGTCAGAATGGAGGTGTGTGAAGTCACACAATGGAGGTATGTGAACTCAGAATGGAGGTGTGTGAAGTCATAGAATGGAGGTGTGTGAAGTCATAGAATGTAGATGTGTGAAGTCATAGAATGGAGGTGTGTGAAGTCACCGAAGGGAGGAGTGTGAAGTCAGATAATGGAGGTGAGTGAAGTCAAAATGGAGGTGTGTGACGTCATAAAACGGAGGTGTGTGAAATCATAGAATGGAGGTTTGTGAAATCACAGAATGGAGGTGTGTGAAGTCAGAGAGTGGAGGTTTGTGAAGTCATAGAATGGAGGTATGTAAAGTCAAATTGGAGGTGTGTGAAGTCATAGAATGGAGGTGGGTGAAGTCATAGAATGGACGTGTGTGAAGTCAGAGAACTGAGGTGTGTGAAGTCACAGAATTGACGGGTATGACGTCATCGAATGGAGGTGTGTGAAGTCACAGAATTCAGGTGTTTGTAGTCATATATTGGAGGTGTGTGAAGTCATAGAATGGAGGTGTGTGAAGTCATAGAATGGAGATGTGTGAAGTCACAGAATGGAGGTGTGTGAAGTCAAAGAATGGAGGTGTGTGAACTCAGAATGGAGGTGTGTGAAGTCAGAGTGCAGGTGTGTGAAGTCATAGAATGGAGGTTTATGAAGTCATGGACTGGAGGTGTGTGAAGTCATAGAATGGAAGTGTGTGAAGTCACGTAAGGGAGGTGTGTGAAGGCACAGAATGGACGTGTGTGAAGTCAAAATGGAGGTGTGTGAAGTCATACAATGTAGGTCTGTGAAGTCATAGAATGGAGGTGTGTGAAGTCATAGAAGGGAGGTGTGTGAAATCACAAAATGGAGGGGTATGAATTCGCAGAATGGAGGTGTGTAAAGACACAGAGTGGAGATGTGTGCATTCACAGAGTGGAGGTGTGTGAAGTCATAGAAAGGAGGTTTGTGAAGTCACAGAATGGAGGTGTGTGAAGTCAGAATGGAGGTATGTGAACTCATAGAATGGAGGTGTGTGAAGTCACAGAATGGAGGTGTGTGAAGTCATAGAATGGAGGTGTGTGAAGTCAGAATGGAGCTGTGTGAAGTCATAGAATGGAGGAGTGTGAAGTCAGAATGGAGGTGTGTGAACTCATAGAATGGAGGTGTGTGATGTCACAGAATGGAGGTGTGTGAAGTCAAATTGGAGTTGTGTGAAGTCATAAAATGGAGGTGTGTCAACTCAGACAGGAGGTGTGTGAAGTCATAGAATGGAGGTGTGTGAAGTCATAGAATGGAGTTGTGTGAAATCATAGAATGGAGGTGTGTGAATTCACAGAATTTAGGTTTGTGAAGTCAGAATGGAGGTGTGTGAGGTCAGAATGGAGGTGAGTGAAGTCATAGAATGGAGGTGTGTGAACTCATAGAATGGAGGTGTGTGAAGTCACAGAATGGAGGTGTGTGAAGTCATAGAATGGAGGTGTGTGAAGTCACAGAATGGAGGTGTGTGAAATCATAGAATGGAGGTGTGTGAAGTCACAGAATGGAGGTGTGTGAACTCATAGAATGGAGTTGTGTGAAGTCACAGAATTCAGGTTTGTGAAGTCAGAATGGAGGTGTGTAGTCATAGATTGGAGGTGGGTGAAGTCATAAAAAGGAGGTGTGGGAACTCATAGAATGGAGGAGTGTGAAGTCATAGAGTGCAGGTGAGTGAAGTCACAGATTCGAGGTCTATGAAGTCATAGAATGGAGGTGTGTGATGTCAAAATGGAGGTGTGCGAAGTCATAGAATAGAGGTTTGTGAAGTCAGAATTGAGGTGTGTGAAGTCATAGATGGAGGTGTGTGAAGTCATAGTATGGAGGTGTGTGAAGTCATAGAATGGAGGTGTGTGAAGTCACAGAATGGAGGTGTGTGAAGTCATAGAGTGGAGTTTTGTGAAGTCATAGAATGGAGCTGTGTGAAGTCAGCATGGAGGTGTGTGAAGTCACAGAACGGAGGTGTGTCAACTCAGAATTTAGGTGTGTGAAGTCAAAGAATGGAGGTGTGCGGAGTCATAGAAGGGAGGTGTGTGAAGTCATAGAATAGAGGTGTGTGAAGTCAGAATGGAGGTGTGTGAAGTCATACAATTGAGGTGTGTGAACACAGAATGGAGGTGTGTGAAGTCAAAGAATGGAGGTGTGTGAAGTCATAGTATAGAGGTATGTGAAGTCATAGAATGTATGTTTGTGAAGTAAGAATGAAGGTGTGTGAAGTCACAGAATTGAGGTGTGTGACGTCACAGAATGGAGATGTGTGAAGTCATAGAATGGAGGTGTTTGAATTCAGAATGGAGGTGTGTGAATTCACCGAATGGAGGTGTGTGAACTGAGAATGGTGGTGTGTGAAGTCACAGAATGAAGGTTTGCGCGGTCACAATTGGAGTTGTGGGAAGTCATAAAATGGATGTTTCTGAATTAAGAATGGAGGTGTGTGAAGTCATAGAGTGGAGTTTTGTGAAGTCATAGAATGGAGCTGTGTGAAGTCAGCATGGAGGTGTGTGAAGTCACAGAACGGAGGTGTGTCAACTCAGAATTTAGGTGTGTGAAGTCAAAGAATGGAGGTGTGCGGAGTCATAGAAGGGAGGTGTGTGAAGTCATAGAATGGAGGTGTGTGAAGTCAGAATGGAGGTGTGTGAAGTCATAGAATTGAGGTGTGTGAACACAGAATGGAGGTGTGTGAAGTCAAAGAATGGAGGTGTGTGAAGTCATAGTATAGAGGTATGTGAAGTCATAGAATGTATGTTTGTGAAGTAAGAATGAAGGTGTGTGAAGTCACAGAATTGAGGTGTGTGACGTCACAGAATGGAGATGTGTGAAGTCATAGAATGGAGGTGTGTGAATTCAGAATGGAGGTGTGTGAATTCACCGAATGGAGGTGTGTGAACTGAGAATGGTGGTGTGTGAAGTCACAGAATGAAGGTTTGCGCGGTCACAATTGGAGTTGTGGGAAGTCATAAAATGGATGTTTCTGAATTAAGAATGAAGGTGGGTGAAGTCATAGAATGGAGGTTTGTGAAGACAAAATTGTGGTGTGTGAACTCATAGAATGGATGTGTGTGAACTCATCGAATGGAGGTGTGTGAAGTCGCGGAATGGAGGTGTGTGAACTCATAGAATGGAGGTGTGTGAAGTGACAATGTAGGTGTGTAAAGTCATAGAATGGAGGTGTGTGAAGTCACAGAATGGAGGTGTGTGAAGTCATACAATGGAGATGTGTAAAGTCAGAATGGAGGTGTGTGAAGTCAGCATGGAGGTGTGTGAAGTCAAGAAATGAGGGGTGTGAAGTCAAAATGGAGGTGTGTGAAGTCAGAATGGAGGTGTGTGTAGTCACACAATGGAGGTATGTGAACTCAGAATGAAGGTGTGTGAAGTCATAGAATGGAGGTGTGTGAAGTCATAGAATGTAGATGTGTGAAGTCATAGAATGGAGGTGTGTGAAGTCACCGAAGGGAGGAGTGTGAAGTCACATAATGGAGGTGAGTGAAGTCAAAATGGAGGTGTGTGACGTCATAAAATGGAGGTGTGTGAAATCATAGAATGGAGGTTTGTGAAATCACAGAATGGAGGTGTGTGAAGTCAGAGAGTGGAGGTTTGTGAAGTCATAGAATGGAGGTATGTAAAGACAAATTGGAGGTGTGTGAAGTCATAGAATGGAGGTGGGTGAAGTCATAGAATGGACGTGTGTGAAGTCAGAGAACTGAGGTGTGTGAAGTCACAGAATTGACGGGTATGACGTCATCGAATGGAGGTGTGTGAAGTCACAGAATTCAGGTGTTTGTAGTCATATATTGGAGGTGTGTGAAGTCATAGAATGGAGGTGTGTGAAGTCATAGAATGGAGGTGTGTGAAGTCACAGAATGGAGGTGTGTGAAGTCATAGAATTGAGGTGTGTGAAGTCATAGAACGGAGGTGTGTGAAGTCAAAGAATGGAGGTGTGTGAACTCAGAATGGAGGTGTGTAAAGTCACAGAATGGAGGTGTGTGAAGTCATAGAATGGATCTGTGTGAATTCATAGAATGGAGGTGTGTGCAGTCACAGAATGGAGGTGTGTGAAGTCACAGATTGGAGGTGTGTGAACTTAGAATGGAGGTGTTTGACGTCACAGAATGTAGGTGTGTGAAGTCATAGAATGGAAGTGTGTGAAGTCATAGAATGGAGGTGTGTGAAGGTACAGAATGGAGGTGTGTGAAGTCACCGAATGGAGTTGTGTGAACTCAGAATGGAGGTGTGTGAAGTCACAGAATGGAGGTTTGTGAAGTCATAGAATGGATGTTTCTGAAGTAAGAATGAAGGTGTGTGAAGTCACAGAATGGAGGTGTGTGAACTCATAGAATGGAGGTGTGTGAAGTCGCAGAATGCAGGTGTGTGAAGGCAGAATGGAGGTGTGTAGTCATAGACTGGAGGTGGGTGAAGTCATAAAAAGGAGGTGTGGAAATCATAGAATGGAGGAGTGTGAAGTCAAAGAGTGCAGGTGAGTGAAGTCACAGATTTGAGGTCTGTGAAGTCATAGAATTGAGGTGTGTGATGTAAAAATGGATTGTGCGAAGTCATAGAATAGAGGTGTGTGAAGTCAGAATTGAGGTGTGTGAAGTCATAGATGGAGATGTGTGAAGTCATAGTATGGAGGTGTGTGAAATCACAGAATGGAGTTTTGTGAAGTCACAGAATGGAGCTCTGTGAACTCAGAATGGAGGTGTGTGAAGTCACAGAATGGAGGTGTGTGAAGTCAGAATGGAGCTGTGTGAAGTCATAGAATGGAGGTGTGTGAAGTCAGAATTGAGGTGTGTGAACTCATAGAATGGAGATGTGTGAAGTCACAGAATGGAGGTGTGTGAAGTCAAATTGGAGTTGTGTGAAGTCATATAATGGAGGTGTGTCAACTCAGACAGGAAGTGTGTGAAGTCATAGAATGGAGGTGTGTGAAGTCATAGAATGGAGTTGTGTGAAATCATAGAATGGAGGTGTGTGAATTCACAGAATTTAGGTTTGTGAAGACAGAATGGAGGTGTGTGAGGTCAGAATGGAGGTGAGTGAAGTCATAGAATGGAGGTGTGTGAACTCATAGAATGGAGGTGTGTGAAGTCACAGAATGGAGGTGTGTGAAGTCATAGAATGGAGGTGTGTGAAGTCATAGAATGGAGGTGTGTGAAGTCATAGAATGGAGTTGTGTGAAATCATAGAATGGAGGTGTGTGAATTCACAGAATTTAGGTTTGTGAAGACAGAATGGAGGTGTGTGAGGTCAGAATGGAGGTGTGTGAAGTCATAGAATGGAGGTGTGTGAAGTCATAGAATGGAGGTGTGTGAAGTCACAGTATGGAGGTGTGAAGTCATAGAATGGAGGTGTGTGAAGTCAGAATGGAGCTGTGTGAAGTCATAGAATGGAGGTGTGTGAAGTCAGAATGGAGGTGTGTGAACTCATAGAATGGAGGTGTGTGAAGTCACAGAATGAAGGTGTGTGAAGTCAAATTGGAGTTGTGTGAAGTCATATAATGGAGGTGTGTCAACTCAGACAGGAGGTGTGTGAAGTCATAGAATGGAGGTGTGTGAAGTCATAGAATGGAGTTGTGTGAAATCATAGAATGGAGGTGTGTGAATTCACAGAATTTAGGTTTGTGAAATCAGAATGGAGGTGTGTGAGGTCAGAATGGAGGTGAGTGAAGTCAAAGAATGGATGTGTGTGAACTCATAGAATGGAGGTGTGTGAAGTCACAATGTAGTTGTGTGAAGTCATAGAATGGAGGTGTGTGAAGTCATAGAATGGAGGTGTGTGAAGTCACAGTATGGAGGTGTGAAGTCATAGAATGGAGGTGTGTGAAGTCAGAATGGAGCTGTGTGAAGTCATAGAATGGAGGTGTGTGAAGTCAGAATGGAGGTGTGTGAACTCATAGAATGGAGGTGTGTGAAGTCACAGAATGAAGGTGTGTGAAGTCAAATTGGAGTTGTGTGAAGTCATATAATGGAGGTGTGTCAACTCAGACAGGAGGTGTGTGAAGTCATAGAATGGAGGTGTGTGAAGTCATAGAATGGAGTTGTGTGAAATCATAGAATGGAGGTGTGTGAATTCACAGAATTTAGGTTTGTGAAGACAGAATGGAGGTGTGTGAGGTCAGAATGGAGGTGAGTGAAGTCACAGAATGGAGGTGTGTGAAGTCATAGAATGGAGGTGTGTGAAGTCACAGATTGGAGGTGTGTGAAATTATAGAATGGAGGTGTGTGAAGTCACAGAATGGAGGTGTGTGAACTCATAGAATGGAGGTGTGTGAAGTCACAGAATGCAGGTTTGTGAAGTCAGAATGGAGGTGTGTAGTCATAGATTGGAGGTGGGTGAAGTCATAAAAAGGAGGTGTGGGAAATCATAGAATGGAGGAGTGTGAAGTCATAGAGTGCAGGTGAGTGAAGTCAAAGATTCGAGGGCTATGAAGTCATAGAATGGAGGTGTGTGATGTCAAAATGGAGGTGTGCGAAGTCATAGAATGGAGTTTTGTGAAGTCATAGAATGGAGCTGTGTGAAGTCAGAATGGAGGTGTGTGAAGTCACAGAACGGAGGTGTGTCAACTCAGAATTTAGGTATGTGAAGTCAAAGAAAGGAGGTGTGCGGAGTTATAGAAGGGAGGTGTGTGAAGTCATAGAATGGAGGTGTGTGAAGTTAGAATGGAGGTGTGTGAAGTCATAGAATTGAGGTGTGTGAACACAGAATGGAGTTGTGTGAAGTCAAAGAATGGAGGTGTGTGAAGTCATAGTATAGAGGTGTGTGAAGTCATAGAATATATGTTTGTGAAGTAAGAATGAAGGTGTGTGAAGTCATAGAATGGAGGTGTGTGAACTCATAGAAAGGAGGTGTGTGAAGTCACAATGTAGGTGTGTGAAGTCATAGAATGGAGGTGTGTGAAGTCATAGAATGGAGGTGTGTGAAGTCACAGAATGGAGGTGTGTGAAGTCATAGAATGGAGGTGTGTGAAGTCAGAATGGAGCTGTGTGAAGTCATAGAATGGAGGTGTGTGAAGTCAGAATGGAAGCGTATGAACTCATAGAATGGAGGTGTGTGATGTCACAGAATGGAGGTGTTTGAAGTCAAATTGGAGTTGTGTGAAGTCATATAATGGAGTTGTGTCAACTCAGACAGGAGGTGTGTGAAGTCATAGAATGGAGGTGTGTGAAGTCATACAATGGAGATGTGTAAAGTCAGAATGGAGGTGTGTGAAGTCACAGAATGGAGGTGTGTGAACTCAGAATGGAGGTGTGTGAAGTCATAGAATACAGCTGTGTGAAGTCGTAGAATGGAGGTGTGTGAAGTCAGCATGGAGGTGTGTGAAGTCAAGAAATGAGGTGTGTGAAGTCAAAATGGAGGTGTGTGAAGTCAGAATGGAGGTGTGTTGAGTCACAGAATGGAGGTATGTGAAATCAGAATGGAGGTGTGAGAAGTCACAGAATGGAGGTGTGTGAAATGATAGCATGGAGGTATGTGAAATCATAGAATGGAAGTGTGTGAAGTCATAGAATGGAGGTGTGTGAAGTCATAGAATGTAGATGTGTGAAGTCATAGAATGGAGGTGTGTGAAGTCACCGAAGGGAGGAGTGTGAAGTCACATAATGGAGGTGAGTGAAGTCAAAATGGAGGTGTGTGACGTCATGAAATGGAGTTGTGTGAAATCATAGAATGGAGGTTTGTGAAATCACAGAATGGAGGTGTGTGAAGTCAGAGAATGGAGGTTTGTGAAGACATAGAATGGAGGTATGTAAAGTCAAATTGGAGGTGTGTGAAGTCATAGAATGGAGGTGGTTGAAGTCATAGAATGGACGTGTGTGAAGTCAGAGAACTGAGGTGTGTGAAGTCACAGAATTGACGGGTATGACGTCATAGAATGGAGGTGTGTGAAGTCACAGAATTCAGGTGTTTGTAGTCATATATTGGAGGTGTGTGAAGTCATAGAATGAAGGTGTGTGAAGTCATAGAATGGAGGTGTGTGAAGTCACAGAATGGAGGTGTGTGAAGTCATAGAATAGAGGTGTGAGAAGTCATAGAACGGAGGTGTGTGAAGTCAAAGAATGGAGGTGTGTGAACTCAGAATGGAGGTGTGTAAAGTCATAGAATGGAGGTGTGTGAAGTCATAGAATGGATCTGTGTGAATTCATAGATGGAGGTGTGTGCAGTCACAGAATGGAGGTGTGTGAAGTCACAGATTGGAGGTGTGTGAACTTAGAATGGAGGTGTTTGACGTCACAGAATGGAGGTGTGTGAAGTCATAGAATGGAAGTGTGTGAAGTCATAGAATGGAGGTGTGTGAAGTCACAGAATGGAGTTTTGTGAAGTGATAGAATGGATGTTTCTGAAGTAAGAATGAAGGTGTGTGAAGTCACAGAATGGAGGTGTGTGAACTCATAGAATGGAGGTGTGTGAAGTCACAGCATGCAGGTGTGTGAAGTCAGAATGGAGGTGTGTAGTCATAGATTGGAGGTGGGTGAAGTCATAAAAAGGAGGTGTGGAAATCATAGAATGGAGGAGTGTGAAGTCAAAGAGTGCAGGTGAGTGAAGTCACAGATTCGAGGTCTGTGAAGTCATAGAATGGAGGTGTGTGATGTAAAAATGGAGTGTGCGAAGTCATAGAATAGAGGTGTGTGAAGTCAGAATTGAGGTGTGTGAAGTCATAGATGGAGTTGTGTGAAGTCATAGTATGGAGGTGTGTGAAATCATAGAATGGAGTTTTGTGAAGTCACAGAATGGAGCTGTGTGAATTCAGAATGGAGGTGTGTGAAGTCATAGAATGGAGGTGTGTGAAGTCAGAATGGAGATGTGTGAACTCATAGAATGGAGGTGTGTGACGGCACAATGGAAGTGTGTGAAGTCATAGAATGGAGGTGTGTGAAGTCATAGAATGGAGTTGTGTGAAATCACAGAATGGAGGTGTGTGAATTCACAGAATTTAGGTTTGTGAAATCAGAATGGAGGTGTGTGAGGTCAGAATGGAGGTGAGTGAAGTCAAAGAATGGAGGTATGTGAACTCATAGAATGGAGGTGTGTGAAGTCACAATGTAGGTGTGTGAAGTCATAGAATGGAGGTGTGTGAAGTCATAGAATGGAGGTGTGTGAAGTCACAATGTAGGTGTGTGAAGTCATAGAATGGAGGTGTGTGAAGTCACAGAATGGAGGTGTGTGAAGTCAAATTGGAGTTGTGTGAAGTCATATAATGGAGGTGTGTCAACTCAGACAGGAGGTGTGTGAAGTCATAGAATGGAGGTGTGTGAAGTCATAGAATGGAGTTGTGTGAAATAATAGAATGGAGGTGTGTGAATTCACAGAATTTAGGTTTGTGAAGACAGAATAGAGTTGTGTGAGGTCAGAATGGAGGTGAGTGAAGTCATAGAATGGAGGTGTGTGAACTCATAGAATGGAGGTGTGTGAAGTCACAGAATGGAGGTGTGTGAAGTCATAGAATGGACGTGTGTGAAGTCATAGAATGCAGGTGTGTGAAGTCATAGAATGGAGTTGTGTGAAATCATAGAATGGAGGTGTGTGAATTCACAGAATTTAGGTTTGTGAAGACAGAATGGAGTTGTGTGAGGTCAGAATGGAGGTGAGTGAAGTCATAGAATGGAGGTGTGTGAACTCATAGAATGGAGGTGTGTGAAGTCACAGAATGGAGGTGTGTGAACTCATAGAATGGAGGTGTGTGAAGTCACAGAATGCATGTTTGTGAAGTCAGAATGGAGGTGTGTAGTCATAGAATGGAGGTGTGTGAAGTCAGAATGGAGATGTGTGAACTCACAGAATGGAGGTGTGTGACGTCACAATGGAAGTGTGTGAAGTCATAGAATGGAGGTGTGTGAAGTCAGAATGGAGATGTGTGAACTCACAGAATGGAGGTGTGTGACGTCACAATGGAAGTGTGTGAAGTCATAGAATGGAGGTGTGTGAAGTCATAGAATGGAGTTGTGTGAAATCATAGAATGGAGGTGTGTGAATTCACAGAATTTAGTTTTGTGAAATCAGAATGGAGGTGTGTGAGGTCAGAATGGAGGTGAGTGAAGTCAAAGAATGGATGTGTGTGAACTCATAGAATGGAGGTGTGTGAAGTCACAATGTAGTTGTGTGAAGTCATAGAATGGAGGTGTGTGAAGTCATAGAATGGAGGTGTGTGAAGTCACAGAATGGAGGTGTGTGAAGTCATAGAATGGAGGTGTGTGAAGTCAGAATGGAGCTGTGTGAAGTCATAGAATGGAGGTGTGTGAAGTCAGAATGGAGGTGTGTGAACTCATAGAATGGAGGTGTGTGAAGTCACAGAATGGAGGTGTGTGAAGTCAAATTGGAGTTGTGTGAAGTCATATAATGGAGGTGTGTCAACTCAGACAGGAGGTGTGTGAAGTCATAGAATGGAGGTGTGTGAAGTCATAGAATGGAGTTATGTGAAATCATAGAATGGAGGTGTGTGAATTCACAGAATTTAGGTTTGTGAAGACAGAATGGAGGTGTGCAGTCATAGATTGGAGGTGGGTGAAGTCATAAAAAGGAGGTGTGGGAACTCATAGAATGGAGCTGTGTGAAGTCACAGAATGGAGGTGTGTGAAGTCATAGAATGGAGGTGTGTGAAGTCACAGATTGGAGGTGTGTGAAATTATAGAATGGAGGGGTGTGAAGTCACAGAATGCAGGTTTGTGAAGTCAGAATGGAGGTGTGCAGTCATAGATTGGAGTTGGGTGAAGTCATAAAAAGGAGGTGTGGGAACTCATAGAATGGAGGAGTGTGAAGTCATAGAGTGCAGGTGAGTGAAGTCACAGATTCGAGGTCTATGAAATCATAGAATGGAGGTGTGTGAGGTCAAAATGGAGGTGTGCGAAGTCATAGAATAGAGGTTTGTAAAGTCAGAATTGAGGTGTGTGAAGTCATAGATGGAGGTGTGTGAAGTCATAGTATGGAGGTGTGTGAAGTCATAGAATGGAGGTGTGTGAAGTCACAGAATGGAGGTGTGTGAAGTCATAGAATGGAGTTTTGTGAAGTCATAGAATGGAGCTGTGTGAAGTCAGAATGGAGGTGTGTGAAGTCACAGAACGGAGGTGTGTCAACTCAGAATTTAGGTGTGTGAAGTCAAAGAATGGAGGAGTGCGGGGTCATAGAAGGGAGGTGTGTGAAGTCATAGAATGGAGGTGTGTGAAGTCAGAATGGAGGTGTGTGAAGTCATAGAATTGAGGTGTGTGAACACAGAATGGAGTTGTGTGAAGTCAAAGAATGGAGGTGTGTGAAGTCATAGTATAGAGGTGTGTGAAGTCATAGAATATATGTTTGTGAAGTAAGAATGAAGGTGTGTGAAGTCACAGAATTGAGGTGTGTGACGTCACAGAATGGAGGTGTGTGAAGTCATAGAATGGAGGTGTGTGAATTCAGAATGGAGGTGTGTGAAGTCACCGAATGGAGGTGTGTGAACTGAGAATGGAGGTGTGTGAAGTCACAGAATGAAGGTTTGCGAAGTCACAAATGGAGTAGTGGGAAGTCATAAAATGGATGTTTCTGAATTAAGAATGAATGTGGGTGAAGTCATAGAATGGAGGTTGGTGAAGACAATATTGTGGTGTGTGAACTCATAGAATGGATGTGTGTGAACTCATCGAATGGAGGTGTGTGAAGTCGTGGAATGGAGGTGTGTGAACTCATAGAATGGAGGTGTGTGAAGTGACAATGTAGCTGTGTAAAGTCATAGAATGGAGGTGTGTGAAGTCATAGAATGGAGGTGTGTTAAATCAAAATGGAGGTGTGTGAAGTCACAGAATTGAGGTGTGTGAAGTCACAGAATGGAGGTGTGTGAAGTCACAGAATGGAGGTGGGCGAAGTCATAGTATGAATGTTTCTGAACTAACAATGAAGGTGTGTGAAGTCAGAGAATGGAGGTGTGTGAAGTCACAGAATGGAGGTGTGTGAAGTCATACAATGGAGATGTGTAAAGTCAGAATGGAGGTGTGTGAAGTCACAGAATGGAGGTGTGCGAACTCAGAATGGAGGTGTGTGAAGTCATATAATAGAGCTGTGTGAAGTCATAGAATGGAGGTGTGTGAAGTCAGCATGGAGGTGTGTGAAGTCAAGAAATGAGGTGTGTGAAGTCAAAATGGAGGTGTGTGAAGTCAGAATGGAGGTGTGTTGATTCACAGAATGGAGGTATGTGAACTCAGAATGGAGGTGTGTGAAGTCACAGAATGGAGGTGTGTGAAATGATAGCATGGAGGTATGTGAAATCATAGAATGGAAGTGTGTGAAATCATAGAATGGAGGTGTGTGAAGTCATAGAATGTAGATGTGTGAAGTCATAGAATGGAGGTCTGTGAAGTCACCGAAGGGAGGAGTGTGAAGTCACATAATGGAGGTGAGTGAAGTCAAAATGGAGGTGTGTGACGTCATAAAATGGAGGTGTGTGAAATCATAGAATGGAGGTTTGTGAAATCACAGAATGGAGGTGTGTGAAGTCACAGAATGGAGGTTTGTGAAGTCATAGAATGGAGGTATGTAAAGTCAAACTGGAGGTGTGTGAAGTCGTAGAATGGAGTTGGGGAAGTCATAGAATGGACGTGTGTGAAGTCAGAGAACTGAGGTGTGTGAAGTCACAGAATTGACAGGTATGAAGTCATAGAATGGAGGTGTGTGAAGTCACAGAATTCAGGTGTTTGTAGTCATATATTGGAGGTGTGTGAAGTCTTAGAATGGAGGTGTGTGAAGTCATAGAATGGAGGTTTGTGAAGTCATAGAACGGAGGTGTGTGAAGTCACAGAATGGAGGTGTGGGAAGTAACAGAATGGAGGTGTGGGAAGTCAAAGAATGGAGGTGTGTCAACTCAGAAAGAGGTGTGTGAATTCAAAGAATTTAGGTTTGTGAAGTCAGAATGGAGGTGTGTGAGGTCAGAATGGAGGTGAGTGAAGTCATAGAATGGAGGTGTGTGAACTCATAGAATGGAGGTGTGTGAAGTCACAATGTAGGTGTGTGAAGTCATAGAATGGAGGTGTGTGAAGTCATAGAATGGAGGTGTGTGAAGTCACAGAATGGAGGTGTGTGAAGTCATAGAATGGAGGTGTGTGAAGTCAGAATGGAGCTGTGTGAAGACATAGAATGGAGGTGTGTGAAGTCAGAAAGGAGGTGTGTGAACTCATAGAATTGAGGTGTGTGAAGTCACAGAATGGAGGTGTGTGAAGTCATATTGGAGTTGTGTGAAGTCATATAATGGAGGTGTGTCAACTCAGAAAGGAGGTGTGTGAAGTCATAGAATGGAGTTGTGTGAAATCATAGAATGGAGGTGTGTGAATTCACAGAATTTAGGTTTGTGAACTCAGAATGGAGGTGTGTGAGGTCAGAATGGAGGGGAGTGAAGTCATAGAATGGAGGTGTGTGAACTCATAGAATGGAGGTGTTTGATGTCACAATGTAGGTGTGTGAAGTCATAGAATGGAGGTGTGGGAAGTCATAGAATGGAGGTGTGTGAAGTCACAGAATGGAGGTGTGTGAAGTCATAGAATGGAGGTGTGTGAAATCACAGAATGGAGGTGTGTGAAATCATAGAATGGAGGTGTGTGAAGTCACAGAACGGAGGTGTGTGAACTCATAGAATGGAGGTGTGTGAAGTCACAGAATTCAGGTTTGTGAAGTCAGAATGGAGGTGTGTAGTCATAGATTGGAGGTGGGTGAGGTCATAAAAAGGAGGTGTGGGAAATCATAGAATGCAGGAGTGTGAAGTCATAGAGTGCAGGTGAGTGAAGTCACAGATTCGATGTCTATGAAGTCATAGAATGGAGGTGTGTGATGTAAAAATGGAGTGTGCGAAGTCATAGAATAGAGGTGTGTGAAGTCAGAATTGAGGTGTGTGAAGTCATAGATGGAGTTGTGTGAAGTCATAGTATGGAGGTGTGTGAAATCATAGAATGGAGGTGTGTGAAGTCACAGAATGGAGCTGTGTGAATTCAGAATGGAGGTGTGTGAAGTCATAGAATGGAGGTGTGTGAAGTCAGAATGGAGATGTGTGAACTCATAGAATGGAGGTGTGTGACGTCACAATGGAAGTTTGTGAAGTCATAGAATGGAGGTGTGTGAAGTCACAGAATGGAGGTGTGTGAAGTCATAGAATGGAGTTTTCTGAAGTCATAGAATGGAGCTGTGTGAAGTCAGAATGGAGGTGTGTGAAGTCAGAGAACGGAGGTGTGTCAACTCAGAGTTTAGGTGTGTGAAGTCAAAGAATGGAGGTTTGTGAAGACAGAATGGAGGTGTGTGAAGTCATAGAATTGAGGTGTGTGAACACAGAATGGAGGTGTGTGAAGTCAAAGAATGGAGGTGTGTAAAGTCATAGTATGGAGGTGTGTGAAGTCATAGAATGTATGTTTGTGAAGTAAGAATGAAGGTGTGTGAAGCCACAGAATTGAGGTGTGTGACGTCACAGAATGGAGGTGTGTGAAGTCATAGAATGGAGGTGTGTGAAGTCAGAATGGAGGTGTGTGAAGTCACAGAATGAAGGTTTGCGAAGTCACAAATGGAGTTGTGGGAAGTCATAAAATGGATGTTTCTGAATTAAGAATGAAGGTGGGTGAAGTCATAGAATGGAGGTGTGTGAAGACAAAATTTTGGTGTGTGAACTCATAGAATGGATGTGTGTGAACTCATCGAATGGAGGTGTGTGAAGTCGTGGAATGGAGGTGTGTGAAGTCAAAGAATGGAGGTGTGTAAAGTCAAACAATAGTGGTGTGTGAAGTCACAGAATTGAGGTGAGTGAAGTCATAGAATGGAGGTGTGTGAACTCATAGAATGGAGGTGTGTGAAGTGACAATGTAGGTGTGTCAAGTCATAGAATGGAGGTGTGTTAAGTCATAGAATGGAGGTGTGTGAAGTCACAGAATGGAGGTGTGTGAAGTCATAGAATGGAGGTGTGTGAAGTCACAGAATGGAGGTGTGTGAAGTCAGAATGGAGGTGTGTGAAGTCATAGAATGGAGGTGTGTGAAGTAAGAATGGAGGTGTGAAATCATAGAATGGGGGGGGGTGAAGTCATAGAAATTAGGTGTGGGAAGTCATAGAATGGAGAAGTGTGAAGTCATAGAGTGGAGGTGAGTGAAGTCACAGATTCGAGGTCTGTGAAGTCACAGAATGGAGGTGTGTGAAGTCAGAATGTAGCTATGTGAAGTCATAAAAAAGAGGTTTGTGAAGTCAGAATGGAGGTGTGTGAAGTCATGGAATGGAGGTGTGTGAACTCATAGAATGGAGGTGTGACGTCACAATGGAAGTGTGTGAAGTCATAGAATGGAGGTGTGTGAAGTCACAGAATGGAAGTGTGTGAAGTCATACAATGGAAGTGTGAAGTCAGAATGGAGGTGTGTGAAGTCACAGAATGGAGGTGTGTGAACTCAGAATGGAGGGGTGTGAAGTCATAGATGGAGGTGTGTGAAGTCATAGTATGGAGATGTGTGAAATCATAGAATGGAGTTTTGTGAAGTCACAGAATGCAGCTTTGTGAGTCAGAATTGAGGTGTGTGAAGTCATAGAATGCAGATGTGTGAAGTCATAGAATGGAGGATTGTGAGGTCAACAAAGGGAGGTTTGTGAAGTCATAGAATGGAGGTATGTGAAGTCAAATTGGAAGGGTGTGAAGTCGGAGAATGTAGGTGTGTGAACTCATAGAATGGAGGTGGGTGAAGTCATAGAATGGACGGGTATGAAGTCATAGATTGAAGGTGTGTGAAGTCAGAGAATTGAGGTGTTTGAAGTCACATATTGGAGGTGTGTGAAGTCAAAAAATGGAGTTGTGTGAACTCAGAAAGGAGGTGTGTGAAGTCACTGAATGGAAGTGTGTGAGGTAATAGAATGGAAGGGTGTGAAGTCATAGAATGGAGGTGTGTGAAGTCAGATTGGAGGTGTGTGAAGTGACCGAATGGAGTTGTGTGAACTCAGAATGGAGGTGCGTGAAGCCACAGAATTGAGGTTTGCGAAGTCATAGAATGGAGGTGTGTGAAGTCTTAGAATGGATGTTTCTGAATTAAGAATTAAGGTGTGTGAAGTCATAGAATGGAGGTGTGTGAAGACAAATTGTGGTGTGGGAACTCATAGAATGGATGTGTGTGAAGTCAAAATGGTGGTGTGTGAAGTCACAGAATGGAGGTGTCTGATATCACAGAAAGGAAGTGTGTGAAGTCAAAATGGAGGTGTGTGAAGTCACAGAATGGAGGTGTGTGAAGTCACAGAATGGAGGTGTGTGAAGTCAAAATGGAGATGTGTGAAGTCAAAGAATGGAGGTGTGTTAACTCATAGAATGGAGGTGTGTGAAGTCATGGAATGGAGGTTTGTAAAGTGAATCATTGGAACTGTGTGTGAAGTTACAGAGAGGAGATGTGTGAAGTCATAGAATGGAGGAGTGTAAAGTCAGAATGGAGATTTGTGAAGTCATAGAACGGAGGTTTGTGACGTCATACAATGTTGGTGTATGAAGTCATAGAATGGAGGTGTATGACGTCATAGAATGGAGGTGTGTGAAGTCCGAATGCAGGTATGTGAAGTCATAGAATGGAGGTGTGTGAAGTCATAGAATGGAGGTGTGTGAAGTCATAGAATGGAAGTGTGTGAAGTCAAAGAATGGAGGTGTGTGAAGTCATAGAATGGAGGTGTGTGATGTCATAGAATGTAGGTGTTTGAAGTCATACAATGGAGGTGTGTGAAGTCACGGAAGGGAGGTGTGTGAAGTCACAGAATGGAGGTGTGTGAAGTCACAATGGAGGTGTGTGAAGTCATAGAATGGAGGTGTGTGAAGCCAAAGAATGGAGGTGTGTGAAGTCATAGAATGGAGGTGTGTGAAGTCAAAATGGAGGTGTGTGATGTCAAAGAATGGAGGTGTGTTAACTCATAGAATGGAGGTGTGTGAAGTCATGGAATGGAGGTTTGTGAAGTGAATCATTGGAAGTGTGTGAAGTTACAGAAATGAGATGTGTGAAGTCATAGAATGGAGGAGTGTAAAGTCAGAATAGAGATTTGTGAAGTCATAGAATGGAGGTGTGTGACGTCATACAATGTTGGTGTATGAAGTCATAGAATGGAGGTGCATGAAGTCATAGAATGGAGGTGTGTGAAGTCATAGAATGGAGGTGTGTGAAGTCATAGAATGGAAGTGTGTGAAGTCATAGAATGGAGGTGTGTGATGTCATAGAATGTAGGTGTGTGAAGTCATACAATGGAGGTGTGTGAAGTCACGGAAGGGAGGTGTGTGAAGTCACAGAATGGAGGTGTGTGAAGTCACAATGGAGGTGTGTGAAGTCAAAGAATGGAGGTGTGTGAAGTCATAGAATGGAAGTGTGTGAAATCACAGAATGGAGGTGTGTGAATTCGCAGAATGGAGGTGTGTAAAGTCACAGTAGGGAGATGTGTGAAGTCACAGAGTGGAGGTGTGTGAAGTCATAGAAGGGAGGTTTGTGAAGTCATAGAATGGAGGTGTGTGAAGTCAGAATAGAGGTGTGTAAAGTCATATAATTGAGGTGTGTGAAGTCAGAATGGAGCTGTGTGAAGTCATAGAATGGAGGTGTGTGAAGTCAAAATGGAAGTGTGTAAACTCATAGAATGGAGGTGTGGGAAGTCACAGAATGGAGGTGTGTGAATTCAGATTGGAGGTGTGTGAAGTCATAGAATGGAGGTGTGTGAAATCATAGAATGGAGGTGTGTGAAGTCACAGAATTTAGGTGGGAGAAGTCAGTATGGAGGTGAGTGAGGTCAGAACGGAGATGTCTGAAGTAATAGAATGGAGGTGTGTGAAGTCACAAATGGAGGTGTGTGAAGTCACACAATGTAGGTGTGTGAAGTCAAAATGGAGGTGTGTGAAGTAAAAGAATGGAGGTGTGTGAACTCATAGAATGGAGGTGTGTGAAGTCATGGAATGTAGGTTTGTGAAGTCAAACATTGGAGTGTGGGAAGTTACAAAAAGGAGATGTGTGAAGTCATAGAATGGAGGTGTGTGAAGTCATAGAATGGAGGAGTGTGAAGTCAGAATGAAGATTTGTGAAGTCACAGAATGGAGGTGTGTAAAGTCATAGAATGTTGGTGTATGAAGTCATAGAAGGGAGGTGTATGAAGTCTAGAATGGAGGTGTGTGAAGTCAGAGTGCAGGTGTGTGAAGTCATAGAATGGAGGTTTGTGAAGTCATAGACTGGAGCTGTGTGAAGTCATAGAATGGAAGTGTGTGAAGTCATAGAATGGAGGTCTGTGATGATATAGAATAGAGGTGTGTGAAGTCACAGAATGGACGTATGTGAAGTCACAATAGAGGTTTGTGAAGTCATAGAATGGAGGTGTGTGCAGTCATAGAATGGAGGAGTGTGAAATCTAAGAATGGAGTGGTATGAATTCGCAGAATGGAGGTGTGTAAAGACACAGAGTGGAGATGTGTGCATTCACAGAGTGGAGTTGGGTGAAGTCATAGAAAGGAGGTTTGTGAAGTCACACAATGGAGGTGTGTGAAGTCAGAATAGAGGTGTGTAGTCATAGATTGGAGGTGTGTGAAGTCATAGAATGGAGGTGTGTGAAGTCACAAAATGGAGGTGTGTGAAATCATTGAATGGAGGTGTGTGAAGTCACAGAATGGAGGTGTGTGAACTCATAGAATGGAGGTGTGTGAAGTCACAGAATTCCGGTTTGTAAAGTCAGAATGGAGGTGTGTAGTCATAGATTGGAGGTGGGTGAAGTCATAAAAAGGAGGTGTGGGAAATCATAGAATGCAGGAGTGTGAAGTCATAGAGTGCAGGTGAGTGAAGTCACAGATTCGATGTCTATGAAGTCATAGAATGGAGGTGTGTGATGTCAAAATGGAGGTGTGCGAAGTCATAGAATAGAGGTGTGTGAAGTCAGAATTGAGGTGTGTGAAGTCATAGATGGAGTTGTGTGAAGGCATAGTATGGAGGTGTGTGAAAACATAGAATGGAGTTTTGTGAAGTCACAGAATGGAGCTGTGTGAATTCAGAATGGAGGTGTGTGAAGTCATAGAATGGAGGTGTGTGAAGTCAGAATGGAGATGTGTGAACTCATAGAATGGAGGTGTGTGACGTCACAATGGAAGTGTGTGAAGTCATAGAATGGAGGTGTGTGAAGTCACAGAATGGAGGTGTGTGAAGTCACAGAATGGAGGTGTGTGAAGTCATAGAATGGAGTTTTCTGAAGTCATAGAATGGAGCTGTGTGAAGTCAGAATGGAGGTGTGTGAAGTCAGAGAACGGAGGTGTGTCAACTCAGAGTTTAGGTGTGTGAAGTCAAAGAATGGAGGTGTGTGAAGACAGAATGGAGGTGTGTGAAGTCATAGAATTGAGGTGTGTGAACACAGAATGGAGGTGTGTGAAGTCAAAGAATGGAGGTGTGTGAAGTCATAGTATGGAGGTGTGTGAAGTCATAGAATGTATGTTTGTGAAGTAAGAATGAAGGTGTGTGAAGTCACAGAATTGAGGTGTGTGACGTCACAGAATGGAGGTGTGTGAAGTCATAGAATGGAGGTGTGTGAAGTCAGAATGGAGGTGTGTGAAGTCACTGAATGGAGGTATGTGAACTGAGAATGGAGGTGTGTGAAGTCACAGAATGAAGGTTTGCGAGGTCACAATTGGAGTTGCGAGAAGTCATAAAATGGATGTTTCTGAATTAAGAATGAAGGTGGGTGAAGTCATAGAATGGAGGTGTGTGAACTCATCGAATGGAGGTGTGTGAAGTCGTGGAATGGAGGTGTGTGAAGTCAAAGAATGGAGGTGTGTAAAGTCAAACAATAGTGGTGTGTGAAGTCACAGAATGGAGGTGAGTGAAGTCATAGAATGGAGGTGTGTGAACTCATAGAATGGAGGTGTGTGAAGTGACAATGTAGGTGTGTCAAGTCTTAGAATGGAGGTGTGTTAAGTCATAGAATGGAGGTGTGTGAAGTCACAGAATGGAGGTGTGTGAAGTCATAGAATGGAGGTGTGTGAAGTCACAGAATGGAGGTGTGTGAAGTCAGAATGGAGGTGTGTGAAGTCATAGAATGGAGGTGTGTGAAGTCAGAATGGAGGTGTGAAATCATAGAATGGGGGTGGGTGAAGTCATAGAAATTAGGTGTGGGAAGTCATAGAATGGAGAAGTGTGAAGTCACAGAGTGGAGGTGAGTGAAGTCACAGATTCGAGGTCTGTGAAGTCACAGAATGGAGGTGTGTGAAGTCAGAATGTAGGTATGTGAAGTCATAAAATAGGGGTTTGTGAAGTCAGAATGGAGGTGTGTGAAGTCATAGAATGGAGGTGTGTGAACTCATAGAATGGAGGTGTGACGTCACAATGGAAGTGTGTGTAGTCATAGAATGGAGGTGTGTGAAGTCACAGAATGGAAGTGTGTGAAGTCATACAATGGAAGTGTGAAGTCAGAATGGAGGTGTGTGAAGTCACAGAATGGAGGTGTGTGAACTCAGAATGGAGGGGTGTGAAGTCATAGATGGAGGTGTGTGAAGTCATAGTATGGAGATGTGTGAAATCATAGAATGGAGTTTTGTGAAGTCACAGAATGCAGCTGTGTGAGTCAGAATTGAGGTGTGTGAAGTCATAGAATGCAGATGTGTGAAGTCATAGAATGGAGGATTGTGAGGTCAACAAAGGGAGGTTTGTGAAGTCATAGAATGGAGGTATGTGAAGTCAAATTGGAAGGGTGTGAAGTCGGAGAATGTAGGTGTGTGAACTCATAGAATGGAGGTGGGTGAAGTCATAGAATGGACGGGTATGAAGTCATAGATTGAAGGTGTGTGAAGTCAGAGAATTGAGGTGTTTGAAGTCACAAATTGGAGGTGTGTGAAGTCAAAAAATGGAGGTGTGTGAACTCAGAAAGGAGGTGTGTGAAGTGACTGAATGGAAGTGTGTGAGGTAATAGAATGGAAGTGTGTGAAGTCATAGAATGGAGGTGTGTGAAGTCAGATTGGAGGTGTGTGAAGTGACCGAATGGAGTTGTGTGAACTCAGAATGGAGGTGCGTTAAGCCACAGAATTGAGGTTTGCGAAGTCATCGAGTGGAGGTGTGTGAAGTCTTAGAATGGATGTTTCTGAATTAAGAATTAAGGTGTGTGAAGTCATAGAATGGAGGTGTGTGAAGACAAAATTGTGGTGTGGGAACTCATAGAATGGATGTGTGTTAACTCATAGAATGGACATGTGTGAAGTCGTGGAATGGAGGTGTGCGAAGTCAAAGAATGGAGGCGTGTGATGTCAAACAATGGTGGTGTGTGAAGTCACAGAATGGAGGAGTGTGATATCACAGAATGGAAGTGTGTGAAGTCAAAATGGAGGTGTGTGAAGTCACAGAATGGAGGTGTGTGAAGTCACAGAATGGAGGTGTGTGAAGTCAAAATGGAGGTGTGTGAAGACAAAGAATGGAGGTGTGTTAACTCATAGAATGGAGGTGTGTGAAGTCATGGAATGGAGGTTTGTGAAGTGAATCATTGGAAGTGTGTGAAGTTACAGAAAGGAGATGTGTGAAGTCATAGAATGGAGGAGTGTAAAGTCAGAATGGAGATTTGTGAAGTCATAGAATGGAGGTATGTGACGTCATACAATGTTGGTGTATGAAGTCATAGAATGGAGGTGTATGAAGTCATAGAATGGAGGTGTGTGAAGTCCGAATGCAGGTGTGTGAAGTCACAGAATGGAGGTGTGTGAAGTCATAGAATGGAGGTGTGTGAATTCATAGAATGGAAGTGTGTGAAGTCAAAGAATGGAGGTGTGTGAAGTCATAGAATGGAGGTGTGTGATGTCATAGAATGTAGGTGTGTGAAGTCATACAATGGAGGTGTGTGAAGTCACGGAAGGGAGGTGTGTGAAGTCACAGAATGGAGGTGTGTGAAGTCACAATGGAGGTGTGTGAAGTCATAGAATGGAGGTGTGTGAAGCCAAAGAATGGAGGTATGTGAAGTCATAGACTGGAGGTGTGTGAAATCACAGAATGGAGGTGTGTGAATTCGCAGAATGGAGGTGTGTAAAGTCACATAGGGGAGATGTGTGAAGACACAGAGTGGAGGTGTGTGAAGTCATAGAAGGGAGGTTTGTGAAGTCATAGAATGGAGGTGTGTGAAGTCAGAATAGAGGTGGGTAAAGTCATATAATTGAGGTGTGTGAAGTCAGAATGGAGCTGTGTGAAGTCATAGAATGGAGGTGTGTGAAGTCAAAATGGAAGTGTGTAAACTCATAGAATGGAGGTGTGTGAAGTCACAGAATGGAGGTGTGTGAATTCAGATTGGAGGTGTGTGAAGTCATAGAATGGAGGTGTGTCTACTCATAAAGTAGGTCTCTGAAGTCATAGAATGGAGGTGTGTGAAGTCATAGGATGGAGGTGTGTGAAATCATAGAATGGAGGTGTGTGAAGTCACAGAATTTAGGTGTGAGAAGTCAGTATGGAGGTGTGTGAGGTCAGAATGGAGATGTGTGAAGTCATAGAATGGAGGTGTGTGAAGTCACAGAATGGAGGTGTGTGAAGTCAAAATGGTGGTGTGTGAAGTCACAAATGGAGGTGTGTGAAGTCAGAAAATGTAGGTGTGTGAAGTCAAAATGGAGGTGTGTGAAGTCAAAGAATGGAGGTGTGTGAACTCATAGAATGGAGGTGTGTGAAGTCATGGAATGTAGGTTTGTGAAGTCAAACATTGGAAGTGTGGGAAGTTACAAAAAGGAGATGTGTGAAGTCATAGAATGGAGGTGTGTGAAGTCAGAATAGAGGTGTGCAAAGTCATAGAATGGAGGTGTGTGAAGTCAGATTGGAGCTGTGTGAAGTCATAGAATGGAGGTGTGTGAAGTCAGAATGGAGGTGTGTGAACTCATAGAATGGAGGTGTGTGAAGTCACAGAATGGAGTTCTGTGAAATCATAGAATGGAGGTGTGTGAAATCATAGAATGGAGGTGTGTGAAGTCATAGAATGGAGGTGTGTGAAGTCATAGAATGGAGGTTTGTGAAGTCACAGAATGGAGGTGTGTGAAGTCATAGTATGGAGATGTGTGAAATCATAGAATGGAGTTTTGTGAAGTCACAGAATGGAGCTGGGTGAGTCAGAATTGAGGTGTGTGAAGTCATAGAATGGACGTGGGTGAAGTCATAGTATGGAGGTGTAAGAAGTCATAGAATGGAGGTCTGAGAAGTCACAGAATGGACGGGTATGAAGTCATAGAATGAAGGTGTGTGAAGTCAGAGAATTGAGGTGTTTGAGGTCATATATTGGAGGTGTGTGAAGTCAAACAATGGAGGTGTGTGAACTCAGAAAGGAGGTGTGTGAAGTCACAGAATGGAAGTGTGTGAAGTAATAGGAAGGAAGTGTGTGAACTCATAGAATGGAGGTGTGTGAAGTCACAGAATGGAGGTGTGTGAAGTCAAAATGGAGGTGCGTGAAGTCACAAATGGAGGTGTGTGAAGTCACAGAATGTAGGTGTGTGAAGTCAAAATGGAGGTGTGTGAAGTCAAAAATACCGGTGTGTGAACTCATGGAATGGAGGTGTGTGAAGTCATGGAATGGAGGATTGTGAGGTCAAACATTGGAAGTGTGTGAAGTTACAGAAAGGAGATGTGTGAAGTCATAGAATGGAGGTCTGTGAAGTCATAGAATGGAGGAGTGTGAAGTCAGAATGGAGATGTGTGAAGTCATAGAATGGAGGTGTGTGAAGTCCTAGAATGTTGGTGTATGAAGGCATAGAATGGAGGTGTATGAAGTCATAGAATGGAGGTGTGTGAAGTCAGAATGCAGGTGTGTGAAGTCATAGAATGGAGGTGTGTGAAGTCATAGAATGGAGGTGTGTGAAGTCATAGAATGGAAGTGTGTGAAGTCATAGAATGGAGGTGTGTGATGTCATAGAATGTAGGTGTGTGAAGTCATAGAATGGAGGTGTGTGAAGTCACGGAAGGGAGGTGTGTGAAGTCACAGAATGGAGGTGTGTGAAGTTACAATGGAGGTGTGTGAAGTCATAGAATGGAGGTGTGTGAAGTCAAAGAATGGAGGTGTGTGAAGTCATAGAATGGAGGTGTGTGAAATCACAGAATGGAGGTGTGTGAATTCGCATAATGTAGGTGTGCAATGTCACAGAGTGGAGATGTGTTAAGTCACAGAGTGGAGGTGTGTGAAGTCATGGAATGGAGGTTTGTGAAGTCACAGAATGGAGGTGTGTGAAGTCAGAATAGAGGTGTGTAAAGTCATAGAATTGAGGTTTGTGAAGTCAGAATGGAGCTGTGTTAAGTTATAGAATGGAGCTGAGTGAAGTCAAAATGGAGGTGTGTGAACTCATAGAATGGAGGTGTGTGAAGTCACAGAATGGAGGTGTGTGAAGTCATAGAATGGATGTGTGTCAACTCAGAAAGGAGGTGTGTGAAGTCATAAAATGGAGGTGAGTGAAGTCATAGAATGGAGGTGTGTGAAATCATAGAATGGAGGTGTGTGAAGTCACAGAATGTAGGTGTGTGAAGTCAGAATGGAGGTGTGTGAGGTCAGAATGGAGGTGTGTGAAGTCATAGAATGGAGGTGTGTGAAGTCACAAGGCAGGTGCGTGAACTCATAAAATGGAGTTGTGTGAAGTCACAATGTAGATGTGTGAAGTCATAGAATGGAGGTGTGTGAAGCCATACATTAGAGTTGTGTGAAGTCACAGAATGGAGGTGTGTGAAGTCATAGAATGGAGGTGTGTGAAGTCACAGAATGGAAGTGTGTGAAATCATTGAATGGAGGTGTGTGAAGTCACAGAATGGAGGTGTGTGAAGTCAGAATGGAGGTGTGTGAAGTCATAGAATGGAGGTGTGTGAAGTCAGAATGGAGGTGTGAAGTCAGAATGGAGGTGGGTGAAGTCATAGAAATTAGGTGTGGGAAGTCATAGAAAGGAGAAGTGTGAAGTCATAGAGTGGAGGTGAGTGAAGTCACAGATTCGAGGTCTGTGAAGTCATAGAATGGATGTGTGTGAAGTCAGAATGTAGGTGTTCGAAGTCTTAGAATAGAGGTGTGTGAAGTCAGAATGGAGGTGTGTGAAGTCATAGAATGGAGGTGTGTGAACTCATAGAATGGAGGTGTGTGACGTCACAATGGAAGTTTGTGAAGTCATAGAATGGAGGTGTGTGAAGTCACAGAATAGAGGTGTGTGAAGTCATACAATGGAGGTGTGTGAAGTCAGAATGGAGGTGTGTGAAGTCACAGAATGGAGGTGTGTGAACTCAGAATGGAGGTGTGTGAAGTCATAGATGGAGGTGTGTGAAGTCATAGTATGGAGATATGTGAAATCATAGAATGGAGTTTTGTGAAGTTACAGAATGGAGTTGTGTGATTCAGAATTGAGGTGTGTGAAGTCATAGAATGTAGATGTGTGAAGTCATAGAATGGAGTATTGTGAAGTCACCGAAGGGATGTTTGTGAAGTCATAGAATGGTGGTATGAGAAATCAAATTAGAGGGGGGTGAAGTCGGAGAAAGGAGGTGTGTGAAGTCATAGAATGGAGGTGGGTGAATTCATAGAATGGAGGTGTGTGAAGTCATAGAATGGAGGTGGGTGAAGTCATAGAATGGAGGTGTGTGAATTCAGATTGGAGGTTTGTGAAGTCATAGAATGGAGGTGTGTCAACTCAGAAAGGAGGTGTGTGAAGTCATAGAATGGAGGTGAGTGAAGTCATAGAATGGAGGTGTGTGAAATCATAGAATGGAGGTGTGTGAAGTCACAGAATTTAGGTGTGTGAACTCAGAATGGAGGTGTGTGAGGTCAGATGGAGGTGTTTGAAGTCATAGAATAGAGGTGTGTGAAGTCACAATGCAGGTGTGTGAACTCATAGAATGGAGGTGTGTGAAGTCACAATGTAGGTGTGTGAAGTCATAGAATGGAGGTGGGTGAAGTCATAGAATGGAGGTGTGTGAAGTCACAGAATGGAGGTGTGTGAAGTCATAGAATGGAGGTGTGTGAAGTCACAGAATGGAGGTGTGTGAAATCATAGAATGGAGGTGTGTGAAGTCACAGAATGGAGGTGTGTGAAATCAGAATGGTGGTGTGTGAAGTCATAGAATGGAGGTGTGTGAGGTCAGAATAGAGGTGTGAAGTCATAGAATGGAGGTGGGTGAAGTCATAGAAATTAGCATGGGAAGTCATAGAATGGAGAAGTGTGAAGTCATAGAGTGGAGATGAGTGAAGTCACAGATTCGAGGTCTGTGAAGTCATAGAATGGAGGTGTGTGAAGTCAGAATATAGGTGTACGAAGTCGTAGAATAGAGGTGTATGAAGTCAGAATGGAGGTGTGTGAAGTCATAGAATGGTGGTGTGTGCACTCATATAATGGAGGTGTGTGACGTCACAATGGAACTTTGTGAAGTCATAGAATGGAGGTGTCTGAAGTCACAGAATGGAGGTGTGTGAAGTCATACAATGGAGGTGTGTGAAGTAAGAATGGACGTGTGTGAAGTCAAAGAATGGAGGTGTGTGAGCTCAGAATGGCGGTGTGTGAAGTAATAGATTGAGGTGTGTGAAGTCACAGAATGGAAGTGTGTGAAATCATAGAATGGATTTGTGTGAAGTCATAGAATGGAGGTTTGTGAAGTCACAGAATGGTGGTGTGTGAAGTCATAGAATGGAGGTGTGTGAAGTCACAGAATGGAGGTGTGTGAAATCATAGAATGGAGGTGTGTGAAGTCACAGAATGGAGGTGTGTGAAGTCAGAATGGAGGTGTGTGAAGTCATACAATGGAGGTGTGTGAGGTCAGAATAGAGGTGTGAAGTCATAGAATGGAGGTGGGTGAAGTCATAGAAATTAGGTGTGGGAAGTCATAGAATGGAGAAATGTGAAGTCATAGAGTGGAGATGAGTGAAGTCACAGATTCGAGGTCTGTGAAGTCATTGAATGGAGGTGTGTGAAGTCAGAATGTAGGTGTACGAAGTCGTAGAATAGAGGTGTGTGAAGTCAGAATGGAGGTGTGTGATGTCATAGAATGTAGATGTGTGAAGTCATAGAATGAAGTATTGAGAAGTCACCGAAGGGAGGTTTGTGAAGTCATAGAATGGAGGTATGAGAAATCAAATTAGAGGGGTGTGAAGTCGGAGATTGGAGGTGTGTGAAGTCATAGAATGGAGGTGGGTGAAGTCATAGAATGGAGGTGTGTGAATGCATATTGGAGGTGTGTGAAGTCATAGAATGGAGGTGTGTCAACTCAGAAAGGAGGTGTGTGAAGTCATAGAATGGAGGTGAGTGAAGTCATAGAATGGAGGTTTGTGAACTCATAGAATGGAGGTGTGTGACGTCACAACGGTAGTTTGTGAAGTCATAGAATGGAGGTGTGTGAAGTCACAGAATTGAGGTGTGTGAAGTCAGAATGGAGGTGTGAAGTCATGGAATGGAGGTGGGTGAAGTCATAGAAATTAGGTGTGTGAAGTCATAGAATGGAGGTGTGTGAAGTCATAAAATGGAGGTGTGTGAAGTCAGAATGGAGGTGTGTGAAGTCATAAAATGGAGGTGTGTGAAGTCAGAATGGAGGTGTGTGAAGTCACAGAATGGAGGTGTGTGAATTCAGAATGGAGGTGTGTGAAGTCATAGATGGAGGTGTGTAAAGTCATAGTATGGAGATATGTGAAATCATAGAATGGAGTTTTGTGAAGTCACAAAATGGAGTTGTGTGAGTCAGAATTGAGGTGTGTGAAGTCATAGAATGTAGATGTGTGAAGTCAAAGAATGGAGTATTGTGAAGTCACCGAAGGGACGTTTGTGAAGTCATAGAATGGAGGTATGAGAAATCAAATTAGAGGGGCGTGAAGTCGGAGAATTGAGATGTGTGAAGTCATAGAATGGAGGTGTGTGAAGTCAGAGAATTGAGATGTTTGAAGTCATATATTGGAGGTGTGTGAAGTCAAAATGGATGTGTGAATTCATAGAATGTAGGTGTGTGAAGTCATAAAATGGAGGTGTGTGAAGTCACAGAATGGAGGTGTGTGAACTCAGAATGGAGATGTGTGAAGTCACAGAATGGAGGTTTGTGAAGTCATAGAATGGAAGTGTGTGAAGTTATAGAATGGACGTGTGTGAAGTCAGAATGGAGGTGTGTTAAGTCACCGAATGGAGATTTGTGAACTCAGTATGGAGGTGTGTGAAGTCACAGAATGGAGGTTTGTGAAGTCATAGATGGAGGTGTGTGAGGTCATAGAATGGATGTTTCTGAAGTAAGAATGAAGGTTTGTGAAGTCATAGAATGGAGGTGTGTGAAGTCCTTGAATGGAGGTCTGTGAATTCACTGAATGAAAGTGTGTGAAGTCAGAATGGAGGTGTGAAGTCATAGAATGAACGTGGGTGAAATCATAGAAAGGAGGTGTGGGAAGTCATAGAATGGAGGAGTGTGAAGTCATAGAGTGGAGGTGAGTGAAGTCACAGATTCGAGGTCTGTGAAGTTATAGATTGGAGGTGTGTGATGTCAGAATGGAGGTGTGTGAAGTCACAGAATGGAGGTGTGTGAAGTCAGAATGGAGGTGTGTGAAGTCATAGAATGGAGGTGTGTGAAGTCAGAATGGAGGTGTGAAATCATAGAATGGGGGTGGGTGAAGTCATAGAAATTAGGTGTGGGAAGTCATAGAATGGAGAAGTGTGAAGTCACAGAGTGGAGGTGAGTGAAGTCACAGATTCGAGGTCTGTGAAGTCACAGAATGGAGGTGTGTGAAGTCAGAATGTAGGTATGTGAAGTCATAAAATAGGGGTTTGTGAAGTCAGAATGGAGGTGTGTGAAGTCATAGAATGGAGGTGTGTGAACTCATAGAATGGAGGTGTGACGTCACAATGGAAGTGTGTGTAGTCATAGAATGGAGGTGTGTGAAGTCACAGAATGGAAGTGTGTGAAGTCATACAATGGAAGTGTGAAGTCAGAATGGAGGTGTGTGAAGTCACAGAATGGAGGTGTGTGAACTCAGAATGGAGGGGTGTGAAGTCATAGATGGAGGTGTGTGAAGTCATAGTATGGAGATGTGTGAAATCATAGAATGGAGTTTTGTGAAGTCACAGAATGCAGCTGTGTGAGTCAGAATTGAGGTGTGTGAAGTCATAGAATGCAGATGTGTGAAGTCATAGAATGGAGGATTGTGAGGTCAACAAAGGGAGGTTTGTGAAGTCATAGAATGGAGGTATGTGAAGTCAAATTGGAAGGGTGTGAAGTCGGAGAATGTAGGTGTGTGAACTCATAGAATGGAGGTGGGTGAAGTCATAGAATGGACGGGTATGAAGTCATAGATTGAAGGTGTGTGAAGTCAGAGAATTGAGGTGTTTGAAGTCACATATTGGAGGTGTGTGAAGTCAAAAAATGGAGGTGTGTGAACTCAGAAAGGAGGTGTGTGAAGTGACTGAATGGAAGTGTGTGAGGTAATAGAATGGAAGTGTGTGAAGTCATAGAATGGAGGTGTGTGAAGTCAGATTGGAGGTGTGTGAAGTGACCGAATGGAGTTGTGTGAACTCAGAATGGAGGTGCGTGAAGCCACAGAATTGAGGTTTGCGAAGTCATCGAGTGGAGGTGTGTGAAGTCTTAGAATGGATGTTTCTGAATTAAGAATTAAGGTGTGTGAAGTCATAGAATGGAGGTGTGTGAAGACAAAATTGTGGTGTGGGAACTCATAGAATGGATGTGTGTTAACTCATAGAATGGACATGTGTGAAGTCGTGGAATGGAGGTGTGCGAAGTCAAAGAATGGAGGCGTGTGATGTCAAACAATGGTGGTGTGTGAAGTCACAGAATGGAGGTGTGTGATATCACAGAATGGAAGTGTGTGAAGTCAAAATGGAGGTGTGTGAAGTCACAGAATGGAGGTGTGTGAAGTCACAGAATGGAGGTGTGTGAAGTCAAAATGGAGGTGCGTGAAGTCACAAATGGAGGTGTGTGAAGTCACAGAATGTAGGTGTGTGAAGTCAAAATGGAGGTGTGTGAAGTCAAAAATACCGGTGTGTGAACTCATGGAATGGAGGTGTGTGAAGTCATGGAATGGAGGATTGTGAAGTCAAACATTGGAAGTGTGTGAAGTTACAGAAAGGAGATGTGTGAAGTCATAGAATGGAGGTCTGTGAAGTCATAGAATGGAGGAGTGTGAAGTCAGAATGGAGATGTGTGAAGTCATAGAATGGAGGTGTGTGAAGTCCTAGAATGTTGGTGTATGAAGGCATAGAATGGAGGTGTATGAAGTCATAGAATGGAGGTGTGTGAAGTCAGAATGCAGGTGTGTGAAGTCATAGAATGGAGGTGTGTGAAGTCAGAATGCAGGTGTGTGAAGTCATAGAATGGATGTGTGTCAACTCAGAAAGGAGGTGTGTGAAGTCATAAAATGGAGGTGAGTGAAGTCATAGAATGGAGGTGTGTGAAATCATAGAATGGAGGTGTGTGAAGTCACAGAATGTAGGTGTGTGAAGTCAGAATGGAGGTGTGTGAGGTCAGAATGGAGGTGTGTGAAGTCATAGAATGGAGGTGTGTGAAGTCACAAGGCAGGTGCGTGAACTCATAAAATGGAGTTGTGTGAAGTCACAATGTAGATGTGTGAAGTCATAGAATGGAGGTGTGTGAAGCCATACATTAGAGTTGTGTGAAGTCACAGAATGGAGGTGTGTGAAGTCATAGAATGGAGGTGTGTGAAGTCACAGAATGGAAGTGTGTGAAATCATTGAATGGAGGTGTGTGAAGTCACAGAATGGAGGTGTGTGAAGTCAGAATGGAGGTGTGTGAAGTCATAGAATGGAGGTGTGTGAAGTCAGAATGGAGGTGTGAAGTCAGAATGGAGGTGGGTGAAGTCATAGAAATTAGGTGTGGGAAGTCATAGAAAGGAGAAGTGTGAAGTCATAGAGTGGAGGTGAGTGAAGTCACAGATTCGAGGTCTGTGAAGTCATAGAATGGATGTGTGTGAAGTCAGAATGTAGGTGTTCGAAGTCTTAGAATAGAGGTGTGTGAAGTCAGAATGGAGGTGTGTGAAGTCATAGAATGGAGGTGTGTGAACTCATAGAATGGAGGTGTGTGACGTCACAATGGAAGTTTGTGAAGTCATAGAATGGAGGTGTGTGAAGTCACAGAATAGAGGTGTGTGAAGTCATACAATGGAGGTGTGTGAAGTCAGAATGGAGGTGTGTGAAGTCACAGAATGGAGGTGTGTGAACTCAGAATGGAGGTGTGTGAAGTCATAGATGGAGGTGTGTGAAGTCATAGTATGGAGATATGTGAAATCATAGAATGGAGTTTTGTGAAGTTACAGAATGGAGTTGTGTGATTCAGAATTGAGGTGTGTGAAGTCATAGAATGTAGATGTGTGAAGTCATAGAATGGAGTATTGTGAAGTCACCGAAGGGATGTTTGTGAAGTCATAGAATGGTGGTATGAGAAATCAAATTAGAGGGGGGTGAAGTCGGAGAAAGGAGGTGTGTGAAGTCATAGAATGGAGGTGGGTGAATTCATAGAATGGAGGTGTGTGAAGTCATAGAATGGAGGTGGGTGAAGTCATAGAATGGAGGTGTGTGAATTCAGATTGGAGGTTTGTGAAGTCATAGAATGGAGGTGTGTCAACTCAGAAAGGAGGTGTGTGAAGTCATAGAATGGAGGTGAGTGAAGTCATAGAATGGAGGTGTGTGAAATCATAGAATGGAGGTGTGTGAAGTCACAGAATTTAGGTGTGTGAACTCAGAATGGAGGTGTGTGAGGTCAGATGGAGGTGTTTGAAGTCATAGAATAGAGGTGTGTGAAGTCACAATGCAGGTGTGTGAACTCATAGAATGGAGGTGTGTGAAGTCACAATGTAGGTGTGTGAAGTCATAGAATGGAGGTGGGTGAAGTCATAGAATGGAGGTGTGTGAAGTCACAGAATGGAGGTGTGTGAAGTCATAGAATGGAGGTGTGTGAAGTCACAGAATGGAGGTGTGTGAAATCATAGAATGGAGGTGTGTGAAGTCACAGAATGGAGGTGTGTGAAATCAGAATGGTGGTGTGTGAAGTCATAGAATGGAGGTGTGTGAGGTCAGAATAGAGGTGTGAAGTCATAGAATGGAGGTGGGTGAAGTCATAGAAATTAGCATGGGAAGTCATAGAATGGAGAAGTGTGAAGTCATAGAGTGGAGATGAGTGAAGTCACAGATTCGAGGTCTGTGAAGTCATAGAATGGAGGTGTGTGAAGTCAGAATATAGGTGTACGAAGTCGTAGAATAGAGGTGTATGAAGTCAGAATGGAGGTGTGTGAAGTCATAGAATGGTGGTGTGTGCACTCATATAATGGAGGTGTGTGACGTCACAATGGAACTTTGTGAAGTCATAGAATGGAGGTGTCTGAAGTCACAGAATGGAGGTGTGTGAAGTCATACAATGGAGGTGTGTGAAGTAAGAATGGACGTGTGTGAAGTCAAAGAATGGAGGTGTGTGAGCTCAGAATGGCGGTGTGTGAAGTAATAGATTGAGGTGTGTGAAGTCACAGAATGGAAGTGTGTGAAATCATAGAATGGATTTGTGTGAAGTCATAGAATGGAGGTTTGTGAAGTCACAGAATGGTGGTGTGTGAAGTCATAGAATGGAGGTGTGTGAATCACAGAATGGAGGTGTGTGAAATCATAGAATGGAGGTGTGTGAAGTCACAGAATGGAGGTGTGTGAAGTCAGAATGGAGGTGTGTGAAGTCATACAATGGAGGTGTGTGAGGTCAGAATAGAGGTGTGAAGTCATAGAATGGAGGTGGGTGAAGTCATAGAAATTAGGTGTGGGAAGTCATAGAATGGAGAAATGTGAAGTCATAGAGTGGAGATGAGTGAAGTCACAGATTCGAGGTCTGTGAAGTCATTGAATGGAGGTGTGTGAAGTCAGAATGTAGGTGTACGAAGTCGTAGAATAGAGGTGTGTGAAGTCAGAATGGAGGTGTGTGATGTCATAGAATGTAGATGTGTGAAGTCATAGAATGAAGTATTGAGAAGTCACCGAAGGGAGGTTTGTGAAGTCATAGAATGGAGGTATGAGAAATCAAATTAGAGGGGTGTGAAGTCGGAGAATGGAGGTGTGTGAAGTCATAGAATGGAGGTGGGTGAAGTCATAGAATGGAGGTGTGTGAATGCATATTGGAGGTGTGTGAAGTCATAGAATGGAGGTGTGTCAACTCAGAAAGGAGGTGTGTGAAGTCATAGAATGGAGGTGAGTGAAGTCATAGAATGGAGGTTTGTGAACTCATAGAATGGAGGTGTGTGACGTCACAACGGTAGTTTGTGAAGTCATAGAATGGAGGTGTGTGAAGTCACAGAATTGAGGTGTGTGAAGTCAGAATGGAGGTGTGAAGTCATGGAATGGAGGTGGGTGAAGTCATAGAAATTAGGTGTGTGAAGTCATAGAATGGAGGTGTGTGAAGTCATAAAATGGAGGTGTGTGAAGTCAGAATGGAGGTGTGTGAAGTCATAAAATGGAGGTGTGTGAAGTCAGAATGGAGGTGTGTGAAGTCACAGAATGGAGGTGTGTGAATTCAGAATGGAGGTGTGTGAAGTCATAGATGGAGGTGTGTAAAGTCATAGTATGGAGATATGTGAAATCATAGAATGGAGTTTTGTGAAGTCACAAAATGGAGTTGTGTGAGTCAGAATTGAGGTGTGTGAAGTCATAGAATGTAGATGTGTGAAGTCAAAGAATGGAGTATTGTGAAGTCACCGAAGGGACGTTTGTGAAGTCATAGAATGGAGGTATGAGAAATCAAATTAGAGGGGCGTGAAGTCGGAGAATTGAGATGTGTGAAGTCATAGAATGGAGGTGTGTGAAGTCAGAGAATTGAGATGTTTGAAGTCATATATTGGAGGTGTGTGAAGTCAAAATGGATGTGTGAATTCATAGAATGTAGGTGTGTGAAGTCATAAAATGGAGGTGTGTGAAGTCACAGAATGGAGGTGTGTGAACTCAGAATGGAGATGTGTGAAGTCACAGAATGGAGGTTTGTGAAGTCATAGAATGGAAGTGTGTGAAGTCATAGAATGGACGTGTGTGAAGTCAGAATGGAGGTGTGTTAAGTCACCGAATGGAGATTTGTGAACTCAGTATGGAGGTGTGTGAAGTCACAGAATGGAGGTTTGTGAAGTCATAGATGGAGGTGTGTGAGGTCATAGAATGGATGTTTCTGAAGTAAGAATGAAGGTTTGTGAAGTCATAGAATGGAGGTGTGTGAAGTCCTTGAATGGAGGTCTGTGAATTCACTGAATGAAAGTGTGTGAAGTCAGAATGGAGGTGTGAAGTCATAGAATGAACGTGGGTGAAATCATAGAAAGGAGGTGTGGGAAGTCATAGAATGGAGGAGTGTGAAGTCATAGAGTGGAGGTGAGTGAAGTCACAGATTCGAGGTCTGTGAAGTTATAGATTGGAGGTGTGTGATGTCAGAATGGAGGTGTGTGAAGTCACAGAATGGAGGTGTGTGAAGTCAGAATGGAGGTGTGTGAAGTCATAGAATGGAGGTGTGTGAAGTCAGAATGGAGGTGTGAAATCATAGAATGGGGGTGGGTGAAGTCATAGAAATTAGGTGTGGGAAGTCATAGAATGGAGAAGTGTGAAGTCACAGAGTGGAGGTGAGTGAAGTCACAGATTCGAGGTCTGTGAAGTCACAGAATGGAGGTGTGTGAAGTCAGAATGTAGGTATGTGAAGTCATAAAATAGGGGTTTGTGAAGTCAGAATGGAGGTGTGTGAAGTCATAGAATGGAGGTGTGTGAACTCATAGAATGGAGGTGTGACGTCACAATGGAAGTGTGTGTAGTCATAGAATGGAGGTGTGTGAAGTCACAGAATGGAAGTGTGTGAAGTCATACAATGGAAGTGTGAAGTCAGAATGGAGGTGTGTGAAGTCACAGAATGGAGGTGTGTGAACTCAGAATGGAGGGGTGTGAAGTCATAGATGGAGGTGTGTGAAGTCATAGTATGGAGATGTGTGAAATCATAGAATGGAGTTTTGTGAAGTCACAGAATGCAGCTGTGTGAGTCAGAATTGAGGTGTGTGAAGTCATAGAATGCAGATGTTTGAAGTCATAGAATGGAGGATTGTGAGGTCAACAAAGGGAGGTTTGTGAAGTCATAGAATGGAGGTATGTGAAGTCAAATTGGAAGGGTGTGAAGTCGGAGAATGTAGGTGTGTGAACTCATAGAATGGAGGTGGGTGAAGTCATAGAATGGACGGGTATAAAGTCATAGATTGAAGGTGTGTGAAGTCAGAGAATTGAGGTGTTTGAAGTCACATATTGGAGGTGTGTGAAGTCAAAAAATGGAGGTGTGTGAACTCAGAAAGGAGGTGTGTGAAGTGACTGAATGGAAGTGTGTGAGGTAATAGAATGGAAGTGTGTGAAGTCATAGAATGGAGGTGTGTGAAGTCAGATTGGAGGTGTGTGAAGTGACCGAATGGAGTTGTGTGAACTCAGAATGGAGGTGCGTGAAGCCACAGAATTGAGGTTTGCGAAGTCATCGAGTGGAGGTGTGTGAAGTCTTAGAATGGATGTTTCTGAATTAAGAATTAAGGTGTGTGAAGTCATAGAATGGAGGTGTGTGAAGACAAAATTGTGGTGTGGGAACTCATAGAATGGATGTGTGTTAACTCATAGAATGGACATGTGTGAAGTCGTGGAATGGAGGTGTGCGAAGTCAAAGAATGGAGGCGTGTGATGTCAAACAATGGTGGTGTGTGAAGTCACAGAATGGAGGTGTGTGATATCACAGAATGGAAGTGTGTGAAGTCAAAATGGAGGTGTGTGAAGTCACAGAATGGAGGTGTGTGAAGTCACAGAATGGAGGTGTGTGAAGTCAAAATGGAGGTGTGTGAAGACAAAGAATGGAGGTGTGTTAACTCATAGAATGGAGGTGTGTGAAGTCATGGAATGGAGGTTTGTGAAGTGAATCATTGGAAGTGTGTGAAGTTACAGAAAGGAGATGTGTGAAGTCATAGAATGGAGGAGTGTAAAGTCAGAATGGAGATTTGTGAAGTCATAGAATGGAGGTATGTGACGTCATACAATGATGGTGTATGAAGTCATAGAATGGAGGTGTATGAAGTCATAGAATGGAGGTGTGTGAAGTCCGAATGCAGGTGTGTGAAGTCATAGAATGGAGGTGTGTGAAGTCATAGAATGGAGGTGTGTGAAGTCATAGAATGGAAGTGTGTGAAGTCAAAGAATGGAGGTGTGTGAAGTCATAGAATGGAGGTGTGTGATGTCATAGAATGTAGGTGTGTGAAGTCATACAATGGAGGTGTGTGAAGTCACGGAAGGGAGGTGTGTGAAGTCACAGAATGGAGGTGTGTGAAGTCACAATGGAGGTGTGTGAAGTCATAGAATGGAGGTGTGTGAAGCCAAAGAATGGAGGTATGTGAAGTCATAGACGGGAGGTGTGTGAAATCACAGAATGGAGGTGTGTGAATTCGCAGAATGGAGGTGTGTAAAGTCACAGAGGGGAGATGTGTGAAGACACAGAGTGGAGGTGTGTGAAGTCATAGAAGGGAGGTTTGTGAAGTCATAGAATGGAGGTGTGTGAAGTCAGAATAGAGGTGGGTAAAGACATATAATTGAGGTGTGTGAAGTCAGAATGGAGCTGTGTGAAGTCATAGAATGGAGGTGTGTGAAGTCAAAATGGAAGTGTGTAAACTCATAGAATGGAGGTGTGTGAAGTCACAGAATGGAGGTGTGTGAATTCAGATTGGAGGTGTGTGAAGTCATAGAATGGAGGTGTGTCAACTCATAAAGTAGGTCTCTGAAGTCCTAGAATGGAGGTGTGTGAAGTCATAGGATGGAGGTGTGTGAAATCATAGAATGGAGGTGTGTGAAGTCACAGAATTTAGGTGTGAGAAGTCAGTATGGAGGTGTGTGAGGTCAGAATGGAGATGTGTGAAGTCATAGAATGGAGGTGTGTGAAGTCACAGAATGGAGGTGTGTGAAGTCAAAATGGTGGTGTGTGAAGTCACAAATGGAGGTGTGTGAAGTCACAAAATGTAGGTGTGTGAAGTCAAAATGGAGGTGTGTGAAGTCAAAGAATGGAGGTGTGTGAACTCATAGAATGGAGGTGTGTGAAGTCATGGAATGTAGGTTTGTGAAGTCAAACATTGGAAGTGTGGGAAGTTACAAAAAGGAGATGTGTGAAGTCATAGAATGGAGGTGTGTGAAGTCAGAATAGAGGTGTGCAAAGTCATAGAATGGAGGTGTGTGAAGTCAGATTGGAGCTGTGTGAAGTCATAGAATGGAGGTGTGTGAAGTCAGAATGGAGGTGTGTGAACTCATAGAATGGAGGTGTGTGAAGTCACAGAATGGAGTTGTGTGAAATCATAGAATGGAGGTGTGTGAAATCATAGAATGGAGGTGTGTGAAGTCATAGAATGGAGGTGTGTGAAGTCATAGAATGGAGGTTTGTGAAGTCACAGAATGGAGGTGTGTGAAGTCATAGTATGGAGATGTGTGAAATCATAGAATGGAGTTTTGTGAAGTCACAGAATGGAGCTGGGTGAGTCAGAATTGAGGTGTGTGAAGTCATAGAATGGACGTGGGTGAAGTCATAGTATGGAGGTGTAAGAAGTCATAGAATGGAGGTCTGAGAAGTCACAGAATGGACGGGTATGAAGTCATAGAATGAAGGTGTGTGAAGTCAGAGAATTGCGGTGTTTGAGGTCATATATTGGAGGTGTGTGAAGTCAAACAATGGAGGTGTGTGAACTCAGAAAGGAGGTGTGTGAAGTCACAGAACGGAAGTGTGTGAAGTAATAGGAAGGAAGTGTGTGAACTCATAGAATGGAGGTGTGTGAAGTCACAGAATGGAGGTGTGTGAAGTCAAAATGGAGGTGCGTGAAGTCACAAATGGAGGTGTGTGAAGTCACAGAATGTAGGTGTGTGAAGTCAAAATGGAGGTGTGTGAAGTCAAAAATACCGGTGTGTGAACTCATGGAATGGAGGTGTGTGAAGTCATGGAATGGAGGATTGTGAAGTCAAACATTGGAAGTGTGTGAAGTTACAGAAAGGAGATGTGTGAAGTCATAGAATGGAGGTCTGTGAAGTCATAGAATGGAGGAGTGTGAAGTCAGAATGGAGATTTGTGAAGTCATAGAATGGAGGTGTGTGAAGTCCTAGAATGTTGGTGTATGAAGGCATAGAATGGAGGTGTATGAAGTCATAGAATGGAGGTGTGTGAAATCAGAATGCAGGTGTGTGAAGTCATAGAATGGAGGTGTGTGAAGTCATAGAATGGAGGTGTGTGAAGTCATAGAATGGAAGTGTGTGAAGTCATAGAATGGAGGTGTGTGATGTCATAGAATGTAGGTGTGTGAAGTCATAGAATGGAGGTGTGTGAAGTCACGGAAGGGAGGTGTGTGAAGTCACAGAATGGAGGTGTGTGAAGTTACAATGGAGGTGTGTGAAGTCATAGAATGGAGGTGTGTGAAGTCAAAGAATGGAGGTGTGTGAAGTCATAGAATGGAGGTGTGTGAAATCACAGAATGGAGGTGTGTGAATTCGCATAATGTAGGTGTGCAATGTCACAGAGTGGAGATGTGTTAAGTCACAGAGTGGAGGTGTGTGAAGTCATGGAATGGAGGTTTGTGAAGTCACAGAATGGAGGTGTGTGAAGTCAGAATAGAGGTGTGTAAAGTCATAGAATTGAGGTTTGTGAAGTCAGAATGGAGCTGTGTTAAGTTATAGAATGGAGCTGAGTGAAGTCAAAATGGAGGTGTGTGAACTCATAGAATGGAGGTGTGTGAAGTCACAGAATGGAGGTGTGTGAAGTCATAGAATGGATGTGTGTCAACTCAGAAAGGAGGTGTGTGAAGTCATAAAATGGAGGTGAGTGAAGTCATAGAATGGAGGTGTGTGAAATCATAGAATGGAGGTGTGTGAAGTCACAGAATGTAGGTGTGTGAAGTCAGAATGGAGGTGTGTGAGGTCAGAATGGAGGTGTGTGAAGTCATAGAATGGAGGTGTGTGAAGTCACAAGGCAGGTGCGTGAACTCATAAAATGGAGTTGTGTGAAGTCACAATGTAGATGTGTGAAGTCATAGAATGGAGGTGTGTGAAGCCATACACTGGAGTTGTGTGAAGTCACAGAATGGAGGTGTGTGAAGTCATAGAATGGAGGTGTGTGAAGTCACAGAATGGAAGTGTGTGAAATCATTGAATGGAGGTGTGTGAAGTCACAGAATGGAGGTGTGTGAAGTCAGAATGGAGGTGTGTGAAGTCATAGAATGGAGGTGTGTGAAGTCAGAATGGAGGTGTGAAGTCAGAATGGAGGTGGGTGAAGTCATAGAAATTAGGTGTGGGAAGTCATAGAAAGGAGAAGTGTGAAGTCATAGAGTGGAGGTGAGTGAAGTCACAGATTCGAGGTCTGTGACGTCATAGAATGGATGTGTGTGAAGTCAGAATGTAGGTGTTCGAAGTCATAGAATAGAGGTGTGTGAAGTCAGAATGGAGGTGTGTGAAGTCATAGAATGGAGGTGTGTGAACTCATAGAATGGAGGTGTGTGACGTCACAATGGAAGTTTGTGAAGTCATAGAATGGAGGTGTGTGAAGTCACAGAATAGATGTGTGTGAAGTTATACAATGGAGGTGTGTGAAGTCAGAATGGAGGTGTGTGAAGTCACAGAATGGAGGTGTGTGAACTCAGAATGGAGGTGTGTGAAGTCATAGATGGAGGTGTGTGAAGTCATAGTATGGAGATATGTGAAATCATAGAATGGAGTTTTGTGAAGTTACAGAATGGAGTTGTGTGATTCAGAATTGAGGTGTGTGAAGTCATAGAATGTAGATGTGTGAAGTCATAGAATGGAGTATTGTGAAGTCACCGAAGGGATGTTTGTGAAGTCATAGAATGGTGGTATGAGAAATCAAATCAGAGCGGGGTGAAGTCGGAGAAAGGAGGTGTGTGAAGTCATAGAATGGAGGTGGGTGAATTCATAGAATGGAGGTGTGTGAAGTCATAGAATGGAGGTGGGTGAAGTCATAGAATGGAGGTGTGTGAATTCAGATTGGAGGTTTGTGAAGTCATAGAATGGAGGTGTGTCAACTCAGAAAGGAGGTGTGTGAAGTCATAGAATGGAGGTGAGTGAAGTCATAGAATGGAGGTGTGTGAAATCATAGAATGGAGGTGTGTGAAGTCACAGAATTTAGGTGTGTGAAGTCAGAATGGAGGTGTGTGAGGTCAGATGGAGGTGTTTGAAGTCATAGAATAGAGGTGTGTGAAGTCACAATGCAGGTGTGTGAACTCATAGAATGGAGGTGTGTGAAGTCACAATGTAGGTGTGTGAAGTCATAGAATGGAGGTGGGTGAAGTCATAGAATGGAGGTGTGTGAAGTCACAGAATGGAGGTGTGTGAAATCATAGAATGGAGGTGTGTGAAGTCACAGAATGGAGGTGTGTGAAATCATAGAATGGATGTGTGTGAAGTCACAGAATGGAGGTGTGTGAAATCAGAATGGTGGTGTGTGAAGTCATAGAATGGAGGTGTGTGAGGTCAGAATAGAGGTGTGAAGTCATAGAATGGAGGTGGGTGAAGTCATAGAAATTAGCATGGGAAGTCATAGAATGGAGAAGTGTGAAGTCATAGAGTGGAGTTGAGTGAAGTCACAGATTCGAGGTCTGTGAAGTCATAGAATGGAGGTGTGTGAAGTCAGAATATAGGTGTACGAAGTCGTAGAATAGAGGTGTATGAAGTCAGAATGGAGGTGTGTGAAGTCATAGAATGGTGGTGTGTGCACTCATATAATGGAGGTGTGTGACGTCACAATGGAAATTTGTGAAGTCATAGAATGGAGGTGTCTGAAGTCACAGAATGGAGGTGTGTGAAGTCATACAATGGAGGTGTGTGAAGTAAGAATGGACGTGTGTGAAGTCAAAGAATGGAGGTGTGTGAGCTCAGAATGGCGGTGTGTGAAGTAATAGATGGAGGTGTGTGAAGTCACAGAATGGAAGTGTGTGAAATCATAGAATGGATTTGTGTGAAGTCATAGAATGGAGGTTTGTGAAGTCACAGAATGGTGGTGTGTGAAGTCATAGAATGGAGGTGTGTGAAGTCACAGAATGGAGGTGTGTGAAATCATAGAATGGAGGTGTGTGAAGTCACAGAATGGAGGTGTGTGAAGTCAGAATGGAGGTGTGTGAAGTCATACAATGGAGGTGTGTGAGGTCAGAATAGAGGTGTGAAGTCATAGAATGGAGGTGGGTGAAGTCATAGAAATTAGGTGTGGGAAGTCATAGAATGGAGAAATGTGAAGTCATAGAGTGGAGATGAGTGAAGTCACAGATTCGAGGTCTGTGAAGTCATTGAATGGAGGTGTGTGAAGTCAGAATGTAGGTGTACGAAGTCGTAGAATAGAGGTGTGTGAAGTCAGAATGGAGGTGTGTGATGTCATAGAATGTAGATGTGTGAAGTCATAGAATGAAGTATTGTGAAGTCACCGAAGGGAGGTTTGTGAAGTCATAGAATGGAGGTATGAGAAATCAAATTAGAGGGGCGTGAAGTCGGAGAATTGAGATGTGTGAAGTCATAGAATGGAGGTGTGTGAAGTCAGAGAATTGAGATGTTTGAAGTCATATATTGGAGGTGTGTGAAGTCAAAATGGATGTGTGAAGTCATAGAATGTAGGTGTGTGAAGTCATAAAATGGAGGTGTGTGAAGTCACAGAATGGAGGTGTGTGAACTCAGAATGGAGATGTGTGAAGTCACAGAATGGAGGTTTGTGAAGTCATAGAATGGAAGTATGTGAAGTCATAGAATGGACGTGTGTGAAGTCAGAATGGAGGTGTGTTAAGTCACCGAATGGAGATTTGTGAACTCAGTATGGAGGTGTGTGAAGTCACAGAATGGAGGTTTGTGAAGTCATAGATGGAGGTGTGTGAGGTCATAGAATGGATGTTTCTGAAGTAAGAATGAAGGTTTGTGAAGTCATAGAATGGAGGTGTGTGAAGTCCTTGAATGGAGGTCTGTGAATTCACTGAATGAAAGTGTGTGAAGTCAGAATGGAGGTGTGAAGTCATAGAATGAACGTGGGTGAAATCATAGAAAGGAGGTGTGGGAAGTCATAGAATGGAGGAGTGTGAAGTCATAGAGTGGAGGTGAGTGAAGTCACAGATTCGAGGTCTGTGAAGTTATAGATTGGAGGTGTGTGATGTCAGAATGGAGGTGTGCGAAGTCATAGAATAGAGGTTTGTGAAGTCAGAATGGAGGTGTGTGAAGTCATAGAATGGAGGTGTGTGAACTCATAGAATGGAGGTGTGTGACGTCACAATGGAAGTGTGAGAAGTCACAGAATGGAGGTGTGTGAATTCATACAATGGAGGTGTGTGAAGTCAGAATGGAATTTTGTGAAGTCACAGAATTGAGCTGTGTGAATTCAGAATGGAGGTGTGTGAAGTCATAGAATGGAGGTGTGTGAAGTCAGAATGGAGGTGTGTGAACTCATAGAATGGAGGTGTGTGTAGTCACAATGGAGGAGTGTGAAGTCATAGAATGGAGGTGTGTGAAGTCACAGAATGGAGGTGTGTGAAGTCATAGAATGGAGGTGTGTGAAGTCATAGAATGGGTGTTTGTGAAGTAAGAATGAAGGTGTGTGAAGTCATAGAATGGAGGTGTGTGAAGTCACAGAATGGAGGTATGGGAAGTCACAGATTTCAGGAGTGTGAAGTAACAGAATGGAGGTGTGTGAACCCAGAATGGAGGTGTGTAAAATCACAAAATGGAGGTGTGTGAAGTCATAGAATGGAAGTGTGTCAAGTCATAGAATGGAGGTGTGTGAAGTCACAGAATGGAGGGTATGAAGTCATAGAATGGAGGTGTGTGAAGTCACAGAATTGAGGTGTTTGAAGACATATATTGGAGGTGTGTGAAATCAAAATGGATGTGGGAAGTCATAGAATGGAGGTGTGTGAAATCATAGAATGAGGGTGTGTGAGGTCATAGAATGGAGGTGTGTGAAGTCACAGAATGGAGGTGTGTGAAGTCATAGAATGGAGGTGTGTGAAGTCATAGAATGGAAGTGTGTGAAGTCACAGATTGGAGGTGTGTGAAGTCACAGAATCCAGGTGTGAGAAGTCACAGAATGGAGGTGTGTGAACTCAGAATGGAGGTGTGTGACGTCACAGAATGGAGGTGTGTGAAGTCATAGAATGGAGGTGTGTGAGGTCAGAGAATGGAGGTGTGTGAAATCATAGAATGGAGTTGTGTGAAGTCACAGAATGGAGGTGTGTGAAGTCAGAATGGGGGTGTGTGAAGTCATAGAGTGGAGGTGTGTGAAGTCAGAATGGAGGTGTGAAGTCATAGAATGGAGGTGGGTGAAGTCATAGAACTTAGGTGTGGGAAGTCATAGAATGGAGAATTGTGAGGTCATAGAGTGGAGGTGAGTGAAGTCACAGATTCGTGGTCTGTGATATCATAGAATGGAGGTGTGTGAAGTCATAGAATGGAGTATTGTGAAGTCACCGAAGGGAGGTTTGTGAAGTCATAGAATGGAGGTATGAGAAATCAAATTAGAGGGGTGTGAAGTCGTAGAATGGAGGTGTGTGAAGTCATAGAATGGAGGTGGGTGAAGTCATAGAATGGAGGTGTGTGAATTCAGGTTGGAGGTGTGTGAAGTCATAGAATGGAGGTGTGTCAACTCAGAAAGGAGGTGTGTGAAGTCATAGAATGGAGGTGAGTAAAGTCAAAATGGAGGTGTGTGAAGTCACAGAATGGAGGTGTGTGAATTCAGAATGGAGGTGTGTGAAGTCATAGATGGAGGTGTGTAAAGTCATAGTATGGAGATATGTGAAATCATAGAATGGAGTTTTGTGAAGTCACAGAATGGAGTTGTGTGAGTCAGAATTGAGGTGTGTGAAGTCATAGAATGTAGATGTGTGAAGTCATAGAATGTAGTATTGTGAGGTCACCGAAGGGACGTTTGTGAAGTCATAAAATGGTGGTATGAGAAATCAAATTAGAGGGGTGTGAAGTCGGAGAATGGAGGTGTGTGAAGTCATAGAATGGAGGTGAGTGAAGTCATAGAATGGAGGTGTATGAAGTCATAGAATGGAGGTGTGTGAAGTCACTGAATGGACGGGTTTAAAGTCATAGAATGGAGGTGTGTGAAGTCAGAGAATTGAGCTGTTTGAAGTCATATATTGGAGGTGTGTGAAGTCAAAATGGATGTGTGAAGTCATAGAATGTAGGTGTGTGAAGTCATAAAATGGAGGTGTGTGAAGTCACAGAATGGAGGTGTGTGAAGTCATAGAATGGAGGAGTGTGAAGTCAGAATGAAGATTTGTGAAGTCACAGAATGGAGGTTTGTGAAGTCATAGAATGTTGGTGTATGAAGTCATAGAAGGGAGGTGTATGAAGTCATAGAATGGAGGTGTGTGAAGTCAGAATGCAGGTGTGTGAAGTCATAGAATGGAGCTTTGTGAAGTCATAGACTGGAGCTGTGTGAAGTCATAGAATGGAAGTGTGTGAAGTCATAGAATGGAGGTCTGTGATGATATAGAATAGAGGTGTGTGAAGTCACAGGATGGACGTGTGTGAAGTCACAATAGAGGTTTGTGAAGTCATAGAATGGAGGTGTGTGAAGTCATAGAATGGAGGTGTGTGAAATCTCAGAATGGAGGTGTGTGAAGTCATAGAATGGAGGTGTGTGAAATCTCAGAATGGAGGGGTATGAATTCGCAGAATGGAGGTGTGTAAAGACACAGAGTGGAGATGTGTGCATTCACAGAGTGTAGTTGGGTGAAGTCATAGAAAGGAGGTTTGTGAAATCACAGAATGGAGGTGTGTGAAGTCAGAATAGAGGTGTGCAAAGTCATAGAATTGAGGTGTGTGAAGTCAGAATGGAGCTGTGTGAAGTCATAGAATGGAGGTGTGTGAAGTCAGAATGGAGGTGTGTGAACTCATAGAATGGAGGTGTGTGAAGTCACAGAATGGAGGTGTGTGAAGTCATAGAATGGAGGTGTGTGAAATCATAGAATGAAGGTGTGTGAAGTCATAGAATGGAGGTGTGTGAAGTCATAGAATGGAGGTTTGTGAAGTCATAGAATGGAGGTGTGTGAAGTCATAGTATGGAGATGTGTGAAATCATAGAATGGAGTTTTGTGAAGTCACAGAATGGAGCTGTGTGAGTCAGAATTGAGGTGTGTGAAGTCATAGAATGCAGATGTGTGAAGTCATAGAATGGAGATTTGTGAAGTCACCGAACGGAGGTTTGTGAAGTCATAGAATGGAGGTATGTGAAGTCAAATTGGAGGGGTGTGAAGTCAGAGAATGGAGGTGTGTGAAGTCATAGTACGGACGTGGGTGAAGTCATAGAATGGAGGTGTATGAAGTCATAGAATGGAGGTCTGTGAAGTCACAGAATGGACGGGTATGAAGTCATAGAATGAAGGTGTGTGAAGTCAGAGAATTGAGGTGTTTGAGGTCATATATTGGAGATGTGTGAAGTCAAACAATGGAGGTGTGTGAACTCAGAAAGAGGTGTGTGAAGTCACAGAATGGATGTGTGTGAAGTAATAGAAAGGAAGTGTGTGAACTCATAGAATGGATGTGTGTGAAGTCACAGAATGGAGGTGTGTGAAGTCAAAATGGAGGTGTGTGAAGTCACAAATGGAGGTGTGTGAAGTCACAGAATGTAGGTGTGTGAAGTCAAAATGGAGGTGTGTGAAGTCAAAAATACCCGTGTGTGAACTCATGGAATGGAGGTGTGTGAAGTCATGGAATGGAGGTTTGTGAAGTCAAACATTGGAAGTGTGTGAAGTTACAGAAAGGAGATGTGTGAAGTCATAGAATGGAGGTCTGTGAAGTCATAGAAGGGAGGTGTGTGAAGTCCTAGAATGTTGGTGTATGAAGTCATAGAATTGAGGTGTATGAAGTCATAGAATGGAGGTGTGTGAAGTCAGAATGCAGGTGTGTGCAGTCATAGAATGGAGGTGTGTGAAGTCATACAATGGAGGTGTGTGAAGTCATAGAATGGAAGTGTGTGAAGTCATAGAATGGAGGTGTGTGATGTCATAGAATGTAGGTGTGTGAAGTCGTAGAATGGAGGTGTGTGAAGTCACGGAAGGGAGGTGTGTGAAGTCACAGAATGGAGGTGTGTGAAGTTACAATGGAGGTGTGTGAAGTCATAGAATGGAGGTGTGTGAAGTCAAAGAATGGAGGTGTGTGAAGTCATAGAATGGAGGTGTGTGAAATCACAGAATGGAGGTGTGTGAATTCTCAGAATGGAGGTGTGTAAAGTCACAGAGTGGAGATGTATGAAGTCACAGAGTGGAGGTGTGTGAAGTCATGGAATGGAGGTTTGTGAAGTCACAGAATGGAGGTGTGTGAAGTCAGAATAGAGGTGTGTAAAGTCATAGAATTGAGGTTTGTGAAGTCAGAATGGAGCTGTGTTAAGTCATAGAATGAGCTTTGTGAAGTCAAAATGGAGGTGTGTGAACTCATAGAATGGAGGTGTGTGAAGTCACAGAATGGAGGTGTGTGAAGTCATAGAATGGAGCTGTGTGAATTCAGATTGGAGGTGTGTGAAGTCATAGAATGGATGTGTGTCAACTCAGAAAGGAGGTGTGTGAAGTCATAGAATGGAGGTGAGTGAAGTCATAGAATGGAGGTGTGTGAAATCATAGAATGGAGGTGTGTGAAGTCACAGAATTTAGGTGTGTGAAGTCAGAATGGAGGTGTGTGAGGTCAGAATGGATGTGTGTGAAGTCATAGAATGGAGGTATGTGAAGTCACAATGCAGGTGTGTGAACTCATAAAATGGAGTTGTGTGAAGTCACAATGTAGATGTGTGAAGTCATAGAATGGAGTTGTGTGAAGTCATAGACTGGAGGTGTGTGAAGTCACAGAATGGAGGTGTGTGAAGTCATAGAATGGAGGTGTGTGAAGTCACAGAATGGAAGTGTGTGAAATCATAGAATGGAGGTGTGTGAAGTCACAGAATGGAGGTGTGTGAAGTCAGAATGGAGGTGTGTAAAGTCATAGAATGGAGGTGTGTGAAGTCAGAATGGAGGTGTGAAGTCAGAAAGGAGGTGGGTGAAGTCATAGAAATTAGGTGTGGGAAGTCATAGAAAGGAGAAGTGTGAAGTCATAGAGTGGAGGTGAGTGAAGTCACAGATTCGAGGTCTGTGAAGTCATAGAATGGATGTGTGTGAAGTCAGAATGTAGGTGTTCGAAGTCATAGAATAGAGGTGTGTGAACTCATAGAATGGAGGTGTGTGACGTCACAATGGAAGTTTGTGAAGTCATAGAATGGAGGTGTGTGAAGTCACAGAATAGAGGTGTGTGAAGTCATACAATGGAGGTGTGTGAAGTCAGAATGGAGGTGTGTGAAGTCACAGAATGGAGGTGTGTGAACTCAGAATGGAGGTGTGTGAAGTCATAGATGGAGGTGTGTGAAGTCATAGTATGGAGATATGTGAAATCATAGAATGGAGTTTTGTGAAGTCACAGAATGGAGTTGTGTGAGTCAGAATTGAGGTGTGTCAAGTCATAGAATGTAGATGTGTGAAGTCATAGAATGGAGTATTGTGAAGTCACCGAAAGGATGTTTGTGAAGTCATAGTATGGAGGTATGAGAAATCAAATTAGAGGGGTGTGAAGTCGGAGAATGGAGGTGTATGAAGTCATAGAATGGAGGTGTGTGAAGTCATAGAATGGAGGTGTGTGAAGTCACAGAATGGAGGTGTGTGAAGTCATAGAATGGAGGTGTGTGAAGACACAGAATGGAGGTGTGTGAAATCATAGAATGGAGGTGTGTGAAGTCACAGAATGGAGGTGTGTGAAGTCAGAATGGAGGTGTGTGAAGTCATAGAATGGAGGTGTGTGAGGTCAGAATAGAGGTGTGAAGTCATAGAATGGAGGTGGGTGAAGTCATAGAAATTAGGTGTGGGAAGTCATAGAATGGAGAAGTGTGAAGTCATAGAGTGGAGGTGAGTGAAGTCACAGATTCGAGGTCTGTGAAGTCATAGAATGGAGGTGTGTGAAGTCAGAATGTAGGTGTACGAAGTCGTAGAATAGAGGTGTATGAAGTCAGAATGGAGGTGTGTGAAGTCATAGAATGGAGGTGTGTGCACTCACAGAATGGAGGTGTGTGACGTCACAATGGAAGTTTGTGAAGTCATAGAATGGAGGTGTGTGAAGTCACAGAATAGAGGTGTGTGAAGTCATACAATGGAGGTGTGTGAAGTCAGAATGGAGGTGTGTGAAGTCACAGAATGGAGGTGTGTGAACTCAGAATGGAGGTGTGTGAAGTCATAGATGGAGGTGTGTGAAGTCATAGTATGGAGATATGTGAAATCATAGAATGGAGTTTTGTGAAGTCACAGAATGGAGTTGTGTGAGTCAGAATTGAGGTGTGTCAAGTCATAGAATGTAGATATGTGAAGTCATAGAATGGAGTATTGTGAAGTCACCGAAAGGATGTTTGTGAAGTCATAGTATGGAGGTATGAGAAATCAAATTAGAGGGGTGTGAAGTCGGAGAATGGAGGTGTGTGAAGTCATAGAATGGAGGTGGGTGAAGTCATAGAATGGAGGTGTGTGAATTCAGATGGGAGGTTTGTGAAGTCATAGAATGGAGGTGTGTCAACTCAGAAAGGAGGTGTGTGAAGTCATAGAATGGAGGTGAGGGAAGGCATAGAATGGAGGTGTGTGAAATCATAGAATGGAGGTGTGTGAAGTCACAAAATTCAGGTGTGTGAAGTCAGAATGGAGGTGTGTGAGGTCAGATGGAGGTGTTTGAAGTCATAGAATTGAGGTGTGTGAAGTCACAATGCAGGTGTGTGAACTCATAGAATGGAGGTGTGTGAAGTCACAATGTAGGTGTGTGAAGTCATAGAATGGAGGTGTGTGAAGTCATAGAATGGAGGTGTGTGAAGTCACAGAATGGAGGTGTGTGAAGTCATAGAATGGAGGTGTGTGAAGACACAGAATGGAGGTGTGTGAAATCATAGAATGGAGGTGTGTGAAGTCACAGAATGGAGGTGTGTGAAGTCAGAATGGAGGTGTGTGAACTCATAGAATGGAGGTGTGTGACGTCACAATGGAAGTTTGTGAAGTCATAGAATGGAGGTGGGTGAAGTCATAGAAATTAGGTGTGGGAAGTCATAGAATGGAGAAGTGTGAAGTCATAGAGTGGAGGTGAGTGAAGTCACAGATTCGAGGTCTGTGAAGTCATAGAATGGAGGTGTGTGAAGTCAGAATGTAGGTGTACGAAGTCGTAGAATAGAGGTGTATGAAGTCAGAATGGAGGTGTGTGAAGTCATAGAATGGAGGTGTGTGCACTCACAGAATGGAGGTGTGTGACGTCACAATGGAAGTTTGTGAAGTCATAGAATGGAGGTGTGTGAAGTCACAGAATAGAGGTGTGTGAAGTCATACAATGGAGGTGTGTGAAGTCTGAATGGAGGTGTGTGAAGTCACAGAATGGAGGTGTGTGAACTCAGAATGGAGGTGTGTGAAGTCATAGATGGAGGTGTGTGAAGTCATAGTATGGAGATATGTGAAATCATAGAATGGAGTTTTGTGAAGTCACAGAATGGAGTTGTGTGAGTCAGAATTGAGGTGTGTCAAGTCATAGAATGTAGATGTGTGAAGTCATAGAATGGAGTATTGTGAAGTCACCGAAAGGATGTTTGTGAAGTCATAGTATGGAGGTATGAGAAATCAAATTAGAGGGGTGTGAAGTCGGAGAATGGAGGTGTGTGAAGTCATAGAATGGAGGTGGGTGAAGTCATAGAATGGAGGTGTGTGAATTCAGATGGGAGGTTTGTGAAGTCATAGAATGGAGGTGTGTCAACTCAGAAAGGAGGTGTGTGAAGTCATAGAATGGAGGTGAGGGAAGGCATAGAATGGAGGTGTGTGAAATCATAGAATGGAGGTGTGTGAAGTCACAAAATTCAGGTGTGTGAAGTCAGAATGGAGGTGTGTGAGGTCAGATGGAGGTGTTTGAAGTCATAGAATTGAGGTGTGTGAAGTCACAATGCAGGTGTGTGAACTCATAGAATGGAGGTGTGTGAAGTCACAATGTAGGTGTGTGAAGTCATAGAATGGAGGTGTGTGAAGTCATAGAATGGAGGTGTGTGAAGTCACAGAATGGAGGTGTGTGAAGTCATAGAATGGAGGTGTGTGAAGACACAGAATGGAGGTGTGTGAAATCATAGAATGGAGGTGTGTGAAGTCACAGAATGGAGGTGTGTGAAGTCAGAATGGAGGTGTGTGAACTCATAGAATGGAGGTGTGTGACGTCACAATGGAAGTTTGTGAAGTCATAGAATGGAGGTGGGTGAAGTCATAGAAATTAGGTGTGGGAAGTCATAGAATGGAGAAGTGTGAAGTCATAGAGTGGAGGTGAGTGAAGTCACAGATTCGAGGTCTGTGAAGTCATAGAATGGAGGTGTGTGAAGTCAGAATGTAGGTGTACGAAGTCGTAGAATAGAGGTGTATGAAGTCAGAATGGAGGTGTGTGAAGTCATAGAATGGAGGTGTGTGCACTCACAGAATGGAGGTGTGTGACGTCACAATGGAAGTTTGTGAAGTCATAGAATGGATGTGTGTGAAGTCACAGAATGGAGGTGTGTGAAGTCATACAATGGAGGTGTGTGAAGTCACAGAATGGACGTGTGTGAAGTCAAAGAATGGAGGTGTGTGAGCTCAGAATGTCGGTGTGTGAAGTAATAGATGGAGCTGTGTGAAGTCACAGAATGGAAGTGTGTGAAAACATAGAATGGAGGTGTGTGAAGTCATAGAATGGAGGTGTGTGAGGTCAGAATAGGGGTGTGAAGTCATAGAATGGAGGTGGTGAAGTCATAGAAATTAGGTGTGGGAAGTCATAGAATGGAGAAATGTGAAGTCATAGAGTGGAGATGAGTTAAGTCACAGATTCGAGGTCTGTGAAGTCATAGAATGGAGGTGTGTGAAGTCAAAATGTAGGTGTACGAAGTCGTAGAATAGAGGTGTGTGAAGTCAGAATGGAGGTGTGTGAAGTCATAGAATGTAGATGTGTGAAGTCATAGAATGGAGTATTGTGAAGTCACCGAAGGGAGGTTTGTGAAGTCATAGAATGGAGGTATGAGAAATCAAATTAGACGGGTGTGAAGTCGGAGAATGGAGGTGTGTGAAGTCATAGAATGGAGGTGGGTGAAGTCATAGAATGGAGGTGTGTGAATTCAGATTGGAGGTGTGTGAAGTCATAGAATGGAGGTGTGTCAACTCAGAAAGGAGGTGTGTGAAGTCACAGAATGGAGGTGAGTGAAGTCATAGAATGGAGGTGTGTGAACTCATAGAATGGAGGTGTGTGACGTCACAACGGTAGTTTGTGAAGTCATAGAATGGAGGTGTGTGAAGTCACAGAATTGAGGTGTGTGAAGTCAGAATGGAGGTGTGAAGTCATAGAATGGAGGTGGGTGAAGTCAGAATGGAGGTGTGTGAAGTCACAGAATGGAGGTGTGTGAATTCAGAATGGAGGTGTGTGAAGTCATAGATGGAGGTGTGTAAAGTCATAGTATGGAGATATGTGAAATCATAGAATGGAGTTTTGTGAAGTCACAAAATGGAGTTGTGTGAGTCAGAATTGAGGTGTGGGAAGTCATAGAATGTAGATGTGTGAAGTCAAAGAATGGAGTATTGTGAAGTCACCGAAGGGACGTTTGTGAAGTCATAGAATGGAGGTATGAGAAATCAAATTAGAGGGGCGTGAAGTCGGAGAATTGAGATGTGTGAAGTCATAGAATGGAGGTGTGTGAAGTCAGAGAATTGAGATGTTTGAAGTCATATATTGGAGGTGTGTGAAGTCAAAATGGATGTGTGAAGTCATAGAATGTAGGTGTGTGAAGTCATAAAATGGAGGTGTGTGAAGTCACAGAATGGAGGTGTGTGAACTCAGAATGGAGATGTGTGAAGTCACAGAATGGAGGTTTGTGAAGTCATAGAATGGAAGTGTGTGAAGTCATAGAATGGACGTGTGTGAAGTCAGAATGGAGGTGTGTTAAGTCACCGAATGGAGATTTGTGAACTCAGTATGGAGGTGTGTGAAGTCACAGAATGGAGGTTTGTGAAGTCATAGATGGAGGTGTGTGAGGTCATAGAATGGATGTTTCTGAAGTAAGAATGAAGGTTTGTGAAGTCATAGAATGGAGGTGTGTGAAGTCCTTGAATGGAGGTCTGTGAATTCACTGAATGAAAGTGTGTGAAGTCAGAATGGAGGTGTGAAGTCATAGAATGAACGTGGGTGAAATCATAGAAAGGAGGTGTGGGAAGTCATAGAATGGAGGAGTGTGAAGTCATAGAGTGGAGGTGAGTGAAGTCACAGATTCGAGGTCTGTGAAGTTATAGATTGGAGGTGTGTGATGTCAGAATGGAGGTGTGCGAAGTCATAGAATAGAGGTTTGTGAAGTCAGAATGGAGGTGTGTGAAGTCATAGAATGGAGGTGTGTGAACTCATAGAATGGAGGTGTGTGACGTCACAATGGAAGTGTGAGAAGTCACAGAATGGAGGTGTGTGAATTCATACAATGGAGGTGTGTGAAGTCAGAATGGAATTTTGTGAAGTCACAGAATTGAGCTGTGTGAATTCAGAATGGAGGTGTGTGAAGTCATAGAATGGAGGTGTGTGAAGTCAGAATGGAGGTGTGTGAACTCATAGAATGGAGGTGTGTGTAGTCACAATGGAGGAGTGTGAAGTCATAGAATGGAGGTGTGTGAAGTCACAGAATGGAGGTGTGTGAAGTCATAGAATGGAGGTGTGTGAAGTCATAGAATGGGTGTTTGTGAAGTAAGAATGAAGGTGTGTGAAGTCATAGAATGGAGGTGTGTGAAGTCACAGAATGGAGGTATGGGAAGTCACAGATTTCAGGAGTGTGAAGTAACAGAATGGAGGTGTGTGAACCCAGAATGGAGGTGTGTAAAATCACAAAATGGAGGTGTGTGAAGTCATAGAATGGAAGTGTGTCAAGTCATAGAATGGAGGTGTGTGAAGTCACAGAATGGAGGGTATGAAGTCATAGAATGGAGGTGTGTGAAGTCACAGAATTGAGGTGTTTGAAGACATATATTGGAGGTGTGTGAAATCAAAATGGATGTGGGAAGTCATAGAATGGAGGTGTGTGAAATCATAGAATGAGGGTGTGTGAGGTCATAGAATGGAGGTGTGTGAAGTCACAGAATGGAGGTGTGTGAAGTCATAGAATGGAGGTGTGTGAAGTCATAGAATGGAAGTGTGTGAAGTCACAGATTGGAGGTGTGTGAAGTCACAGAATCCAGGTGTGAGAAGTCACAGAATGGAGGTGTGTGAACTCAGAATGGAGGTGTGTGACGTCACAGAATGGAGGTGTGTGAAGTCATAGAATGGAGGTGTGTGAGGTCAGAGAATGGAGGTGTGTGAAATCATAGAATGGAGTTGTGTGAAGTCACAGAATGGAGGTGTGTGAAGTCAGAATGGGGGTGTGTGAAGTCATAGAGTGGAGGTGTGTGAAGTCAGAATGGAGGTGTGAAGTCATAGAATGGAGGTGGGTGAAGTCATAGAACTTAGGTGTGGGAAGTCATAGAATGGAGAATTGTGAAGTCATAGAGTGGAGGTGAGTGAAGTCACAGATTCGTGGTCTGTGATATCATAGAATGGAGGTGTGTGAAGTCATAGAATGGAGTATTGTGAAGTCACCGAAGGGAGGTTTGTGAAGTCATAGAATGGAGGTATGAGAAATCAAATTAGAGGGGTGTGAAGTCGTAGAATGGAGGTGTGTGAAGTCATAGAATGGAGGTGGGTGAAGTCATAGAATGGAGGTGTGTGAATTCAGGTTGGAGGTGTGTGAAGTCATAGAATGGAGGTGTGTCAACTCAGAAAGGAGGTGTGTGAAGTCATAGAATGGAGGTGAGTAAAGTCAAAATGGAGGTGTGTGAAGTCACAGAATGGAGGTGTGTGAATTCAGAATGGAGGTGTGTGAAGTCATAGATGGAGGTGTGTAAAGTCATAGTATGGAGATATGTGAAATCATAGAATGGAGTTTTGTGAAGTCACAGAATGGAGTTGTGTGAGTCAGAATTGAGGTGTGTGAAGTCATAGAATGTAGATGTGTGAAGTCATAGAATGTAGTATTGTGAGGTCACCGAAGGGACGTTTGTGAAGTCATAAAATGGTGGTATGAGAAATCAAATTAGAGGGGTGTGAAGTCGGAGAATGGAGGTGTGTGAAGTCATAGAATGGAGGTGGGTGAAGTCATAGAATGGAGGTGTATGAAGTCATAGAATGGAGGTGTGTGAAGTCACTGAATGGACGGGTTTAAAGTCATAGAATGGAGGTGTGTGAAGTCAGAGAATTGAGCTGTTTGAAGTCATATATTGGAGGTGTGTGAAGTCAAAATGGATGTGTGAAGTCATAGAATGTAGGTGTGTGAAGTCATAAAATGGAGGTGTGTGAAGTCACAGAATGGAGGTGTGTGAAGTCATAGAATGGAGGAGTGTGAAGTCAGAATGAAGATTTGTGAAATCACAGAATGGAGGTTTGTGAAGTCATAGAATGTTGGTGTATGAAGTCATAGAAGGGAGGTGTATGAAGTCATAGAATGGAGGTGTGTGAAGTCAGAATGCAGGTGTGTGAAGTCATAGAATGGAGGTTTGTGAAGTCATAGACTGGAGCTGTGTGAAGTCATAGAATGGAAGTGTGTGAAGTCATAGAATGGAGGTCTGTGATGATATAGAATAGAGGTGTGTGAAGTCACAGGATGGACGTGTGTGAAGTCACAATAGAGGTTTGTGAAGTCATAGAATGGAGGTGTGTGAAGTCATAGAATGGAGGTGTGTGAAATCACAGAATGGAGGTGTGTGAAGTCATAGAATGGAGGTGTGTGAAATCTCAGAATGGAGGGGTATGAATTCGCAGAATGGAGGTGTGTAAAGACACAGAGTGGAGATGTGTGCATTCACAGAGTGTAGTTGGGTGAAGTCATAGAAAGGAGGTTTGTGAAATCACAGAATGGAGGTGTGTGAAGTCAGAATAGAGGTGTGCAAAGTCATAGAATTGAGGTTTTTGAAGTCAGAATGGAGCTGTGTTAAGTCATAGAATGGAGCTTTGTGAAGTCAAAATGGAGGTGTGTGAACTCATAGAATGGAGGTGTGTGAAGTCACAGAATGGAGGTGTGTGAAGTCATAGAATGGAGGTGTGTGAATTCAGATTGGAGGTGTGTGAAGTCATAGAATGGATGTGTGTCAACTCAGAAAGGAGGTGTGTGAAGTCATAGAATGGCGGTGTGTGAAGTCATAGTATGGAGATGTGTGAAATCATAGAATGGAGTTTTGTGAAGTCACAGAATGGAGCTGTGTGAGTCAGAATTGAGGTGTGTGAAGTCATAGAATGCAGATGTGTGAAGTCATAGAATGGAGATTTGTGAAGTCACCGAACGGAGGTTTGTGAAGTCATAGAATGGAGGTATGTGAAGTCAAATTGGAGGGGTGTGAAGTCAGAGAATGGAGGTGTGTGAAGTCATAGTACGGACGTGGGTGAAGTCATAGAATGGAGGTGTATGAAGTCATAGAATGGAGGTCTGTGAAGTCACAGAATGGACGGGTATGAAGTCATAGAATGAAGGTGTGTGAAGTCAGAGAATTGAGGTGTTTGAGGTCATATATTGGAGATGTGTGAAGTCAAACAATGGAGGTGTGTGAACTCAGAAAGAGGTGTGTGAAGTCACAGAATGGAAGTGTGTGAAGTAATAGAAAGGAAGTGTGTGAACTCATAGAATGGAGGTGTGTGAAGTCACAGAATGGAGGTGTGTGAAGTCAAAATGGAGGTGTGTGAAGTCACAAATGGAGGTGTGTGAAGTCACAGAATGTAGGTGTGTGAAGTCAAAATGGAGGTGTGTGAAGTCAAAAATACCCGTGTGTGAACTCATGGAATCGAGGTGTGTGAAGTCATGGAATGGAGGTTTGTGAAGTCAAACATTGGAAGTGTGTGAAGTTACAGAAAGGAGATGTGTGAAGTCATAGAATGGAGGTCTGTGAAGTCATAGAAGGGAGGTGTGTGAAGTCCTAGAATGTTGGTGTATGAAGTCATAGAATTGAGGTGTATGAAGTCATAGAATGGAGGTGTGTGAAGTCAGAATGCAGGTGTGTGCAGTCATAGAATGGAGGTGTGTGAAGTCATACAATGGAGGTGTGTGAAGTCATAGAATGGAAGTGTGTGAAGTCATAGAATGGAGGTGTGTGATGTCATAGAATGTAGGTGTGTGAAGTCGTAGAATGGAGGTGTGTGAAGTCACGGAAGGGAGGTGTGTGAAGTCACAGAATGGAGGTGTGTGAAGTTACAATGGAGGTGTGTGAAGTCATAGAATGGAGGTGTATGAAGTCAGAATAGAGGTGTGTAAAGTCATAGAATTGAGGTTTGTGAAGTCAGAATGGAGCTGTGTTAAGTCATAGAATGGAGCTTTGTGAAGTCAAAATGGAGGTGTGTGAACTCATAGAATGGAGGTGTGTGAAGTCACAGAATGGAGGTGTGTGAAGTCATAGAATGGAGGTGTGTGAATTCAGATTGGAGGTGTGTGAAGTCATAGAATGGATGTGTGTCAACTCAGAAAGGAGGTGTGTGAAGTCATAGAATGGAGGTGAGTGAAGTCATAGAATGGAGGTGTGTGAAATCATAGAATGGAGGTGTGTGAAGTCACAGAATTTAGGTGTGTGAAGTCAGAATGGAGGTGTGTGAGGTCAGAATGGATGTGTGTGAAGTCATAGAATGGAGGTATGTGAAGTCACAATGCAGGTGTGTGAACTCATAAAATGGAGTTGTGTGAAGTCACAATGTAGATGTGTGAAGTCATAGAATGGAGTTGTGTGAAGTCATAGACTGGAGGTGTGTGAAGTCACAGAATGGAGGTGTGTGAAGTCAGAATGGAGGTGTGTAAAGTCATAGAATGGAGGTGTGTGAAGTCAGAATGGAGGTGTGAAGTCAGAAAGGAGGTGGGTGAAGTCATAGAAATTAGGTGTGGGAAGTCATAGAAAGGAGAAGTGTGAAGTCATAGAGTGGAGGTGAGTGAAGTCACAGATTCGAGGTCTGTGAAGTCATAGAATGGATGTGTGTGAAGTCAGAATGTAGGTGTTCGAAGTCATAGAATAGAGGTGTGTGAAGTCAGAATGGAGGTGTGTGAAGTCATAGAATGGAGGTGTGTGAAGTCATAGAATGGAGGTGTGTGACGTCACAATGGAAGTTTGTGAAGTCATAGAATGGAGGTGTGTGAAGTCACAGAATAGAGGTGTGTGAAGTCATACAATGGAGGTGTGTGAAGTCAGAATGGAGGTGTGTGAAGTCACAGAATGGAGTTGTGTGAGTCAGAATTGAGGTGTGTCAAGTCATAGAATGTAGATGTGTGAAGTCATAGAATGGAGTATTGTGAAGTCACCGAAAGGATGTTTGTGAAGTCATAGTATGGAGGTATGAGAAATCAAATTAGAGGGGTGTGAAGTCGGAGAATGGAGGTGTGTGAAGTCATAGAATGGAGGTGGGTGAAGTCATAGAATGGAGGTGTGTGAATTCACATGGGAGGTTTGTGAAGTCATAGAATGGAGGTGTGTCAACTCAGAAAGGAGGTGTGTGAAGTCATAGAATGGAGGTGAGGGAAGGCATAGAATGGAGGTGTGTGAAATCATAGAATGGAGGTGTGTGAAGTCACAAAATTCAGGTGTGTGAAGTCAGAATGGAGGTGTGTGAGGTCAGATGGAGGTGTTTGAAGTCATAGAATTGAGGTGTGTGAAGTCACAATGCAGGTGTGTGAACTCATAGAATGGAGGTGTGTGAAGTCACAATGTAGGTGTGTGAAGTCATAGAATGGAGGTGTGTGAAGTCATAGAATGGAGGTGTGTGAAGTCACAGAATGGAGGTGTGTGAAGTCATAGAATGGAGGTGTGTGAAGACACAGAATGGAGGTGTGTGAAATCATTGAATGGAGGTGTGTGAAGTCACAGAATGGAGGTGTGTGAAGTCAGAATGGAGGTGTGTGAAGTCATAGAATGGAGGTGTGTGAGGTCAGAATAGAGGTGTGAAGTCATAGAATTGAGGTGGGTGAAGTCATAGAAATTAGGTGTGTGAAGTCATAGAATGGAGAAGTGTGAAGTCATAGAGTGGAGGTGAGTGAAGTCACAGATTCGAGGTCTGTGAAGTCATAGAATGGAGGTGTGTGAAGTCAGAATGTAGGTGTACGAAGTCGTAGAATAGAGGTGTATGAAGTCAGAATGGAGGTGTGTGAAGTCATAGAATGGAGGTGTGTGCACTCACAGAATGGAGGTGTGTGACGTCACAATGGAAGTTTGTGAAGTCATAGAATGGAGGTGTGTGAAGTCACAGAATAGAGGTGTGTGAAGTCATACAATGGAGGTGTGTGAAGTCAGAATGGAGGTGTGTGAAGTCACAGAATGGAGGTGTGTGAACTCAGAATGGAGGTGTGTGAAGTCATAGATGGAGGTGTGTGAAGTCATAGTATGGAGATATGTGAAATCATAGAATGGAGTTTTGTGAAGTCACAGAATGGAGTTGTGTGAGTCAGAATTGAGGTGTGTCAAGTCATAGAATGTAGATGTGTGAAGTCATAGAATGGAGTATTGTGAAGTCACCGAAAGGATGTTTGTGAAGTCATAGTATGGAGGTATGAGAAATCAAATTAGAGGGGTGTGAAGTCGGAGAATGGAGGTGTGTGAAGTCATAGAATGGAGGTGGGTGAAGTCATAGAATGGAGGTGTGTGAATTCAGATGGGAGGTTTGTGAAGTCATAGAATGGAGGTGTGTCAACTCAGAAAGGAGGTGTGTGAAGTCATAGAATGGAGGTGAGGGAAGGCATAGAATGGAGGTGTGTGAAATCATAGAATGGAGGTGTGTGAAGTCACAAAATTCAGGTGTGTGAAGTCAGAATGGAGGTGTGTGAGGTCAGATGGAGGTGTTTGAAGTCATAGAATTGATGTGTGTGAAGTCACAATGCAGGTGTGTGAACTCATAGAATGGAGGTGTGTGAAGTCACAATGTAGGTGTGTGAAGTCATAGAATGGAGGTGTGTGAAGTCATAGAATGGAGGTGTGTGAAGTCACAGAATGGAGGTGTGTGAAGTCATAGAATGGAGGTGTGTGAAGACACAGAATGGAGGTGTGTGAAATCATAGAATGGAGGTGTGTGAAGTCACAGAATGGAGGTGTGTGAAGTCAGAATGGAGGTGTGTGAAGTCATAGAATGGAGGTGTGTGAGGTCAGAATAGAGGTGTGAAGTCATAGAATGGAGGTGGGTGAAGTCATAGAAATTAGGTGTGGGAAGTCATAGAATGGAGAAGTGTGAAGTCATAGAGTGGAGGTGAGTGAAGTCACAGATTCGAGGTCTGTGAAGTCATAGAATGGAGGTGTGTGAAGTCAGAATGTAGGTGTACGAAGTCGTAGAATAGAGGTGTATGAAGTCAGAATGGAGGTGTGTGAAGTCATAGAATGGAGGTGTGTGCACTCACAGAATGGAGGTGTGTGACGTCACAATGGAAGTTTGTGAAGTCATAGAATGGATGTGTGTGAAGTCACAGAATGGAGGTGTGTGAAGTCATACAATGGAGGTGTGTGAAGTCACAGAATGGACGTGTGTGAAGTCAAAGAATGGAGGTGTGTGAGCTCAGAATGTCGGTGTGTGAAGTAATAGATGGAGCTGTGTGAAGTCACAGAATGGAAGTGTGTGAAAACATAGAATGGAGGTGTGTGAAGTCATAGAATGGAGGTGTGTGAGGTCAGAATAGGGGTGTGAAGTCATAGAATGGAGGTGGTGAAGTCATAGAAATTAGGTGTGGGAAGTCATAGAATGGAGAAATGTGAAGTCATAGAGTGGAGATGAGTTAAGTCACAGATTCGAGGTCTGTGAAGTCATAGAATGGAGGTGTGTGAAGTCAAAATGTAGGTGTACGAAGTCGTAGAATAGAGGTGTGTGAAGTCAGAATGGAGGTGTGTGAAGTCATAGAATGTAGATGTGTGAAGTCATAGAATGGAGTATTGTGAAGTCACCGAAGGGAGGTTTGTGAAGTCATAGAATGGAGGTATGAGAAATCAAATTAGACGGGTGTGAAGTCGGAGAATGGAGGTGTGTGAAGTCATAGAATGGAGGTGGGTGAAGTCATAGAATGGAGGTGTGTGAATTCAGATTGGAGGTGTGTGAAGTCATAGAATGGAGGTGTGTCAACTCAGAAAGGAGGTGTGTGAAGCCACAGAATGGAGGTGAGTGAAGTCATAGAATGGAGGTGTGTGAACTCATAGAATGGAGGTGTGTGACGTCACAACGGTAGTTTGTGAAGTCATAGAATGGAGGTGTGTGAAGTCACAGAATTGAGGTGTGTGAAGTCAGAATGGAGGTGTGAAGTCATAGAATGGAGGTGGGTGAAGTCATAGAAATTAGGTGTGTGAAGTCATAGAATGGAGGTGTGTGAACTCATAGAATGGAGGTGTGTGACGTCACCATGGAAGTTTGTGAAGTCATAGAATGGAGGTGTGTGAAGTCACAGAATGGAGGTGTGTGAAGTCATAAAATGGAGGTGTGTGAAGTCAGAATGGAGGTGTGTGAAGTCACAGTATGGAGGTGTGTGAATTTAGAATGGAGGTGTGTGAAGTTATAGATGGAGGTGTGTAAAGTCATAGTATGGAGATATGTGAAATCATAGAATGGAGTTTTGTGAAGTCACAAAATGGAGTTGTGTGAGTCAGAATTGAGGTGTGTGAAGCCATAGAATGTAGATGTGTGAAGTCATAGAATGGAGTATTGTGAAGTCACCCAAGGGACGTTTGTGAAGTAATAGAATGGAGGTATGAGAAATCAAATTAGAGGGGTGTGAAGTCGGAGAATGGAGGTTTGTGAAGTCAAAGAATGGAGGTGGGTGAAGTCATAGAATGGAGGTGTATGAAGTCATAGAATGGAGGTGTGTGAAGTCACTGAATGGACGGGTTTAAAGTCATAGAATGGAGGTGTGTGAAGTCAGAGAATTGAGCTGTTTGAAGTCATATATTGGAGGTGCGTGAAGTCAAAATGGATGTGTGAAGTCATAGAATGTAGGTGTGTGAAGTCATAAAATGGAGGTGTGTGAAGTCACAGAATGGAGGTGTGTGAACTCAGAATGGAGATGTGTGAAGTCACAGAATGGAGGTTTGTGAAGTCATAGAATGGAAGTGTGTGAAGTCATAGAATGGACGTGTGTGAAGTCAGAATGGAGGTGTGTTAAGTCACCGAATGGAGATTTGTGAACTCAGTATAGAGGTGTGTGAAGTCACAGAATGGAGGTTTGTGAAGTCATAGATGGAGGTGTGTGAGGTCATAGAATGGATGTTTCTGAAGTAAGAATGAAGGTGTGTGAAGTCATAGAATTGAGGTGTGTGAAGTCATTGAATGGAGGTGTGTGAAGTCACTGAATGGAAGTGTGTGAAGTCAGAATGGAGGTGTGAAGTCATAGAATGAACGTGGGTGAAATCATAGAAAGGAGGTGTGGGAAGTCATAGAATGGAGGTGAGTGAAGTCATAGAGTGGAGGTGAGTGAAGTCACAGATTCGAGGTCTGTGAAGTCATAGATTGGAGGTGTGTGATATCAGAATGGAGGTGTGCGAAGTCATAGAATAGAGGTTTGTGAAGTCAGAATGGAGGTGTGTGAAGTCATAGAATGGAGGTGTGTGAACTCATAGAATGGAGGTGTGTGACGTCACAATGGAAGTGTGTGAAGTCACAGAATGGAGGTGTGTGAATTCATACAATGGAGGTGTGTGAAGTCAGAATGGAATTTTGTGTAGTCACAGAACTGAGCTGTGTGAATTCAGAATGGAGGTGTGTGAAGTCATAGAATGGAGGTGTGTGAAGTCAGAATGGAGGTGTGTGAACTCACAGAATGGAGGTGTGTGTAGTCACAATGGAGGTGTGTGAAGTCATAGAATGGAGGTGTGTGAAGTCACAGAATGGGGGTGTGTGAAGTCATAGAATGGAGGTGTGTGAAGTCATAGAATGGGTGTTTGTGAAGTAAGAATGAAGGTTTGTGAAGTCATAGAATGTAGGTGTGTGAAGACACAGAATGGAGGTGTGGGAAGTCACAGATTGCAGGAGTGTGAAGTCACAGAATGGAGGTGTGTGAACCCAGAATGGAGGTGTGTAAAATCACAAAATGGAGGTGTGTGAAGTCATAGAATGGAAGTGTGTCAAGTCATAGAATGGAGGTGTGTGAAGTCACAGAATGGACGGTATGAACTCATAGAATGGAGGTGTGTGAAGTCACAGAATTGAGGTGTTTGTAGACATATATTGGAGGTGTGTGAAATCAAAATGGATGTGTGAAGTCATAGAATGGAGGTGTGTGAAGTCATAGAATGAGGGTGTGTGAGGTCATAGAATGGAGGTGTGTGAAGTCACAGAATGGAGGTGTGTGAAGTCATAGAATGGAGGTGTGTGAAGTCATAGAATGGAAGTGTGTAAAGTCACAGATTGGAGGTGTGTGAAGTCACAGAATCCAGGTGTGAGAAGTCACAGAATGGAGGTGTGTGAACTCAGAATGGAGGTGTGTGACGTCAGAGAATGGAGGTGTGTGAAGTCATAGAATGGAGGTGTGTGAGGTCAGAGAATGGAGGTGTGTGAAATCATAGAATGGAGGTGTGTGAAGTGACAGAATGGAGGTGTGTGAAGTCAGAATGGAGGTGTGTGAAGTCATAGAGTGGAGGTGTGTGAAGTCAGAATGGAGGTGTGAAGTCATAGAATGGAGGTGGGTGAAGTCATAAAACTTAGGTGTGGGAAGTCATAGAATGGAGAATTGTGAAGTCGTAGAGTGGAGGTGAGTGAAGTCACAGATTCGTGGTCTGTGAAGCCATAGAATGGAGGTGTGTGAAGTCATAGATTGGAGTATTGTGAAGTCACCGAAGGGAGGTTTGTGAAGTCATAGAATGGAGGTATGAGAAATCAAATTAGAGGGGTGTGAAGTCGTAGAATGGAGGTGTGTGAAGTCATAGAATGGAGGTGTGTGAAGTCATAGAATGGAGGTGTGTGAATTCAGATTGGAGGTGTGTGAAGTCATAGAATGGAGGTGTGTCAACTCAGAAAGGAGGTGTGTGAAGTCATAGAATGGAGGTGAGTGAAGTCATAGAATGGAGGTGTGTGAAATCATAGAATGGAGGTGTGTGAAGTCACAGAATTTAGTTGTGTGAAGTCAGAATGGAGGTGTGTGAGGACAGAATGAAGGTGTGTGAATTCATAGAATGGAGGTGGGTGAAGTCACAATGCAGGTGTATGAACTCATAGAATGGAGGTGTGTGAAGTCACAGTGTAGGTGTGTGAAGTCATAGAATGGAGTTGTGTGAAGTCATAGAATGGAGGTGTGTGAAGTCACAGAATGGAGGTGTGTGAAATCATAGAATGGAGGTATGTGAAGTCACAGAATGCAGGTGTGTGAAGTCAGAATGGAGGTGTGTGAAGTCATAGAATGGAGGTGTGTGAAGTCAGAATGGAGGTGTGAAGTCATAGAATGGAGGTGGGTGAAGTCATAGAAATTAGGTGTGGGAAGTCATAGAATGGAGAAGTGTGAAGTCATACAGTGGAGGTGAGTGAAGTCACAGATTCGAGGTCTGTGAAGTCATAGAATGGAGGTGTGTGAAGTCCGAATGTAGGTGTTCGAAGTCATAGAATAGAGGTGTGTGAAGTCAGAATGGATGTGTGTGAAGTCATAAAATGGAGGTGTGTGAAGTCATAGAATGGAGGTGTGTGACGTCACAATGGAAGTTTGTGAAGTCATAGAATGGAGGTGTGTGAACTCAGAATGGAGGTGTGTGAAGTCATAGATGGAGGTGTGTGAAGTCATAGTATGGAGATATGTGAAATCATAGAATGGAGTTTTGTGAAGTCACAGAACGGAGTTGTGTGAGTCAGAATTGAGGTGTGTGAAGTCATAGAATGTAGACGTGTGAAGTCATAGAATGGAGTATTGTGAAGTCACCGAAGGGAGGTTTGTGAAGTCATAGAATGGAGGTATGAGAAATCAAATTAGAGGGGTGTGAAGTCGGAGAATGGAGGTGTGTGAAGTCATAGAATGGAGGTGGGTGAAGTCATAGAATGGAGGTGTGTGAAGTCAGAATGGAGGTGTGAAGTCATAGAATGGAGGTGGGTGAAGTCATAGAAATTAGGTGTGGGAAGTCATAGAATGGAGGTGTGTGAAGTCATAGAATGGAGGTGTGTGAACTCAGAATGGAGGTGTGTGAAGTCACAGAATGGAGGTTTGTGAAGTCATAGAATGGAAGTATGTGAAGTCATAGAATGGACGTGTGTGAAGTCATAGAATGGAGGTGTGTGAAGTCACAGAATGGAGGTGTGTGAACTCAGAATGGAGGTGTGTGAAGTCACAGAATGGAGGTTTGTGAAGTCACAGAATGGAGGTGTGTGAGTTCAGATTGGAGGTGTGTGAAGTCATAGAATGGAGGTGTGTCAACTCATAAAGTAGGTCTGTGAAGTCATAGAATGGAGATGTGTGAAGTCATAGAGTGGAGGTGTGTGAAGTCACAATGCAGGTGTGTGAACTCATAGAATGAAGGTGTGTGAAGTCACAATGTAGGTGTGTGAAGTCATAGAATGGAGGTGTGTGAAATCTCAGAATGGAGGGGTATGAATTCGCAGAATGGAGGTGTGTAAAGACACAGAGTGGAGATGATTGCATTCACAGAGTGGAGTTGTGTGAAGTCATAGAAAGGATGTTTGTGAAGTCACAGAATGGAGGTGTTTGAAATCACAATAGAGGTGTGCAAAGTCATAGAATGGAGGTGTGTGAAGTCAGAATGGAGCTTTGTGAAGTCATAGAATGGAGGTGTGTGAAGTCAGAATGGAGGTGTGTGAACTCATAGAATGGAGGTGTGTGAAGTCACAGAATGGAATTGTGTGAAGTCATAGAATGGAGGTGTGTGAAATCATAGAATGAAGGTGTGTGAAGTCATAGAATGGATGTTTCTGAATTAAGAATTAAGGTGTGTGAAGTCATAGAATGGAGGTGTGTGAAGACAAAATTGTGGTGTGGGAACTCATAGAATGGATGTGTGTGAACTCATAGAATGGACATGTGTGAAGTCGAGCTCCTCGACCAGCGAGGAAGAACGACCACCACACGAGGATTCTTCTCAAATCATACTTTATCGGAGAGCTTTTGATTGAAGGGGGAGCAGGAAGCGAAAAGGGCTTGGGCAGGGAAATGCAGCTCCTTACATACAATCAAGAAACCCGGGGTTTCTTGCCATTGGTCGCTCCATTGCCAGGGCCGTTTTAAGGCTCGGGATTGGTCAGGCCTCTGACGTCATACGCGCAGACTCAGAGGAAAGAGCAAACGCTCTGCACACACATACCAGATAAGGAGAACAAAGAGGTTGTTTAGTGGCGGCCGCTCCGGCTCCCCACATCTCCCCCTTTCTTGTTTTGTTGCAGCAAGTCAACATACCTGTTGTGAAGAGAGTAGAGGTGCTGTCCTCCAAAGTAAAACTTGAGGTCCCATTCTAGAGGAGTGACCCAGGCGATCAACTCTGGATCCCTCCCTTTCAGGCCCTCTATCCCCTTTGTGGAGATGGGCTAGGGGCGCAGACCCATATGCTGACGCACATGCTCTCCCTAACCTGTTAGGGTCAGGAGTGGTACTTTGTCCAACATTTCACAACTCTTGGCTGCCTGTACTCCTATTCCTCGTGCAATAGACTAAGGTCTCGAGGGTGCAAAGGCAGTACAGGGCACTTTTAGTTGGTTTTTAAAGCTGCAAGCCAAATTTTGGGGAAAGTGTCCTTGCTCCAAGGCAGTGAGTGCATGAGCAATTAGTACTCTATCCCTTCTATTGCGAGATCTCATGCGACAGAGCAACCAGAGGCAAAAAATACAGGGCCCACAACAGGCTGCAACAAACACTCCCAGCCCAGCCCACTCCTTAACAAACGACAGGGAATTTTTTACCCAATCCAAAACTTGTCCTGCTGTTATTGTGATCCTGATCCTATTAACTAACATAATTTCTGATCTTAATTGAGTGGTTAGATGTTCAAACTGATCAGTCCATTGTCCTAGAAGCATTAGTCACGGGCATTGGTAATGGAAAGGCCTTCATCCGCGCCCACAAAATCCTCTCCTGGGCCATCACTGGATCTGCTAGTATTGCCACGTACATGAGAATGATCTTCATCGTCAGTGCCTTTCTCGGGTTCTCCTTCCACCTTTCGCGTCAATCGCAATGGGACCCAAAGCGGTGTTTCCTGCTCCTGTGGAAAAACACAAACAGCTCCCCTGGATCTCTTACTACGGGATCCGGTCCGCACCAATTATTTGTAATAACATCCTTCCATTTAACCATATCAGTTATAATTTTTGGGTTTTGGGCAGCATGTCTATCTGCTGCTGACTTATCATCACTATTTAAAATTAAAAAATTTAAAGTAAAAAGTGCAAGGGAAAGTCTTTCCCTGGGAGATGCTCCTTCCGCAATTCCCCCTTTCTGTTTTTGAACTATTTCTTTTAATTTTTTGTTGGTTCTTTCCACAATTCCTTGTCCTTGCGGATTGTATGGTAACCCTGTTGTATGGGCTACTTGCATTTGCGCACAAAAGGCACGGAAACCATGAGAAGTATAGGCAGGGCCATTATCAGTTTTTAAGTGAAGGGGTTTTCCCCAGGCCGCCCAGGCTTCTAAGCAATGTACTTTTACATGGGAAACCTTTTCTCCTGCCAAGGGTGTGGCATGTACTATACCAGAATAGGTATCCACTGAGACATGTAAATATTTTAATTTTCCAAATTCCGCTAAATGAGTAACATCCATTTGCCATAGGGCATTTGGTTTTAGGCCTCTAGGGTTTATCCCCACATTAGGAGAGGGGAGAAAAATCACACAAGACTGACATGCTTTAACAATATTTCAGAGAAAAGATTAAAGGGCTCTTCAAATCTTTTAAACACCTCTAGAACCACCAGGCACTCCGTGACCTGGGGAACATCCGGTCGAAAATATAACACGACTGGATTTTGACCTTCCACCACAAAGGCACCCTGGCCAGTTTTTGACCCATCAGTATAAATAGTCAAGGCTGTAGCCAAAGGCTTCTTAGAGGTAATAATAGGAAAATAAACCAAATTTCTCACTACAAAGGCAAGCAAGGGATGCTTGGGATAATGGTTATCAATAATATTGGGAAAGGCACATAATAAAATTGCCCATATATCCACAGTGGCAGCCAAAGTTTCCACCTGATTACCGGTATAGGGAATAATTAATTTATCAGGTATTTTAGCAAAATGCATCAAACAATACTTTAGGCCCAATAGGGCTTGAGTTGCAACAAGCTCAGGAAAATATTGAACAGTTCTTGCTCCAAGAGAATTACCATGAAGTCACCACAGAGGGCCGTCCTGCCATAAGACCCCTGTAGGATAATTCTTTGTCTTTAAAATACACAACATAAGTAATTGACCTGGATTATAACGACAACTGGCATAAAGGATTCAAGATTTTCAAAAACGCGCTCCGCCGTTTCGAGCACACGGGCCACAAAATCGGAGAATGGCTCCGTGACAGCTTGAGTAACTTTGGTGAGGCTGCCCGTGACCTGGCCTTTGTTTGGGATTGCCCTCCAGGACTTGTAAAAAACCTCATTTATTTGTTTATAAACATCCCAGGGGAAATTTGTCTGATCGGCAGCCCATTGTCCTTGCCCTAGGAGCATGTCCACGGTCCACTCGGGCCGCCCTTCTTGTACATTTACTCTATATTGAGCCTGAGCTCTGTCCATAACTATAGACCTGAAGTCAAGGAACTGTCCATAATTGAGGCATGTCCGCGTGACCTCATACCAATCATTAGGTGTCATAGCATTAGCAGTTAGTCTTCTAAGCAAGGCAGTGGTGTAACTGGCCGTAACTCCATAATTACGTACTGCCTCCATCAAATCCTTTAACTGTTTATAGGAGACTGGTTCAAAGGTCCTCTCCTGGGTAACTGGGTTCTCAAAAACTGGGAACGCAGCCGCCAGGCGGGACCACGTGCTTTCTTTTATGAAATGACTTTTTCCCGCTGCCACAGGATAAGGCGGGGGCGCAGAGGGCATGGCTCTCTCTTGTTCATTTCCTTTAGACACTCCGGCCAGAAGAGGTCGCTGAACTCCATACCTTCCCTCCTCATACCTAGCAGCCGCCTCCTCCAAGCCTTTTCCCTCTTTCAGGTCCTGTTCCTCATCTGAATTGTTAGTCACTTCCTCATCTGAGTTGCTTAACTCCTCATTTGAATCGTTTAGCTCCTCATTTCTAGACTCCCTTATTTGTAAATGTTGAAACCTGCCTGGATCCAGGCAAAACTGCCCTGGGGGCGTCTCCATTGTTCTTATGCCTTGGTCCTCCTTATCTCCCTCCTGCCCGGTATCTTGAAAGGGTGTGTCCACCCTCTGTTCTTTGACATAAAGTCTCCCTTTTTTATTTTCTTTCCCTTTTCTTTTTGGCCTACCTTTTTCCTCCCCATTTGATTCTGCCTCGGAGAGACTATCCTGGTGCTTCGTCAATGTCCTACTGGCTCTCTTAACAATCTGTGAGTTGCCGAAACGCAGACAAATGCAACAAAGACACACCAGCAGCAAGCAAGGAAGGACAACAACAAGCATCCAGAATTGTACCCAAAGAAACAGCATATCCGGGGATCTCAGTTGATCAGGCTGATACTTACCGACGTCTCCTCTCCGTATGTCGAGTTCTGAATCCTCCTTGGCCTTTTCGCTTGTCGTCCTGTCTTCCCAAGGTCCCGGGTTTTCGGCACCAGTTGCGGCGAGCTCCTCGACCAGCGAGGAAGAACGACCACCACACGAGGATTCTTCTCAAATCATACTTTATCGGAGAGCTTTTGATTGAAGGGGGAGCAGGAAGCGAAAAGGGCTTGGGCAAGGAAATGCAGCTCCTTACATACAATCAAGGAACCCGGAGTTTCTTGCCATTGGTCGCTCCATTGCCAGGGCCGTTTTAAGGCTCGGGATTGGTCAGGCCTCTGACGTCATACGCGCAGACTCAGAGGAAAGAGCAAACGCTCTGCACACACATACCAGATAAGGAGAACTAAGAGGTTGTTTAGTGGCGGCCGCTCCGGCTCCCCACAGAATGGAGGTGTGTGAAGTCAAAGAATGGAGGTGTCTGAAGTCATAGAATGGAGGTGTGTGAAATCACAGAATGGAGGTGTGTGAATTCGCAGAATGGAGGTGTATAAAGTCACAGAGTGGAGATGTGTGAAGTCACAGAGTGGAGGTGTGTGAAGTCATAGAAGGGAGGTTTGTGAAGTCATAGAATGGAGGTGTGTGAAGTCAGAATACAGGTGTGTAAAGTCATATAATTGAGGTGTGTAAAGTCAGAATGGAGCTGTGTGAAGTCATAGAATGGAGGTGTGTGAAGTCAAAATGGAAGTGTGTAAACTCATAGAATGGAGGTGTGTGAAGTCACAGAATGGAGGTGTGTGAGTTCAGATTGGAGGTGTGTGAAGTCATAGAATGGAGGTGTGTCAACTCATAAAGTAGGTCTGTGAAGTCATAGAATGGAGGTGTGTGAAGTCATAGAATGGAGGTGTGTGAAATCATAGAATGGAGGTGTGTGAAGTCACAGAATTTAGGTGTGTGAAGTCAGTAAGGAGGTGTGTGAGGTCAGAATGGAGATGTGTGAAGTCAAAGAATGGAGGTGTGTGAAGTCACAATGCAGGTGTGTGAACTCATAGAATGGAGGTGTGTGAAGTCACAATGTAGGTGTGTGAAGTCATAGAATGGAGGTGTGTGAAATCTCAGAATGGAGGGGTATGAATTCGCAGAATGGAGGTGTGTAAAGACACAGAGTGGAGATGTGTGCATTCACAGAGTGGAGTTGGGTGAAGTCATAGAAAGGAGGGTTGTGAAGTCACAGAATGGAGGTGTGTGAAGTCACAATAGAGGTGTGCAAAGTCATAGAATGGAGGTGTGTGAAGTCAGAATGGAGCTTTGTGAAGTCATAGAATGGAGGTGTGTGAAGTCAGAATGGAGGTGTGTGAACTCATAGAATGGAGGTGTGTGAAGTCACAGAATGGAATGTGTGAAGTCATAGAATGGAGGTGTGTGAAATCATAGAATGAAGGTGTGTGAAGTCATAGAATGGATGTTTCTGAATTAAGAATTAAGGTGTGTGAAGTCATAGAATGGAGGTGTGTGAAGACAAAATTGTGGTGTGGGAACTCATAGAATGGATGTGTGTGAACTCATAGAATGGACATGTGTGAAGTCGTGGATTGGAGGTGTGCGAAGTCAAAGAATGGAGGCGTGTGATGTCAAACAATGGTGGTGTGTGAAGTCACAGAATGGAGGTGTGTGATATCACAGAATGGAAGTGTGTGAAGTCAAAATGGAAGTGTGTGAAGTCACAGAATGGAGGTGTGTGAAGTCACAGAATAGAGGTGTGTGAAGTCAAAATGGAGGTGTGTGAAGTCAAAGAATGGAGGTGTGTTAACTCATAGAATGGAGTGTGTGAAGTCATGGAATGGAGGTTTGTGAAGTGAATCATTGGAAGTGTGTGAAGTTATAGAAAGGAGATGTGTGAAGTCATAGAATGGAGGAGTGTAAAGACAGAATTGAGATTTGTGAAGTCATAGAATGGAGGTGTGTGAAGTCATAGAATGTTGGTGTATGAAGTCATAGAATGGAGGTGTATGAAGTCATGGAATGGAGTTGTTTGAAGTCCGAATGCAGGTGTGTGAAGTCATAGAATGGAGGTGTGTGAAGTCATAGAATGGAGGTGTGTGAAGTCATAGAATGGAAGTGTGTGAAGTCATAGAATGGAGGTGTGTGATGTCATAGAATGTAGGTGTGTGAAGTCATAGAATGGAGGTGTGTGAAGTCACGTAAGGGTAGGTTTGTGAAGTCACAGAATGGAGGTGTGTGAAGTCACAATGGAGGTGTGTGAAGTCATAGAATAGAGGTGTGTGAAGTCAAAGAATGGAGGTGTGTGAAGTCATAGAATGGAGGTGTGTGAAATCACAGAATGGAGGTGTGTGAATTCGCAGAATGGAGGTGTGTAAAGTCACAGAGTGGAGATGTGTGAAGTCACAGAGTGGAGGTGTGTGAAGTCATAGAAGGGAGGTTTGTGAAGTCATAGAATGGACGTGTGTGAAGTCAGAATAGAGGTGTTTAAAGTCATATAATTCAGGTGTGTGAAGTCAGAATGGAGCTGTGTGAAGTCATAGAATGGAGGTGTGTGAAGTCAAAATGGAAGTGTGTAAACTCATAGAATGGAGGTGTGTGAAGTCACAGAATGGAGGTGTGTGAATTCAGATTGGAGGTATGTGAAATCATAGAATGGAGGTGTGCCAACTCATAAAGTAGGTCTGTGAAGTCATAGAATGGAGGTGTGTGAAGTCATAGAATGGAGCTGTGTGAAATCATAGAATGGAGGTGTGTGAAGTCACAGAATTTAGGTGTGAGAAGTCAGTATGGAGGTGTGTGAGGTCAGAATGGAGATGTGTGAAGTCATAGAATGGAGGTGTGTGAAGTCACAATGCAGGTGTGTGAAATCATAGAATGGAGGTGTGTAAAGTCACAATGTAGGTGTGTGAAGTCATAGAATGGAGGTTTGTGAAGTCAAAGAATGGAGGTGTGTGAAGTCACAGAATGGAGGTGTGTGAAGTCAAAATGGTGGTGTGTGAAGTCACAAATGGAGGTGTGTGAAGTCACAGAATGTAGGCGTGTGAAGTCAAAATGGAGGTGTGTGAAGTCAAAGAATGGAGGTGTGTGAACTCATAGAATGGAGGTGTGTGAAGTCATGGAATGGAGGTTTGTGAAGTCAAACATTGGAAGTGTGGGAAGTTACAAAAAGGAGATGTGTGAAGTCATAGAATGGAGGTGTGTGAAGTCATAGAATGGAGGAGTGTGAAGTCAGAATGGAGATTTGTGAAGTCACAGAATGGAGGTGTGTGAAGTCATAGAATGTTGGTGTATGAAGTCATAGAAGGGAGGTGTATGAAGTCATAGAATGGAGGTGTGTGAAGTCAGAGTGCAGGTGTGTGAAGTCATAGAATGGAGGTTTGTGAAGTCATAGACTGGAGCTGTGTGAAGTCATAGAATGGAAGTGTGTGAAGTCATAGAATGGAGGTCTATGATGATATAGAATGGAGGTGTGTGAAGTCACAGAATGGACGTGTGTGAAGTCACAATAGAGGTTTGTGAAGTCATAGAATGGAGGTGTGTGAAGTCATAGAATGGAGGTGTGTGAAATCTCAGAATGGAGGGGTATGAATTCGCAGAATGGAGGTGTGTAAAGACACAGAGTGGAGATGTGTGCATTCACAGAGTGGAGTTGGGTGAAGTCATAGAAAGGAGGTTTGTGAAGTCACAGAATGGAGGTGTGTGAAGACAGAATAGAGGTGTGCAAAGTCATAGAATGGAGGTGTGTGAAGTCAGAATGGAGCTGTGTGAAGTCATAGAATGGAGGTGTGTGAAGTCAGAATGGACGTTTGTGAACTCATAGAATGGAGGTGTGTGAAGTCACAGAATGGAGGTGTGTGAAGTCATACAATGGAGGTGTGTGAAATCATAGAATGGAAGTGTGTGAAGTCATAGAATGGAGGTGTGTGAAATCATAGAATGGAGGTTTGTGAAGTCATAGAATGGAGGTGTGTGAAGTCATAGTATGGAGATGTGTGAAATCATAGAATGGAGTTTTGTGAAGTCACAGAATGGAGCTGTGTGAGTCAGAATTGAGGTGTGTGAAGTCATAGAATGCAGATGTGTGAAGTCATAGAATGGAGATTTGTGAAGTCACCGAAGGGAGGTTTGTGAAGTCATAGAATGGAGGTATGTGAAGTCAAATTGGAGGGGTGTGAAGTCAGAGAATGGAGGTGTGTGAAGTCATAGAATGGAGGTGGGTGAAGTCATAGAATGGAGGTGTGTGAAGTCACTGAATGGACGAGTTTAAAGTCATTGAATGGAGGTGTGTGAAGTCAGAGAATTGAGCTGTTTGAAGTCATATATTGGAGGTGTGTGAAGTCAAAATGGATGTGTGAAGTCATAGAATGTAGGTGTGTGAAGCAATAGAATGGAGGTGTGTGAAATCACAGAATGGAGTTGTGTGAACTCAGAATGGAGGTGTGTTAAGTCACCGAACGGAGTTTTGTGAACTCAGTATGGACATGTGTGAAGTCACAGAATGGAGGTTGGTGATGTCATAGATGGAGGTGTGTGAGGTCATAGAATGGATGTTTCTGAAGTAAGAATGAAGGTGTGTGAAGTCATAGAATGTAGGTCGGTGAAGTCATAGAAAGGAGGTGTGGGAAGTCATAGAATGGAGGTGTGTGAAGTCATAGAGTGGAGGTGAGTGAAGTCACAGATTCGAGGTCTGTGAAGTCATAGATTGAAGGTGTGTGATGTCAGAATGCAGGTGTGTGAAGTCATAGAATGGAGGTGTGTGAAGTCAAAGAATGGAGGTGTGTGAAGTCATAGATGGAAGTGTGTGAAATCACAGAATGGAGGTGTGTGAATTCGCAGAATGGAGGTGTGTAAAGTCACAGAGTGGAGATGTGTGAAGTCACAGAGTGGAGGTGTGTGAAGTCATAGAAGGGAGGTTTGTGAAGTCATAGAATGGAGGTGTGTGAAGTCATAGAATGGAGTATTGTGAAGTCACCGAAGGGAGGTTTGTGAAGTCATAGAATGGAGGTATGAGAAATCAAATTAGAGGGGTGTGAAGTCGTAGAATGGAGGTGTGTGAAGTCATAGAATGGAGGTGGGTGAAGTCATAGAATGGAGGTGTGTGAATTCAGATTGGAGGTGTGTGAAGTCATAGAATGGAGGTGTGTCAACTCAGAAAGGAGGTGTGTGAAGTCATAGAATGGAGGTGAGTGAAGTGATAGAATGGAGGTGTGTGAAATCATAGAATGGAGGTGTGTGAAGTCACAGAATTTAGGTGTGTGAAGTCAGAATGGAGGTGTGTGAGGTCAGAATGGAGGTGTGTGAAGTCATAGAATGTAGGTGGGTGAAGTCACAATGCAGGTGTGTGAACTCATAGAATGGAGGTGTGTGAAGTCACAGTGTAGGAGTGTGAAACCATAGAATGGAGGTGTGTGAAGTCATAGAATGGAGGTGTGTGAAGTCACAGAATGGAGGTGTGTGAAGTTATAGAATGGAGGTGTATGAAGTCACAGAATGGAGGTGTGTGAAATCATAGAATGGAGGTGTATGAAGTCACAGAATGTAGGTGTGTGAAGTCAGAATGGAGGTGTGTGAAGTCATAGAATGGAGGTGTGTGAAGTCAGAATGGAGGTGTGAAGTCATAGAATGGAGGTGGGTGAAGTCATAGAAATTAGGTGTGGGAAGTCATAGAATGGAGAAGTGTGAAATCATAGAGTGGAGGTGAGTGAAGTCACAGATTCGAGGTCTGTGAAGTCATAGAATGGAGGTGTGTGAAGTCAGAATGTAGGTGTTCGAAGTCATAGAATAGAGGTGTGTGAAGTCAGAATGGAGGTGTGTGAAGTCATAGAATGGAGGTGTGTGAATTCATAGAATGGAGGTGTGTGACGTCACAATAGAAGTTTGTGAAGTCATAGAATGGAGGTGTGTGAAGTCACAGAATGGAGGTGTGTGAAGTCATACAATGGAGGTGTGTGAAGTCAGAATGGAGGTGTGTGAAGTCACAGAATGGAGGAGTGTGAACTCAGAATGGATGTGTGTGCAATCATAGATGGAGGTGTGTGAAGTCATAGTATAGAGATATGTGAAATCATAGAATGGACTTTTGTAAAGTCACAGAATGGAGCTGTGTGAGTTAGAATTGAGGTGTGTGAAGTCATAGAATGTAGATGTGTGAAGTCATAGAATGGAGTATTGTGAAGTCACCGAAGGGAGGTTTGTGAATTCATAGAATGGAGGTATGAGAAATCAAATTAGAGGGGTGTGAAGTCGGAGAATGGAGGTGTTAAGTCATAGAATTGAGGTGGGTGAAGTCATAAAATGGAGTTGTGTGAATTCAGATTGGAGGTGTGTGAAGTCATAGAATGGAGGTGTGTGAACTCAGAAAGGAGGTGTGTGAAGTCATAGAATGGAGGTGAGTGAAGTCATAGAATGGAGGTGTGTGAACACATAGAATGGAGGTCTGTGACGTCACAATGGAAGTTTGTGAAGTCATAGAATGGAGGTGTGTGAAGTCACAGAATGGATTTGAATGAAGTCAGAATGGAGGTGTGAAGTCATAGAATGGAGGTGGGTGAAGTCATACAAATTAGGTGTGTGAAGTCATAGAATGGAGGTGTGTGAACTCATAGAATGGAGGTGTGTGACATCACAATGGAAGTTTGTGAAGTCATAGAATGGAGGTGTGTGAAGTCACAGAATGGAAGTGTGTGAAGTCATACAATGGAGGTGTGTGAAGTCAGAATGGAGGTGTGTGAAGTCACAGAATGTAGGTGTGTGAACTCATAATGGAGGTGTGTGAAGTCATAGATGGAGGTGTGTGAAGTCATAGTATGGAGATATGTGAAATCATAGAATGGAGTTTTGTGAAGTCACAGAATGGTGTTGTGTGAGTCAGAATTGAGGTGTGTGAAGTCATAGAATGTAGATGTGTGAAGTCATAGAATGGAGTATTGTGAAGTCAACGAAGGAAAGTTTGTGAAGTCATAGAATGGAGGTATGAGAAATAAAATTAGAGGGATGTGAAGTCGGAGAATGGAGGTGTGTGAAGTCATGGAATGGAGGTGGGTGAAGTCATTGAAAGGAGGTGTGTGAAGTCGGAGAATGTAGATGTGTGAAGTCTTAGAATGGAGGTGGGTGAAGTCAAAGATTGGAGGTGTGTGAAGTCACTGAATGGACGAGTTTAAAGTCATAGAATGGAGGTGTGTGAAGTCAGATAATTGAGCTGTTTGAAGTCATATATTGGAGGTGTGTGAAGTCAAAATGGATGTGTGAAGTCATAGAATGGAGGTGTGTGAAGTCAGAGAATGGAGGTGTGTGAACTCAGAATGGAGGTGTGTGAAGTCACAGAATGGAGGTTTGTGAAGTCATAGAATGGACGAGTTTAAAGTCATAGAATGGAGGTGTGTGAAGTCAGAGAATTGAGCTGTTTGAAGTCATATATTGGAGGTGTGTGAAGTCAAAATGGATGTGTGAAGTCATAGAATGGAGGTGTGTGAAGTCACAGAATGGAGGTGTGTGAACTCAGAATGGAGGTGTGTGAAGTCACAGAATGGAGGTTGGTGAAGTCATAGATGGAGGTGTGTGAAGTCATAGAATGGACCTGTGTGAAGTCAGAATGGAGGTGTGTGAAGTCACAGAATGGAGGTGTGTGAAGTCACAGAATGGAGGTTTGTGAAGTCATAGAATGGAAGGGTGTGAAGTCATAGAATGGACGTGTGTGAAGTCACAATGGAGGTGTGTTAAGTCACCGAATGGAGTTTTGTGAACTCAGTACGGAGGTGTGTGAAGTCATAGAATGAATGTGGGTGAAGTCACAGAAATGAGGTGTGGGCAGTCATAGAATGGAGGAGTGTGAAGTCATAGAGTGGAGGTGAGTGAAGTCACAGATTCTAGGTCTGTGAAGTAATAGATTGGAGGTGTGTGATGTCAGAATGGAGGTGTGCAAAGTCATAGAATAGAGGTTTGTGAAGTCAGAATGGAGGTGTGTGAACTCATAGAATGGAGGTGTGTGACGTCACAATGGAGGTGTGTGAATATATACAATGGAGGTGTGTGAAGTCAGAATGGAATTTTGTGAAGTCACAGAATTGAGCTGTGTGAATTCAGAATGGAGGTGTGTGAAGTCATAGAATGGAGGTGTGTGAAGTCAGAATGGAGGTGTGTGAACTCATAGAATGGAGGTGTGTGTAGTCACAATGGAGGTGTGTGAAGTCATAGAATGGAGGTGTGTGAAGTCACAGAATGGAGGTGTGTGAAGTCATAGAATGGAGGTGTGTGAATTCATAGAATGTAGATGTGTGAAGTCATAGAATGGAGTATTGTGAAGTCACCGAAGGGACGTTTGTGAAGTCATAGAATGGAGGTATGAGAAATCAAATTAGAGGGGTGTTAAGTCGGAGAATGGAGGTGTGTGAAGTCATAGAATGGAGGTGGGTGAAGTCATAGAATGGAGGTGTGTGAAGTCATAGAATGGAAGTGTGTGAAGTCAGAATGGAGGTGTGTTAAGTCACCGAATGGAGTTTGTGAACTCAGTATGGAGGTGTGTGAAGTCACAGAATGGAGGTTTGTGAAGTCGTAGATGTAGGTGTGTGAGGTCATAGAATGGATGTTTCTGAAGTAAGAATGAAATTGTGTGAAGTCATAGAATGGAGTTGTGTGAAGGCATTGAATGGAGGTGTGTGAAGTCACTGAATGGAATTGTGTGAAGTCAGAATGGAGGTGTGAAGTCATAGAATGAACGTGGGTGAAGTCATAGAAAGGAGGTGTGGGAAGTCATAGAATGGAGGAGTGTGAAGTCATAGAGTGGAGGTGAGTGAATTCACAGATTCGACGTCTGTGAAGTCATAGATTGGACGTGTGTGATGTCAGAATGGAGGTGTGCGAAGTCATAGAATAGAGGTTTGTGAAGTCAGAATGGAGGTGTGTGAAGTCATAGAATGGAGGTGTGTGAACTCATAGAATGGAGGTGTGTGACGTCACAATGGAAGTGTGTGAAGTCACAGAATGGAGGTGTGTGAATTCATACAATGGAGGTGTGTGAAGTCAGAATGGAATTTTGTGAAGTTACAGAATTGAGCTGTGTGAATTCAGAATGGAGTTGTGTGAAGTCATAGAATGGAGGTGTGTGAAGTCAGAATGGAGGTGTGTGAACTCATAGAATAGAGGTGTGTGTAGTCACAATGGAGGTGTGTGAAGTCATAGAATGGAGGTGTGTGAAGTCACAGAATGGAGGTGTGTGAAGTCATAGAATGGAGGTGTGTGATGTCATAGAATGGGTGTTTGTGAAGTAAGAATGAAAGTGTGTGAAGTCATAGAATGGAGGTGTGTGAAGTCACAAAATGGAGGTTTGGGAAGTCACAGATTGCAGGAGTGTGAAGTCACAGAAGGGAGGTGTGTGAACCCAGAATGGAGGTGTGTAAAGTCACAAAATGGAGGTGTGTGAAGTCATAGAATGGAAGAGTGTGAAGTCATAGAATGGAGGTGTGTGAAGTCACAGAATGGACGGTATGAAGTCATAGAATGGAGGTGTGTGAAGTCACAGAACTGAGGTGTTTGAAGACATATATTGGAGGTGTGTGAAATCAAAATGGATGTGTGAAGTCATAGAATGGAGGTGTGTGAAATCATAGAATGAGCGTGTGTGAGGTCATACTATGGATGTGTTAATTCACAGAATGGAGGTGTGTGAAGGCATAGAATGGAGGTGTGTGAAGTCATAGAATGAAAGTGTGTGAAGTCACAGATTGGAGGTGTGTGAAGTCACAGAATCGAGGTGTGAGAAGTCACAGAATGGAGGTGTGTGAACTCAGAATGGAGGTGTGTGAAGTCACAGAATCGAGGTATGTGAAGTCATAGAATGGAGGTGTGTGAGGTAAGAGAATGGAGGTGTGTGAAATCATAGAATGGAGGTGTGTGAAGTCACAGAATGGAGGTGTGTGAAGTCAGAATGGAGGTGGGTGAAGTCATAGAGTGGAGGTGTGTGAAGTCAGAATGGAGGTGTGAAGTCATAGAATGGAGGTGGGTGAAGTCATAGAACTTAGGTGTGGGAAGTCATAGAATGGAGAAGTGTGAAGTCATAGATTGGAGGTGAGTGAAGTCACAGATTCGAGGTCTGTGAACTCATAGAATGGAGGTGTGTGAAGTCATAGAATGGAGGTATGAGAAATCAAATTAGAGGGGTGTGAAGTCGTAGAATGGAGGTATGTGAAGTCATAGAATGGAGGTGGGTGAAGTCATAGAATGGAGGTGTGTGAATTCAGATTGGAGGTGTGTGAAGTCATAGAATGGAGGTGGGTCAACTCAGAAAGGAGGTGTGTGAAGTCATAGAATGGAGGTGAGTGAAGTCATAGAATGGAGGTGTGTGAAATCATAGAATGGGGGTGTGTGAAGTCACAGAATTTAGGTGTGTGAAGTCAGAATGGATGTGTGTGTGGTCAGAATGGAGGTGTGTGAAGTCATAGAATGGAGGTGGGTGAAGTCACAATGCAGGTGTGTGAACTCATAGAATGGAGGTGTGTGAAGTCACAGTGTAGGTGTGTGAAGTCATAGAATGGAGGTGTGTGAAGTAATAGAATGGAGGTGTGTGAAGTCACAGAATGGAGGTGTGGGTAGTCATAGAATGGAGGTGTGTGAAGTCACAGAATGGAGGTGTGTGAAATCATAGAATGGAGGTGTGTGACGTCACAGAATGGTGGTGTGTCAAGTCAGAATGGAGGTGTGTGAAGTCATAGAATGGAGGTGTGTGAAGTCAGAATGGAGGTGTGAGGTCTTAGAATGGAGGTGGGTGAAGTCATAGAAATTAGGTGTGGGAAGTCATAGAATGGAGAAGTGTGAAGTCATAGAGTTGAGGTGAGTGAAGTCACAGATTCGCGGTCTGTGAAGTCATAGAATGGAGGTGTGTGAAGTCAGAATGTAGGTGTTCGAAGTCATAGAATAGAGGTGTGTGAAGTCAGAATGGAGGTGTGTGAAGTCATAGAATGGAGGTGTGTGAACTCATAGAATGGAGGTGTGTGACGTCACAATGGAAGTTTGTGAAGTCATAGAATGGAGGTGTGTGAAGTCACAGAATGGAGGTGTGTGAAGTCATACAATAGAGGTGTGTGAAGTCAGAATGGAGGTGTGTGAAGTCACAGAATGGAGGAGTGTGAACTCAGAATGGATGTGTGTGCAATCATAGATGGAGGTGTGTGAAGTCATTGTATGGAGATATGTGAAATCATAGAATGGACTTTTGTGAAGTCACAGAATGGACTTGTGTGAGTTAGAATTGAGGTGTGTGAAGTCATAGAATGTAGATGTGTGAAGTCATAGAATGGAGTATTGTGAAGTCACCGAAGGGAGGTTTGTGAAGTCATGGAATGGAGGTATGAGAAATCAAATTAGAGGGGTGTGAAGTCGGAGAATGGAGGTGTGTGAAGTCATAGAATTGAGGTGGGTGAAGTCATAGAATGGAGGTGTGTGAATTCAGATTGGAGGTGTGTGAAGTCATAGAATGGAGGTGTGTCAACTCAGAAAGGAGGTGTGTGAAGTCATAGAATGGAGGTGATTGAAGTCATAGAATGGAGGTGTGTGAACACATAGAATGGAGGTCTGTGACGTCACAATGGAAGTTTGTGAAGTCATAGAATGGAGGTGTGTGAAGTCACAGAATGGAGTTGAGTGAAGTCAGAATGGAGGTGTGAAGTCATAGAATGGAGGTGGGTGAAGTCATAGAAATTAGGTGTGTGAAGTCATAGAATGGAGGTGTGTGAACTCATAGAATGGATGTGTGTGACATCACAATGGAAGTTTGTGAAGTCATAGAATGGAGGTGTGTGAAGTCATAGAATGGAGGTGTGTGAACTCATAATGGAGGTGTGTAAAGTCATAGATGGAGGTGTGTGAAGTCATAATATGGAGATATGTGAAATCATACAATGGAGTTTTGTGAAGTCACAGAATGGAGTTGTGTGAGTCAGAATTGAGGTGTGTGAAGTCATAGAATGTAGATGTGTGAATTCATAGAATGGAGTATTGTGAAGTCAACGAAGGGAGGTTTGTGAGGTCATAGAATGGAGGTATGAGAAATCAAATTAGAGGGGTGTGAAGTCGGAGAATGGAGGTGTGTGAAGTCATAGAATTGAGTTGGGTGAAGTCATAGAAGGGAGGTGTGTGAATTCAGATTGGAGGTGTGTGAAGTCATAGAATGGAGGTGTGTCAACTCAGAAAGGAGGTGTGTGAAGTCATAGAATGGAGGTGAGTGAAGTCATAGAATGGAGGTGTGTGAACACATAGAATGGTGGTCTGTGACGTCACAATGGAAGTTTGTGAAGTCATAGAATGGAGGTGTGTGAAGTCACAGAATGGAGGTGTGTGAAGTCAGAATGGAGGTGTGAAGTCATAGAATGAAGGTGTGTGACGTCATAGATATTAGGTGTGTGAAGTCATAGAATGGAGGTGTGTGAACTCATAGAATGGAGGTGTGTGACATCACAATGGAAGTTTGTGAAGTCATAGAATGGAGGTGTGTGAAGTCACAGAATGGAGGTGTGCGAAGTCATACAATGGAGGTGTGGGAAGTAAGAATGGAGGTGTGTGAAGTCACAGAATGTAGGTGTGTGAACTCATAATGGAGGTGTGTGAAGTCATAGATGGATGTGTGTGAAGTCATAGTATGGAGATATGTGAAATCATAGAATGGAGTTTTGTGAAGTCAAAGAATGGAGTTGTGTGAGTCAGAATTGAGGTGTGTGAAGTCATAGAATGTAGATGTGTGAAGTCATAGAATGGAGTATTGTGAAGTCAACGAAGGAAAGGTTGTGAAGTCATAGAATGGAGGTATGAGAAATCAAATTAGAGGGATGTGAAGTCGGAGAATGGAGGTGTGTGAAGTCATAGAATGGAGGTGGGCGAAGTCATTGAATGGAGGTGTGTGAAGTCGGAGAATGTAGATGTGTGAAGTCATAGAATGGAGGTGGGTGAAGTCAAAGAATGGAGGTGTGTGAAGTCACGAAATGGACGAGTTTAAAGTCATAGAATGGAGGTGTGTGAAGTCAGAGAATTGAGCTGTTTGAAGTCATATATTGGAGGTGTGTGAAGTCAAAATGGATGTGTGAAGTCATAGAATGGAGGTGTGTGAAGTCACAGAATGGAGGTGTGTGAATTCAGAATGGAGGTGTGTGAAGTCACAGAATGGAGGTTTGTGAAGTCATAGAATGGAAGTGTGTGAAGTCATACAATGGACGTGTGTGAAGTCAGAATTTAGGTGTGTTAAGTCACCGAATGAAGTTTTGTGAACTCAGTACGAAGGTGTGTGAAGTCACAGAATGGAGGTTGGTGAAGTCATAGATGGAGGTGTGTGAAGTCATAGAATGGATGTGTGTGAAGTCAGAATGGAGGTGTGTGAAGTCACAGAATGGAGGTGTGTGAACTCAGAATGGAGGTGTGTGAAGGCACAGAATGGAGGTTTGTGAAGTCATAGAATGGAAGTGTGTGAAGTCATAGAATGGACGTGTGTGATGTCACAATGGAGGTGTGTTAAGTCACCAAATGGAGGTTGTGAACTCAGTACGGAGGTTTGTGAAGTCATAGAATGAAGGTGAGTGAAGTCATAGAAAGGAGCTGTGGGCAGTCATAGAATGGAGGAGTGTGAAGTCATAGAGTGGAGGTGAGTGAAGTCACAGATTCGAGGTCTGTGAAGTCATAGATTGGAGGTGTGTGATGTCAGAATGGAGGTGAGCAAAGTCATAGAATAGAGGTTTGTGAAGTCAGAATGGAGGTGTGTGAACTCATAGAATGGAGGTGTGTGACGTCACAATGGAGGTGTGTGTAGTCACAGAATGGAGGTGTGTGAATACATACAATGGAGGTGTGTGAAGTCAGAATGGAATTTTGTGAAGACACAGAATTGGGCTGTGTGAATTCAGAATGGAGGTGTGTGAAGTCAGAATGTAGGTGTTCGAAGTCATAGAATAGAGGTGTGTGAAGTCAGAATGGAGGTGTGTGAAGTCATAGAATGGAGGTGTGTGAACTCATAGAATGGAGGTGTGTGACGTCACAATGGAAGTTTGTGAAGTCATAGAATGGAGGTGTGTGAAGTCACAGAATGGAGGTGTGTGAAGTCATACAATGGAGGTGTGTGAAGTCAGAATGGAGGTGTGTGAAGTCACAGAATGGAGGAGTGTGAACTCAGAATGGATGTGTGTGCAATCATAGATGGAGGTGTGTGAAGTCATTGTATGGAGATATGTGAAATCATAGAATGGACTTTTGTGAAGTCACAGAATGGACTTGTGTGAGTTAGAATTGAGGTGTGTGAAGTCATAGAATGTAGATGTGTGAAGTCATAGAATGGAGTATTGTGAAGTCACCGAAGGGAGGTTTGTGAAGTCATGGAATGGAGGTATGAGAAATCAAATTAGAGGGGTGTGAAGTCGGAGAATGGAGGTGTGTGAAGTCATAGAATTGAGGTGGGTGAAGTCATAGAATGGAGGTGTGTGAATTCAGATTGGAGGTGTGTGAAGTCATAGAATGGAGGTGTGTCAACTCAGAAAGGAGGTGTGTGAAGTCATAGAATGGAGGTGATTGAAGTCATAGAATGGAGGTGTGTGAACACATAGAATGGAGGTCTGTGACGTCACAATGGAAGTTTGTGAAGTCATAGAATGGAGGTGTGTGAAGTCACAGAATGGAGTTGAGTGAAGTCAGAATGGAGGTGTGAAGTCATAGAATGGAGGTGGGTGAAGTCATAGAAATTAGGTGTGTGAAGTCATAGAATGGAGGTGTGTGAACTCATAGAATGGAGGTGTGTGACATCACAATGGAAGTTTGTGAAGTCATAGAATGGAGGTGTGTGAAGTCATAGAATGGAGGTGTGTGAACTCATAATGGAGGTGTGTGAAGTCATAGATGGAGGTGTGTGAAGTCATAATATGGAGATATGTGAAATCATACAATGGAGTTTTGTGAAGTCACAGAATGGAGTTGTGTGAGTCAGAATTGAGGTGTGTGAAGTCATAGAATGTAGATGTGTGAATTCATAGAATGGAGTATTGTGAAGTCAACGAAGGGAGGTTTGTGAGGTCATAGAATGGAGGTATGAGAAATCAAATTAGAGGGGTGTGAAGTCGGAGAATGGAGGTGTGTGAAGTCATAGAATTGAGGTGGGTGAAGTCATAGAATGGAGGTGTGTGAATTCAGATTGGAGGTGTGTGAAGTCATAGAATGGAGGTGTGTCAACTCAGAAAGGAGGTGTGTGAAGTCATAGAATGGAGGTGAGTGAAGTCATAGAATGGAGGTGTGTGAACACATAGAATGGAGGTCTGTGACGTCACAATGGAAGTTTGTGAAGTCATAGAATGGAGGTGTGTGAAGTCACAGAATGGAGTTGAGTGAAGTCAGAATGGAGGTGTGAAGTCATAGAATGGAGGTGGGTGAAGTCATAGAAATTAGGTGTGTGAAGTCATAGAATGGAGGTGTGTGAACTCATAGAATGGAGGTGTGTGACATCACAATGGAAGTTTGTGAAGTCATAGAATGGAGGTGTGTGAAGTCATAGAATGGAGGTGTGTGAACTCATAATGGAGGTGTGTGAAGTCATAGATGGAGGTGTGTGAAGTCATAATATGGAGATATGTGAAATCATACAATGGAGTTTTGTGAAGTCACAGAATGGAGTTGTGTGAGTCAGAATTGAGGTGTGTGAAGTCATAGAATGTAGATGTGTGAATTCATAGAATGGAGTATTGTGAAGTCAACGAAGGGAGGTTTGTGAGGTCATAGAATGGAGGTATGAGAAATCAAATTAGAGGGGTGTGAAGTCGGAGAATGGAGGTGTGTGAAGTCATAGAATTGAGTTGGGTGAAGTCATAGAAGGGAGGTGTGTGAATTCAGATTGGAGGTGTGTGAAGTCATAGAATGGAGGTGTGTCAACTCAGAAAGGAGGTGTGTGAAGTCATAGAATGGAGGTGAGTGAAGTCATAGAATGGAGGTGTGTGAACACATAGAATGGTGGTCTGTGACGTCACAATGGAAGTTTGTGAAGTCATAGAATGGAGGTGTGTGAAGTCACAGAATGGAGGTGTGTGAAGTCAGAATGGAGGTGTGAAGTCATAGAATGAAGATGTGTGAAGTCATAGAAATTAGGTGTGTGAAGTCATAGAATGGAGGTGTGTGAACTCATAGAATGGAGGTGTGTGACATCACAATGGAAGATTGTGAAGTCATAGAATGGAGGTGTGTGAAGTCACAGAATGGAGGTGTGCGAAGTCATACAATGGAGGTGTGGGAAGTAAGATTGGAGGTGTGTGAAGTCACAGAATGTAGGTGTGTGAACTCATAATGGAGGTGTGTGAAGTCATAGATGGATGTGTGTGAAGTCATAGTATGGAGATATGTGAAATCATAGAATGGAGTTTTGTGAAGTCAAAGAATGGAGGTGTGTGAAGTCAGAATGGAGGTGTGTGAACTCATAGAATGGAGGTGTGTGTAGTCACAATGGAGGTGTGCGAAGTCATAAAATGGAGGTGTGTGAAGTCACAGAATGGAGGTGTGTGAAGTCATAGAATGGAGGTGTGTGAAGTCATAGAATGTAGATGTGTGAAGTCATAGAATGGAGTATTGTGAAGTCACCGAAGGGACGTTTGTGAAGTCATAGAATGGAGGTATGAGAAATCAAATTAGAGGGGTGTTAAGTCGGAGAATGGAGGTGTGTGAAGTCATAGAATGGAGGTGGGTGAAGTCATAGAATGGAGTTGTATGAAGTCATAGAATGGAGGTGTGTGAAGTCACTGAATGGACGGGTTTAAAGTCATAAAATGGAGGTGTGTGAAGTCAGAGAATTGAGCTGTTTGAAGTCATATATTGGAGGTGTGTGAAGTCTAAATGGATGTGTGAGGTCATAGAATGTAGGTGTGTGAAGTCATAGAATGGAGGTGTGTGAAGTCACAGAATGGAGGTGAGTGAACTCAGAATGGAGGTGTGTGAAGTCACAGAATGGAGCTTTGTGAAGTCATAGAATGGAAGTGTGTGAAGTCATAGAATGGAAGTGTGTGAAGTCAGAATGGAGGTGTGTTAAGTCACCGAATGGAGTTTGTGAACTCAGTATGGAGGTGTGTGAAGTCACAGAATGGAGGTTTGTGAAGTCGTAGATGTAGGTGTGTGAGGTCATAGAATGGATGTTTCTGAAGTAAGAATGAAATTGTGTGAAGTCATAGAATGGAGTTGTGTGAAGGCATTGAATGGAGGTGTGTGAAGTCACTGAATGGAATTGTGTGAAGTCAGAATGGAGGTGTGAAGTCATAGAATGAACGTGGGTGAAGTCATAGAAAGGAGGTGTGGGAAGTCATAGAATGGAGGAGTGTGAAGTCATAGAGTGGAGGTGAGTGAATTCACAGATTCGACGTCTGTGAAGTCATAGATTGGACGTGTGTGATGTCAGAATGGAGGTGTGCGAAGTCATAGAATAGAGGTTTGTGAAGTCAGAATGGAGGTGTGTGAAGTCATAGAATGGAGGTGTGTGAACTCATAGAATGGAGGTGTGTGACGTCACAATGGAAGTGTGTGAAGTCACAGAATGGAGGTGTGTGAATTCATACAATGGAGGTGTGTGAAGTCAGAATGGAATTTTGTGAAGTTACAGAATTGAGCTGTGTGAATTCAGAATGGAGTTGTGTGAAGTCATAGAATGGAGGTGTGTGAAGTCAGAATGGAGGTGTGTGAACTCATAGAATAGAGGTGTGTGTAGTCACAATGGAGGTGTGTGAAGTCATAGAATGGAGGTGTGTGAAGTCACAGAATGGAGGTGTGTGAAGTCATAGAATGGAGGTGTGTGATGTCATAGAATGGGTGTTTGTGAAGTAAGAATGAAAGTGTGTGAAGTCATAGAATGGAGGTGTGTGAAGTCACAAAATGGAGGTTTGGGAAGTCACAGATTGCAGGAGTGTGAAGTCACAGAAGGGAGGTGTGTGAACCCAGAATGGAGGTGTGTAAAGTCACAAAATGGAGGTGTGTGAAGTCATAGAATGGAAGAGTGTGAAGTCATAGAATGGAGGTGTGTGAAGTCACAGAATGGACGGTATGAAGTCATAGAATGGAGGTGTGTGAAGTCACAGAACTGAGGTGTTTGAAGACATATATTGGAGGTGTGTGAAATCAAAATGGATGTGTGAAGTCATAGAATGGAGGTGTGTGAAATCATAGAATGAGCGTGTGTGAGGTCATACTATGGATGTGTTAATTCACAGAATGGAGGTGTGTGAAGGCATAGAATGGAGGTGTGTGAAGTCATAGAATGAAAGTGTGTGAAGTCACAGATTGGAGGTGTGTGAAGTCACAGAATCGAGGTGTGAGAAGTCACAGAATGGAGGTGTGTGAACTCAGAATGGAGGTGTGTGAAGTCACAGAATCGAGGTATGTGAAGTCATAGAATGGAGGTGTGTGAGGTAAGAGAATGGAGGTGTGTGAAATCATAGAATGGAGGTGTGTGAAGTCACAGAATGGAGGTGTGTGAAGTCAGAATGGAGGTGGGTGAAGTCATAGAGTGGAGGTGTGTGAAGTCAGAATGGAGGTGTGAAGTCATAGAATGGAGGTGGGTGAAGTCATAGAACTTAGGTGTGGGAAGTCATAGAATGGAGAAGTGTGAAGTCATAGATTGGAGGTGAGTGAAGTCACAGATTCGAGGTCTGTGAACTCATAGAATGGAGGTGTGTGAAGTCATAGAATGGAGGTATGAGAAATCAAATTAGAGGGGTGTGAAGTCGTAGAATGGAGGTATGTGAAGTCATAGAATGGAGGTGGGTGAAGTCATAGAATGGAGGTGTGTGAATTCAGATTGGAGGTGTGTGAAGTCATAGAATGGAGGTGGGTCAACTCAGAAAGGAGGTGTGTGAAGTCATAGAATGGAGGTGAGTGAAGTCATAGAATGGAGGTGTGTGAAATCATAGAATGGGGGTGTGTGAAGTCACAGAATTTAGGTGTGTGAAGTCAGAATGGATGTGTGTGTGGTCAGAATGGAGGTGTGTGAAGTCATAGAATGGAGGTGGGTGAAGTCACAATGCAGGTGTGTGAACTCATAGAATGGAGGTGTGTGAAGTCACAGTGTAGGTGTGTGAAGTCATAGAATGGAGGTGTGTGAAGTAATAGAATGGAGGTGTGTGAAGTCACAGAATGGAGGTGTGGGTAGTCATAGAATGGAGGTGTGTGAAGTCACAGAATGGAGGTGTGTGAAATCATAGAATGGAGGTGTGTGACGTCACAGAATGGTGGTGTGTCAAGTCAGAATGGAGGTGTGTGAAGTCATAGAATGGAGGTGTGTGAAGTCAGAATGGAGGTGTGAGGTCTTAGAATGGAGGTGGGTGAAGTCATAGAAATTAGGTGTGGGAAGTCATAGAATGGAGAAGTGTGAAGTCATAGAGTTGAGGTGAGTGAAGTCACAGATTCGCGGTCTGTGAAGTCATAGAATGGAGGTGTGTGAAGTCAGAATGTAGGTGTTCGAAGTCATAGAATAGAGGTGTGTGAAGTCAGAATGGAGGTGTGTGAAGTCATAGAATGGAGGTGTGTGAACTCATACAATGGAGGTGTGTGACGTCACAATGGAAGTTTGTGAAGTCATAGAATGGAGGTGTGTGAAGTCACAGAATGGAGGTGTGTGAAGTCATACAATGGAGGTGTGTGAAGTCAGAATGGAGGTGTGTGAAGTCACAGAATGGAGGAGTGTGAACTCAGAATGGATGTGTGTGCAATCATAGATGGAGGTGTGTGAAGTCATTGTATGGAGATATGTGAAATCATAGAATGGATTTTTGTGAAGTCACAGAATGGACTTGTGTGAGTTAGAATTGAGGTGTGTGAAGTCATAGAATGTAGATGTGTGAAGTCATAGAATGGAGTATTGTGAAGTCACCGAAGGGAGGTTTGTGAATTCATGGAATGGAGGTATGAGAAATCAAATTAGAGGGGTGTGAAGTCGGAGAATGGAGGTGTGTGAAGTCATAGAATTGAGGTGGGTGAAGTCATAGAATGGAGGTGTGTGAATTCAGATTGGAGGTGTGTGAAGTCATAGAATGGAGGTGTGTCAACTCAGAAAGGAGGTGTGTGAAGTCATAGAATGGAGGTGATTGAAGTCATAGAATGGAGGTGTGTGAACACATAGAATGGAGGTCTGTGACGTCACAATGGAAGTTTGTGAAGTCATAGAATGGAGGTGTGTGAAGTCACAGAATGGAGTTGAGTGAAGTCAGAATGGAGGTGTGAAGTCATAGAATGGAGGTGGGTGAAGTCATAGAAATTAGGTGTGTGAAGTCATAGAATGGAGGTGTGTGAACTCATAGAATGGAGGTGTGTGACATCACAATGGAAGTTTGTGAAGTCATAGAATGGAGGTGTGTGAAGTCATAGAATGGAGGTGTGTGAACTCATAATGGAGGTGTGTGAAGTCATAGATGGAGGTGTGTGAAGTCATAATATGGAGATATGTGAAATCATACAATGGACTTTTGTGAAGTCACAGAATGGAGTTGTGTGAGTCAGAATTGAGGTGTGTGAAGTCATAGAATGTAGATGTGTGAATTCATAGAATGGAGTATTGTGAAGTCAACGAAGGGAGGTTTGTGAGGTCATAGAATGGAGGTATGAGAAATCAAATTAGAGGGGTGTGAAGTCGGAGAATGGAGGTGTGTGAAGTCATAGAATTGAGTTGGGTGAAGTCATAGAAGGGAGGTGTGTGAATTCAGATTGGAGGTGTGTGAAGTCATAGAATGGAGGTGAGTGAAGTCATAGAATGGAGCTGTGTGAACACATAGAATGGTGGTCTGTGACGTCACAATGGAAGTTTGTGAAGTCATAGAATGGAGGTGTGTGAAGTCACAGAATGGAGGTGTGTGAAGTCAGAATGGAGGTGTGAAGTCATAGAATGAAGGTGTGTGAAGTCATAGAAATTAGGTGTGTGAAGTCATAGAATGGAGGTGTGTGAACTCATAGAATGGAGGTGTGTGACATCACAATGGAAGTTTGTGAAGTCATAGAATGGAGGTGTGTGAAGTCACAGAATGGAGGTGTGCGAAGTCATACAATGGAGGTGTGGGAAGTAAGAATGGAGGTGTGTGAAGTCACAGAATGTAGGTGTGTGAACTCATAATGGAGGTGTGTGAAGTCATAGATGGATGTGTGTGAAGTCATAGTATGGAGATATGTGAAATCATAGAATGGAGTTTTGTGAAGTCAAAGAATGGAGTTGTGTGAGTCAGAATTGAGGTGTGTGAAGTCATAGAATGTAGATGTGTGAAGTCATAGAATGGAGTATTGTGAAGTCAACGAAGGAAAGGTTGTGAAGTCATAGAATGGAGGTATGAGAAATCAAATTAGAGGGATGTGAAGTCGGAGAATGGAGGTGTGTGAAGTCATAGAATGGAGGTGGGTGAAGTCATTGAATGGAGGTGTGTGAAGTCGGAGAATGTAGATGTGTGAAGTCATAGAATGGAGGTGGGTGAAGTCAAAGAATGGAGGTGTGTGAAGTCACGAAATGGACGAGTTTAAAGTCATAGAATGGAGGTGTGTGAAGTCAGAGAATTGAGCTGTTTGAAGTCATATATTGGAGGTGTGTGAAGTCAAAATGGATGTGTGAAGTCATAGAATGGAGGTGTGTGAAGTCACAGAATGGAGGTGTGTGAACTCAGAATGGAGGTGTGTGAAGTCACAGAATGGAGGTTTGTGAAGTCATAGAATGGAAGTGTGTGAAGTCATAGAATGGACGTGTGTGAAGTCAGAATTTAGGTGTGTTAAGTCACCGAATGAAGTTTTGTGAACTCAGTACGAAGGTGTGTGAAGTCACAGAATGGAGGTTGGTGAAGTCATAGATGGAGGTGTGTGAAGTCATAGAATGGACGTGTGTGAAGTCAGAATGGAGGTGTGTGAAGTCACAGAATGGAGGTGTGTGAACTCAGAATGGAGGTGTGTGAAGGCACAGAATGGAGGTTTGTGAAGTCATAGAATGGAAGTGTGTGAAGTCATAGAATGGACGTGTGTGATGTCACAATGGAGGTGTGTTAAGTCACCAAATGGAGGTTGAGAACTCAGTACGGAGGTTTGTGAAGTCATAGAATGAAGGTGAGTGAAGTCATAGAAAGGAGCTGTGGGCAGTCATAGAATGGAGGAGTGTGAAGTCATAGAGTGGAGGTGAGTGAAGTCACAGATTCGAGGTCTGTGAAGTCATAGATTGGAGGTGTGTGATGTCAGAATGGAGGTGAGCAAAGTCATAGAATAGAGGTTTGTGAAGTCAGAATGGAGGTGTGTGAACTCATAGAATGGAGGTGTGTGACGTCACAATGGAGGTGTGTGTAGTCACAGAATGGAGGTGTGTGAATATATACAATGGAGGTGTGTGAAGTCAGAATGGAATTTTGTGAAGACACAGAATTGGGCTGTGTGAATTCAGAATGGAGGTGTGTGAAGTCAGAATGTAGGTGTTCGAAGTCATAGAATAGAGGTGTGTGAAGTCAGAATGGAGGTGTGTGAAGTCATAGAATGGAGGTGTGTGAACTCATAGAATGGAGGTGTGTGACGTCACAATGGAAGTTTGTGAAGTCATAGAATGGAGGTGTGTGAAGTCACAGAATGGAGGTGTGTGAAGTCATACAATGGAGGTGTGTGAAGTCAGAATGGAGGTGTGTGAAGTCACAGAATGGAGGAGTGTGAACTCAGAATGGATGTGTGTGCAATCATAGATGGAGGTGTGTGAAGTCATTGTATGGAGATATGTGAAATCATAGAATGGACTTTTGTGAAGTCACAGAATGGACTTGTGTGAGTTAGAATTGAGGTGTGTGAAGTCATAGAATGTAGATGTGTGAAGTCATAGAATGGAGTATTGTGAAGTCACCGAAGGGAGGTTTGTGAAGTCATGGAATGGAGGTATGAGAAATCAAATTAGAGGGGTGTGAAGTCGGAGAATGGAGGTGTGTGAAGTCATAGAATTGAGGTGGGTGAAGTCATAGAATGGAGGTGTGTGAATTCAGATTGGAGGTGTGTGAAGTCATAGAATGGAGGTGTGTCAACTCAGAAAGGAGGTGTGTGAAGTCATAGAATGGAGGTGATTGAAGTCATAGAATGGAGGTGTGTGAACACATAGAATGGAGGTCTGTGACGTCACAATGGAAGTTTGTGAAGTCATAGAATGGAGGTGTGTGAAGTCACAGAATGGAGTTGAGTGAAGTCAGAATGGAGGTGTGAAGTCATAGAATGGAGGTGGGTGAAGTCATAGAAATTAGGTGTGTGAAGTCATAGAATGGAGGTGTGTGAACTCATAGAATGGATGTGTGTGACATCACAATGGAAGTTTGTGAAGTCATAGAATGGAGGTGTGTGAAGTCATAGAATGGAGGTGTGTGAACTCATAATGGAGGTGTGTGAAGTCATAGATGGAGGTGTGTGAAGTCATAATATGGAGATATGTGAAATCATACAATGGAGTTTTGTGAAGTCACAGAATGGAGTTGTGTGAGTCAGAATTGAGGTGTGTGAAGTCATAGAATGTAGATGTGTGAATTCATAGAATGGAGTATTGTGAAGTCAACGAAGGGAGGTTTGTGAGGTCATAGAATGGAGGTATGAGAAATCAAATTAGAGGGGTGTGAAGTCGGAGAATGGAGGTGTGTGAAGTCATAGAATTGAGTTGGGTGAAGTCATAGAAGGGAGGTGTGTGAATTCAGATTGGAGGTGTGTGAAGTCATAGAATGGAGGTGTGTCAACTCAGAAAGGAGGTGTGTGAAGTCATAGAATGGAGGTGAGTGAAGTCATAGAATGGAGGTGTGTGAACACATAGAATGGTGGTCTGTGACGTCACAATGGAAGTTTGTGAAGTCATAGAATGGAGGTGTGTGAAGTCACAGAATGGAGGTGTGTGAAGTCAGAATGGAGGTGTGAAGTCATAGAATGAAGATGTGTGAAGTCATAGAAATTAGGTGTGTGAAGTCATAGAATGGAGGTGTGTGAACTCATAGAATGGAGGTGTGTGACATCACAATGGAAGATTGTGAAGTCATAGAATGGAGGTGTGTGAAGTCACAGAATGGAGGTGTGCGAAGTCATACAATGGAGGTGTGGGAAGTAAGAATGGAGGTGTGTGAAGTCACAGAATGTAGGTGTGTGAACTCATAATGGAGGTGTGTGAAGTCATAGATGGATGTGTGTGAAGTCATAGTATGGAGATATGTGAAATCATAGAATGGAGTTTTGTGAAGTCAAAGAATGGAGGTGTGTGAAGTCAGAATGGAGGTGTGTGAACTCATAGAATGGAGGTGTGTGTAGTCACAATGGAGGTGTGCGAAGTCATAAAATGGAGGTGTGTGAAGTCACAGAATGGAGGTGTGTGAAGTCATAGAATGGAGGTGTGTGAAGTCATAGAATGTAGATGTGTGAAGTCATAGAATGGAGTATTGTGAAGTCACCGAAGGGACGTTTGTGAAGTCATAGAATGGAGGTATGAGAAATCAAATTAGAGGGGTGTTAAGTCGGAGAATGGAGGTGTGTGAAGTCATAGAATGGAGGTGGGTGAAGTCATAGAATGGAGTTGTATGAAGTCATAGAATGGAGGTGTGTGAAGTCACTGAATGGACGGGTTTAAAGTCATAAAATGGAGGTGTGTGAAGTCAGAGAATTGAGCTGTTTGAAGTCATATATTGGAGGTGTGTGAAGTCTAAATGGATGTGTGAGGTCATAGAATGTAGGTGTGTGAAGTCATAGAATGGAGGTGTGTGAAGTCACAGAATGGAGGTGAGTGAACTCAGAATGGAGGTGTGTGAAGTCACAGAATGGAGCTTTGTGAAGTCATAGAATGGAAGTGTGTGAAGTCATAGAATGGAAGTGTGTGAAGTCAGAATGGAGGTGTGTTAAGTCACCGAATGGAGTTTGTGAACTCAGTATGGAGGTGTGTGAAGTCACAGAATGGAGGTTTGTGAAGTCGTAGATGTAGGTGTGTGAGGTCATAGAATGGATGTTTCTGAAGTAAGAATGAAATTGTGTGAAGTCATAGAATGGAGTTGTGTGAAGGCATTGAATGGAGGTGTGTGAAGTCACTGAATGGAATTGTGTGAAGTCAGAATGGAGGTGTGAAGTCATAGAATGAACGTGGGTGAAGTCATAGAAAGGAGGTGTGGGAAGTCATAGAATGGAGGAGTGTGAAGTCATAGAGTGGAGGTGAGTGAATTCACAGATTCGACGTCTGTGAAGTCATAGATTGGACGTGTGTGATGTCAGAATGGAGGTGTGCGAAGTCATAGAATAGAGGTTTGTGAAGTCAGAATGGAGGTGTGTGAAGTCATAGAATGGAGGTGTGTGAACTCATAGAATGGAGGTGTGTGACGTCACAATGGAAGTGTGTGAAGTCACAGAATGGAGGTGTGTGAATTCATACAATGGAGGTGTGTGAAGTCAGAATGGAATTTTGTGAAGTTACAGAATTGAGCTGTGTGAATTCAGAATGGAGTTGTGTGAAGTCATAGAATGGAGGTGTGTGAAGTCAGAATGGAGGTGTGTGAACTCATAGAATAGAGGTGTGTGTAGTCACAATGGAGGTGTGTGAAGTCATAGAATGGAGGTGTGTGAAGTCACAGAATGGAGGTGTGTGAAGTCATAGAATGGAGGTGTGTGATGTCATAGAATGGGTGTTTGTGAAGTAAGAATGAAAGTGTGTGAAGTCATAGAATGGAGGTGTGTGAAGTCACAAAATGGAGGTTTGGGAAGTCACAGATTGCAGGAGTGTGAAGTCACAGAAGGGAGGTGTGTGAACCCAGAATGGAGGTGTGTAAAGTCACAAAATGGAGGTGTGTGAAGTCATAGAATGGAAGAGTGTGAAGTCATAGAATGGAGGTGTGTGAAGTCACAGAATGGACGGTATGAAGTCATAGAATGGAGGTGTGTGAAGTCACAGAACTGAGGTGTTTGAAGACATATATTGGAGGTGTGTGAAATCAAAATGGATGTGTGAAGTCATAGAATGGAGGTGTGTGAAATCATAGAATGAGCGTGTGTGAGGTCATACTATGGATGTGTTAATTCACAGAATGGAGGTGTGTGAAGGCATAGAATGGAGGTGTGTGAAGTCATAGAATGAAAGTGTGTGAAGTCACAGATTGGAGGTGTGTGAAGTCACAGAATCGAGGTGTGAGAAGTCACAGAATGGAGGTGTGTGAACTCAGAATGGAGGTGTGTGAAGTCACAGAATCGAGGTATGTGAAGTCATAGAATGGAGGTGTGTGAGGTAAGAGAATGGAGGTGTGTGAAATCATAGAATGGAGGTGTGTGAAGTCACAGAATGGAGGTGTGTGAAGTCAGAATGGAGGTGGGTGAAGTCATAGAGTGGAGGTGTGTGAAGTCAGAATGGAGGTGTGAAGTCATAGAATGGAGGTGGGTGAAGTCATAGAACTTAGGTGTGGGAAGTCATAGAATGGAGAAGTGTGAAGTCATAGATTGGAGGTGAGTGAAGTCACAGATTCGAGGTCTGTGAACTCATAGAATGGAGGTGTGTGAAGTCATAGAATGGAGGTATGAGAAATCAAATTAGAGGGGTGTGAAGTCGTAGAATGGAGGTATGTGAAGTCATAGAATGGAGGTGGGTGAAGTCATAGAATGGAGGTGTGTGAATTCAGATTGGAGGTGTGTGAAGTCATAGAATGGAGGTGGGTCAACTCAGAAAGGAGGTGTGTGAAGTCATAGAATGGAGGTGAGTGAAGTCATAGAATGGAGGTGTGTGAAATCATAGAATGGGGGTGTGTGAAGTCACAGAATTTAGGTGTGTGAAGTCAGAATGGATGTGTGTGTGGTCAGAATGGAGGTGTGTGAAGTCATAGAATGGAGGTGGGTGAAGTCACAATGCAGGTGTGTGAACTCATAGAATGGAGGTGTGTGAAGTCACAGTGTAGGTGTGTGAAGTCATAGAATGGAGGTGTGTGAAGTAATAGAATGGAGGTGTGTGAAGTCACAGAATGGAGGTGTGGGTAGTCATAGAATGGAGGTGTGTGAAGTCACAGAATGGAGGTGTGTGAAATCATAGAATGGAGGTGTGTGACGTCACAGAATGGTGGTGTGTCAAGTCAGAATGGAGGTGTGTGAAGTCATAGAATGGAGGTGTGTGAAGTCAGAATGGAGGTGTGAGGTCTTAGAATGGAGGTGGGTGAAGTCATAGAAATTAGGTGTGGGAAGTCATAGAATGGAGAAGTGTGAAGTCATAGAGTTGAGGTGAGTGAAGTCACAGATTCGCGGTCTGTGAAGTCATAGAATGGAGGTGTGTGAAGTCAGAATGTAGGTGTTCGAAGTCATAGAATAGAGGTGTGTGAAGTCAGAATGGAGGTGTGTGAAGTCATAGAATGGAGGTGTGTGAACTCATACAATGGAGGTGTGTGACGTCACAATGGAAGTTTGTGAAGTCATAGAATGGAGGTGTGTGAAGTCACAGAATGGAGGTGTGTGAAGTCATACAATGGAGGTGTGTGAAGTCAGAATGGAGGTGTGTGAAGTCACAGAATGGAGGAGTGTGAACTCAGAATGGATGTGTGTGCAATCATAGATGGAGGTGTGTGAAGTCATTGTATGGAGATATGTGAAATCATAGAATGGATTTTTGTGAAGTCACAGAATGGACTTGTGTGAGTTAGAATTGAGGTGTGTGAAGTCATAGAATGTAGATGTGTGAAGTCATAGAATGGAGTATTGTGAAGTCACCGAAGGGAGGTTTGTGAATTCATGGAATGGAGGTATGAGAAATCAAATTAGAGGGGTGTGAAGTCGGAGAATGGAGGTGTGTGAAGTCATAGAATTGAGGTGGGTGAAGTCATAGAATGGAGGTGTGTGAATTCAGATTGGAGGTGTGTGAAGTCATAGAATGGAGGTGTGTCAACTCAGAAAGGAGGTGTGTGAAGTCATAGAATGGAGGTGATTGAAGTCATAGAATGGAGGTGTGTGAACACATAGAATGGAGGTCTGTGACGTCACAATGGAAGTTTGTGAAGTCATAGAATGGAGGTGTGTGAAGTCACAGAATGGAGTTGAGTGAAGTCAGAATGGAGGTGTGAAGTCATAGAATGGAGGTGGGTGAAGTCATAGAAATTAGGTGTGTGAAGTCATAGAATGGAGGTGTGTGAACTCATAGAATGGAGGTGTGTGACATCACAATGGAAGTTTGTGAAGTCATAGAATGGAGGTGTGTGAAGTCATAGAATGGAGGTGTGTGAACTCATAATGGAGGTGTGTGAAGTCATAGATGGAGGTGTGTGAAGTCATAATATGGAGATATGTGAAATCATACAATGGACTTTTGTGAAGTCACAGAATGGAGTTGTGTGAGTCAGAATTGAGGTGTGTGAAGTCATAGAATGTAGATGTGTGAATTCATAGAATGGAGTATTGTGAAGTCAACGAAGGGAGGTTTGTGAGGTCATAGAATGGAGGTATGAGAAATCAAATTAGAGGGGTGTGAAGTCGGAGAATGGAGGTGTGTGAAGTCATAGAATTGAGTTGGGTGAAGTCATAGAAGGGAGGTGTGTGAATTCAGATTGGAGGTGTGTGAAGTCATAGAATGGAGGTGAGTGAAGTCATAGAATGGAGCTGTGTGAACACATAGAATGGTGGTCTGTGACGTCACAATGGAAGTTTGTGAAGTCATAGAATGGAGGTGTGTGAAGTCACAGAATGGAGGTGTGTGAAGTCAGAATGGAGGTGTGAAGTCATAGAATGAAGGTGTGTGAAGTCATAGAAATTAGGTGTGTGAAGTCATAGAATGGAGGTGTGTGAACTCATAGAATGGAGGTGTGTGACATCACAATGGAAGTTTGTGAAGTCATAGAATGGAGGTGTGTGAAGTCACAGAATGGAGGTGTGCGAAGTCATACAATGGAGGTGTGGGAAGTAAGAATGGAGGTGTGTGAAGTCACAGAATGTAGGTGTGTGAACTCATAATGGAGGTGTGTGAAGTCATAGATGGATGTGTGTGAAGTCATAGTATGGAGATATGTGAAATCATAGAATGGAGTTTTGTGAAGTCAAAGAATGGAGTTGTGTGAGTCAGAATTGAGGTGTGTGAAGTCATAGAATGTAGATGTGTGAAGTCATAGAATGGAGTATTGTGAAGTCAACGAAGGAAAGGTTGTGAAGTCATAGAATGGAGGTATGAGAAATCAAATTAGAGGGATGTGAAGTCGGAGAATGGAGGTGTGTGAAGTCATAGAATGGAGGTGGGTGAAGTCATTGAATGGAGGTGTGTGAAGTCGGAGAATGTAGATGTGTGAAGTCATAGAATGGAGGTGGGTGAAGTCAAAGAATGGAGGTGTGTGAAGTCACGAAATGGACGAGTTTAAAGTCATAGAATGGAGGTGTGTGAAGTCAGAGAATTGAGCTGTTTGAAGTCATATATTGGAGGTGTGTGAAGTCAAAATGGATGTGTGAAGTCATAGAATGGAGGTGTGTGAAGTCACAGAATGGAGGTGTGTGAACTCAGAATGGAGGTGTGTGAAGTCACAGAATGGAGGTTTGTGAAGTCATAGAATGGAAGTGTGTGAAGTCATAGAATGGACGTGTGTGAAGTCAGAATTTAGGTGTGTTAAGTCACCGAATGAAGTTTTGTGAACTCAGTACGAAGGTGTGTGAAGTCACAGAATGGAGGTTGGTGAAGTCATAGATGGAGGTGTGTGAAGTCATAGAATGGACGTGTGTGAAGTCAGAATGGAGGTGTGTGAAGTCACAGAATGGAGGTGTGTGAACTCAGAATGGAGGTGTGTGAAGGCACAGAATGGAGGTTTGTGAAGTCATAGAATGGAAGTGTGTGAAGTCATAGAATGGACGTGTGTGATGTCACAATGGAGGTGTGTTAAGTCACCAAATGGAGGTTGAGAACTCAGTACGGAGGTTTGTGAAGTCATAGAATGAAGGTGAGTGAAGTCATAGAAAGGAGCTGTGGGCAGTCATAGAATGGAGGAGTGTGAAGTCATAGAGTGGAGGTGAGTGAAGTCACAGATTCGAGGTCTGTGAAGTCATAGATTGGAGGTGTGTGATGTCAGAATGGAGGTGAGCAAAGTCATAGAATAGAGGTTTGTGAAGTCAGAATGGAGGTGTGTGAACTCATAGAATGGAGGTGTGTGACGTCACAATGGAGGTGTGTGTAGTCACAGAATGGAGGTGTGTGAATATATACAATGGAGGTGTGTGAAGTCAGAATGGAATTTTGTGAAGACACAGAATTGGGCTGTGTGAATTCAGAATGGAGGTGTGTGAAGTCAGAATGTAGGTGTTCGAAGTCATAGAATAGAGGTGTGTGAAGTCAGAATGGAGGTGTGTGAAGTCATAGAATGGAGGTGTGTGAACTCATAGAATGGAGGTGTGTGACGTCACAATGGAAGTTTGTGAAGTCATAGAATGGAGGTGTGTGAAGTCACAGAATGGAGGTGTGTGAAGTCATACAATGGAGGTGTGTGAAGTCAGAATGGAGGTGTGTGAAGTCACAGAATGGAGGAGTGTGAACTCAGAATGGATGTGTGTGCAATCATAGATGGAGGTGTGTGAAGTCATTGTATGGAGATATGTGAAATCATAGAATGGACTTTTGTGAAGTCACAGAATGGACTTGTGTGAGTTAGAATTGAGGTGTGTGAAGTCATAGAATGTAGATGTGTGAAGTCATAGAATGGAGTATTGTGAAGTCACCGAAGGGAGGTTTGTGAAGTCATGGAATGGAGGTATGAGAAATCAAATTAGAGGGGTGTGAAGTCGGAGAATGGAGGTGTGTGAAGTCATAGAATTGAGGTGGGTGAAGTCATAGAATGGAGGTGTGTGAATTCAGATTGGAGGTGTGTGAAGTCATAGAATGGAGGTGTGTCAACTCAGAAAGGAGGTGTGTGAAGTCATAGAATGGAGGTGATTGAAGTCATAGAATGGAGGTGTGTGAACACATAGAATGGAGGTCTGTGACGTCACAATGGAAGTTTGTGAAGTCATAGAATGGAGGTGTGTGAAGTCACAGAATGGAGTTGAGTGAAGTCAGAATGGAGGTGTGAAGTCATAGAATGGAGGTGGGTGAAGTCATAGAAATTAGGTGTGTGAAGTCATAGAATGGAGGTGTGTGAACTCATAGAATGGATGTGTGTGACATCACAATGGAAGTTTGTGAAGTCATAGAATGGAGGTGTGTGAAGTCATAGAATGGAGGTGTGTGAACTCATAATGGAGGTGTGTGAAGTCATAGATGGAGGTGTGTGAAGTCATAATATGGAGATATGTGAAATCATACAATGGAGTTTTGTGAAGTCACAGAATGGAGTTGTGTGAGTCAGAATTGAGGTGTGTGAAGTCATAGAATGTAGATGTGTGAATTCATAGAATGGAGTATTGTGAAGTCAACGAAGGGAGGTTTGTGAGGTCATAGAATGGAGGTATGAGAAATCAAATTAGAGGGGTGTGAAGTCGGAGAATGGAGGTGTGTGAAGTCATAGAATTGAGTTGGGTGAAGTCATAGAAGGGAGGTGTGTGAATTCAGATTGGAGGTGTGTGAAGTCATAGAATGGAGGTGTGTCAACTCAGAAAGGAGGTGTGTGAAGTCATAGAATGGAGGTGAGTGAAGTCATAGAATGGAGGTGTGTGAACACATAGAATGGTGGTCTGTGACGTCACAATGGAAGTTTGTGAAGTCATAGAATGGAGGTGTGTGAAGTCACAGAATGGAGGTGTGTGAAGTCAGAATGGAGGTGTGAAGTCATAGAATGAAGGTGTGTGAAGTCATAGAAATTAGGTGTGTGAAGTCATAGAATGGAGGTGTGTGAACTCATAGAATGGAGGTGTGTGACATCACAATGGAAGTTTGTGAAGTCATAGAATGGAAGTGTGTGAAGTCACAGAATGGAGGTGTGCGAAGTCATACAATGGAGGTGTGGGAAGTAAGAATGGAGGTGTGTGAAGTCACAGAATGTAGGTGTGTGAACTCATAATGGAGGTGTGTGAAGTCATAGATGGATGTGTGTGAAGTCATAGTATGGAGATATGTGAAATCATAGAATGGAGTTTTGTGAAGTCAAAGAATGGAGTTGTGTGAGTCAGAATTGAGGTGTGTGAAGTCATAGAATGTAGATGTGTGAAGTCATAGAATGGAGTATTGTGAAGTCAACGAAGGAAAGGTTGTGAAGTCATAGAATGGAGGTATGAGAAATCAAATTAGAGGGATGTGAAGTCGGAGAATGGAGGTGTGTGAAGTCATAGAATGGAGGTGGGTGAAGTCATTGAATGGAGGTGTGTGAAGTCGGAGAATGTAGATGTGTGAAGTCATAGAATGGAGGTGGGTGAAGTCAAAGAATGGAGGTGTGTGAAGTCACGAAATGGACGAGTTTAAAGTCATAGAATGGAGGTGTGTGAAGTCAGAGAATTGAGCTGTTTGAAGTCATATATTGGAGGTGTGTGAAGTCAAAATGGATGTGTGAAGTCATAGAATGGAGGTGTGTGAAGTCACAGAATGGAGGTGTGTGAACTCAGAATGGAGGTGTGTGAAGTCACAGAATGGAGGTTTGTGAAGTCATAGAATGGAAGTGTGTGAAGTCATAGAATGGACGTGTGTGAAGTCAGAATGGAGGTGTGTTAAGTCACCGAATGAAGTTTTGTGAACTCAGTACGAAGGTGTGTGAAGTCACAGAATGGAGGTTGGTGAAGTCATAGATGGAGGTGTGTGAAGTCATAGAATGGACGTGTGTGAAGTCAGAATGGAGGTGTGTGAAGTCACAGAATGGAGGTGTGTGAACTCAGAATGGAGGTGTGTGAAGGCACAGAATGGAGGTTTGTGAAGTCATAGAATGGAGGTGTGTGAAGTCATAGTATGGAGATGTGTGAAATCATAGAATGGAGTTTTGTGAAGTCACAGAATGGAGCTGTGTGAGTCAGAATTGAGGTGTGTGAAGTCATAGAATGCAGATGTGTGAAGTCATAGAATGGAGATTTGTGAAGTCACCGAAGGGAGGTTTGTGAAGTCATAGAATGGAGGTATGTGAAGTCAAATTGGAGGGGTGTGAAGTCAGAGAATGGAGGTGTGTGAAGTCATAGAATGGAGGTGGGTGAAGTCATAGAATGGAGGTGTGTGAAGTCACTGAATGGACGAGTTTAAAGTCATTGAATGGAGGTGTGTGAAGTCAGAGAATTGAGCTGTTTGAAGTCATATATTGGAGGTGTGTGAAGTCAAAATGGATGTGTGAAGTCATAGAATGTAGGTGTGTGAAGCAATAGAATGGAGGTGTGTGAAATCACAGAATGGAGTTGTGTGAACTCAGAATGGAGGTGTGTTAAGTCACCGAACGGAGTTTTGTGAACTCAGTATGGACATGTGTGAAGTCACAGAATGGAGGTTGGTGATGTCATAGATGGAGGTGTGTGAGGTCATAGAATGGATGTTTCTGAAGTAAGAATGAAGGTGTGGGAAGTCATAGAATGTAGGTGGGTGAAGTCATAGAAAGGAGGTGTGGGAAGTCATAGAATGGAGGTGTGTGAAGTCATAGAGTGGAGGTGAGTGAAGTCACAGATTCGAGGTCTGTGAAGTCATAGATTGGAGGTGTGTGATGTCAGAATGCAGGTGTGTGAAGTCATAGAATGGAGGTGTGTGAAGTCAAAGAATGGAGGTGTGTGAAGTCATAGATGGAAGTGTGTGAAATCACAGAATGGAGGTGTGTGAATTCGCAGAATGGAGGTGTGTAAAGTCACAGAGTGGAGATGTGTGAAGTCACAGAGTGGAGGTGTGTGAAGTCATAGAAGGGAGGTTTGTGAAGTCATAGAATGGAGGTGTGTGAAGTCATAGAATGGAGTATTGTGAAGTCACCGAAGGGAGGTTTGTGAAGTCATAGAATGGAGGTATGAGAAATCAAATTAGAGGGGTGTGAAGTCGTAGAATGGAGGTGTGTGAAGTCATAGAATGGAGGTGGGTGAAGTCATAGAATGGAGGTGTGTGAATTCAGATTGGAGGTGTGTGAAGTCATAGAATGGAGGTGTGTCAACTCAGAAAGGAGGTGTGTGAAGTCATAGAATGGAGGTGAGTGAAGTGATAGAATGGAGGTGTGTGAAATCATAGAATGGAGGTGTGTGAAGTCACAGAATTTAGGTGTGTGAAGTCAGAATGGAGGTGTGTGAGGTCAGAATGGAGGTGTGTGAAGTCATAGAATGGAGGTGGGTGAAGTCACAATGCAGGTGTGTGAACTCATAGAATGGAGGTTTGTGAAGTCACAGTGTAGGAGTGTGAAACCATAGAATGGAGGTGTGTGAAGTCATAGAATGGAGGTGTGTGAAGTCACAGAATGGAGGTGTGTGAAGTTATAGAATGGAGGTGTATGAAGTCACAGAATGGAGGTGTGTGAAATCATAGAATGGAGGTGTATGAAGTCACAGAATGTAGGTGTGTGAAGTCAGAATGGAGGTGTGTGAAGTCATAGAATGGAGGTGTGTGAAGTCAGAATGGAGGTGTGAAGTCATAGAATGGAGGTGGGTGAAGTCATAGAAATTAGGTGTGGGAAGTCATAGAATGGAGAAGTGTGAAATCATAGAGTGGAGGTGAGTGAAGTCACAGATTCGAGGTCTGTGAAGTCATAGAATGGAGGTGTGTGAAGTCAGAATGTAGGTGTTCGAAGTCATAGAATAGAGGTGTGTGAAGTCAGAATGGAGGTGTGTGAAGTCATAGAATGGAGGTGTGTGAATTCATAGAATGGAGGTGTGTGACGTCACAATGGAAGTTTGTGAAGTCATAGAATGGAGGTGTGTGAAGTCAAAGAATGGAGGTATGTGAAGTCATACAATGGAGGTGTGTGAAGTCAGAATGGAGGTGTGTGAAGTCACAGAATGGAGGAGTGTGAACTCAGAATGGATGTGTGTGCAATCATAGATGGAGGTGTGTGAAGTCATAGTATAGAGATATGTGAAATCATAGAATGGACTTTTGTAAAGTCACAGAATGGAGCTGTGTGAGTTAGAATTGAGGTGTGTGAAGTCATAGAATGTAGATGTGTGAAGTCATAGAATGGAGTATTGTGAAGTCACCGAAGGGAGGTTTGTGAATTCATAGAATGGAGGTATGAGAAATCAAATTAGAGGGGTGTGAATCGGAGAATGGAGGTGTTAAGTCATAGAATTGAGGTGGGTGAAGTCATAAAATGGAGTTGTGTGAATTCAGATTGGAGGTGTGTGAAGTCATAGAATGGAGGTGTGTGAACTCAGAAAGGAGGTGTGTGAAGTCATAGAATGGAGGTGAGTGAAGTCATAGAATGGAGGTGTGTGAACACATAGAATGGAGGTCTGTGACGTCACAATGGAAGTTTGTGAAGTCATAGAATGGAGGTGTGTGAAGTCACAGAATGGATTTGAGTGAAGTCAGAATGGAGGTGTGAAGTCATAGAATGGAGGTGGGTGAAGTCATACAAATTAGGTGTGTGAAGTCATAGAATGGAGGTGTGTGAACTCATAGAATGGAGGTGTGTGACATCACAATGGAAGTTTGTGAAGTCATAGAATGGAGGTGTGTGAAGTCACAGAATGGAAGTGTGTGAAGTCATACAATGGAGGTGTGTGAAGTCAGAATGGAGGTGTGTGAAGTCACAGAATGTAGGTGTGTGAACTCATAATGGAGGTGTGTGAAGTCATAGATGGAGGTGTGTGAAGTCATAGTATGGAGATATGTGAAATCATAGAATGGAGTTTTGTGAAGTCACAGAATGGTGTTGTGTGAGTCAGAATTGAGGTGTGTGAAGTCATAGAATGTAGATGTGTGAAGTCATAGAATGGAGTATTGTGAAGTCAACGAAGGAAAGTTTGTGAAGTCATAGAATGGAGGTATGAGAAATCAAATTAGAGGGATGTGAAGTCGGAGAATGGAGGTGTGTGAAGTCATGGAATGGAGGTGGGTGAAGTCATTGAATGGAGGTGTGTGAAGTCGGAGAATGTAGATGTGTGAAGTCTTAGAATGGAGGTGGGTGAAGTCAAAGAATGGAGGTGTGTGAAGTCACTGAATGGACGAGTTTAAAGTCATAGAATGGAGGTGTGTGAAGTCAGATAATTGAGCTGTTTGAAGTCATATATTGGAGGTGTGTGAAGTCAAAATGGATGTGTGAAGTCATAGAATGGAGGTGTGTGAAGTCAGAGAATGGAGGTGTGTGAACTCAGAATGGAGGTGTGTGAAGTCACAGAATGGAGGTTTGTGAAGTCATAGAATGGACGAGTTTAAAGTCATAGAATGGAGGTGTGTGAAGTCAGAGAATTGAGCTGTTTGAAGTCATATATTGGAGGTGTGTGAAGTCAAAATGGATGTGTGAAGTCATAGAATGGAGGTGTGTGAAGTCACAGAATGGAGGTGTGTGAACTCAGAATGGAGGTGTGTGAAGTCACAGAATGGAGGTTTGTGAAGTCATAGAATGGAAGTGTGTGAAGTCATAGAATGGACGTGTGTGAAGTCACAATGGAGGTGTGTTAAGTCACCGAATGGAGTTTTGTGAACTCAGTACGGAGGTGTGTGAAGTCATAGAATGAAGGTGGGTGAAGTCATAGAAAGGAGGTGTGGGCAGTCATAGAATGGAGGAGTGTGAAGTCATAGAGTGGAGGTGAGTGAAGTCACAGATTCGAGGTCTGTGAAGTAATAGATTGGAGGTGTGTGATGTCAGAATGGAGGTGTGCAAAGTCATAGAATAGAGGTTTGTGAAGTCAGAATGGAGGTGTGTGAACTCATAGAATGGAGGTGTGTGACGTCACAATGGAGGTGTGTGAATATATACAATGGAGGTGTGTGAAGTCAGAATGGAATTTTGTGAAGTCACAGAATTGAGCTGTGTGAATTCAGAATGGAGGTGTGTGAAGTCATAGAATGGAGGTGTGTGAAGTCAGAATGGAGGTGTGTGAACTCATAGAATGGAGGTGTGTGTAGTCACAATGGAGGTGTGCGAAGTCATAAAATGGAGGTGTGTGAAGTCACAGAATGGAGGTGTGTGAAGTCATAGAATGGAGGTGTGTGAAGTCATAGAATGTAGATGGGTGAAGTCATAGAATGGAGTATTGTGAAGTCACCGAAGGGACGTTTGTGAAGTCATAGAATGGAGGTATGAGAAATCAAATTAGAGGGGTGTTAAGTCGGAGAATGGAGGTGTGTGAAGTCATAGAATGGAGGTGGGTGAAGTCATAGAATGGAGGTGTATTAAGTCATAGAATGGAGGTGTGTGAAGTCACTGAATGGACGGGTTTAAAGTCATAAAATGGAGGTGTGTGAAGTCAGAGAATTGAGCTGTTTGAAGTCATATATTGGAGGTGTATGAAGTCTAAATGGATGTGTGAGGTCATAGAATGTAGGTGTGTGAAGTCATAGAATGGAGGTGTGTGAAGTCACAGAATGGAGGTGAGTGAACTCAGAATGGAGGTGTGTGAAGTCACAGAATGGAGCTTTGTGAAGTCATAGAATGGAAGTGTGTGAAGTCATAGAATGGAAGTGTGTGAAGTCAGAATGGAGGTGTGTTAAGTCACCGAATGGAGTTTGTGAACTCAGTATGGAGGTGTGTGAAGTCACAGAATGGAGGTTTGTGAAGTCGTAGATGTAGGTGTGTGAGGTCATAGAATGGATGTTTCTGAAGTAAGAATGAAATTGTGTGAAGTCATAGAATGGAGTTGTGTGAAGGCATTGAATGGAGGTGTGTGAAGTCACTGAATGGAATTGTGTGAAGTCAGAATGGAGGTGTGAAGTCATAGAATGAACGTGGGTGAAGTCATAGAAAGGAGGTGTGGGAAGTCATAGAATGGAGGAGTGTGAAGTCATAGAGTGGAGGTGAGTGAATTCACAGATTCGACGTCTGTGAAGTCATAGATTGGACGTGTGTGATGTCAGAATGGAGGTGTGCGAAGTCATAGAATAGAGGTTTGTGAAGTCAGAATGGAGGTTTGTGAAGTCATAGAATGGAGGTGTGTGAACTCATAGAATGGAGGTGTGTGACGTCACAATGGAAGTGTGTGAAGTCACAGAATGGAGGTGTGTGAATTCATACAATGGAGGTGTGTGAAGTCAGAATGGAATTTTGTGAAGTTACAGAATTGAGCTGTGTGAATTCAGAATGGAGTTGTGTGAAGTCATAGAATGGAGGTGTGTGAAGTCAGAATGGAGGTGTGTGAACTCATAGAATAGAGGTGTGTGTAGTCACAATGGAGGTGTGTGAAGTCATAGAATGGAGGTGTGTGAAGTCACAGAATGGAGGTGTGTGAAGTCATAGAATGGAGGTGTGTGATGTCATAGAATGGGTGTTTGTGAAGTAAGAATGAAAGTGTGTGAAGTCATAGAATGGAGGTGTGTGAAGTCACAAAATGGAGGTTTGGGAAGTCACAGATGGCAGGAGTGTGAAGTCACAGAAGGGAGGTGTGTGAACCCAGAATGGAGGTGTGTAAAGTCACAAAATGGAGGTGTGTGAAGTCATAGAATGGAAGAGTGTGAAGTCATAGAATGGAGGTGTGTGAAGTCACAGAATGGACGGTATGAAGTCATAGAATCGAGGTGTGTGAAGTCACAGAACTGAGGTGTTTGAAGACATATATTGGAGGTGTGTGAAATCAAAATGGATGTGTGAAGTCATAGAATGGAGCTGTGTGAAATCATAGAATGAGCGTGTGTGAGGTCATACTATGGATGTGTTAAGTCACAGAATGGAGGTGTGTGAAGGCATAGAATGGAGGTGTGTGAAGTCATAGAATGAAAGTGTGTGAAGTCACAGATTGGAGGTGTGTGAAGTCACAGAATCGAGGTGTGAGAAGTCACAGAATGGAGGTGTGTGAACTCAGAATGGAGGTGTGTGAAGTCACAGAATCGAGGTATGTGAAGTCATAGAATGGAGGTGTGTGAGGTAAGAGAATGGAGGTGTGTGAAATCATAGAATGGAGGTGTGTGAAGTCACAGAATGGAGGTGTGTGAAGTCAGAATGGAGGTGGGTGAAGTCATAGAGTGGAGGTGTGTGAAGTCAGAATGGAGGTGTGAAGTCATAGAATGGAGGTGGGTGAAGTCATAGAACTTAGGTGTGGGAAGTCATAGAATGGAGAAGTGTGAAGTCATAGATTGGAGGTGAGTGAAGTCACAGATTCGAGGTCTGTGAACTCATAGAATGGAGGTGTGTGAAGTCATAGAATGGAGGTATGAGAAATCAAATTAGAGGGGTGTGAAGTCGTAGAATGGAGGTATGTGAAGTCATAGAATGGAGGTGGGTGAAGTCATAGAATGGAGGTGTGTGAATTCAGATTGGAGGTGTGTGAAGTCATAGAATGGAGGTGGGTCAACTCAGAAAGGAGGTGTGTGAAGTCATAGAATGGAGGTGAGTGAAGTCATAGAATGGAGGTGTGTGAAATCATAGAATGGGGGTGTGTGAAGTCACAGAATTTAGGTGTGTGAAGTCAGAATGGATGTGTGTGTGGTCAGAATGGAGGTGTGTGAAGTCATAGAATGGAGGTGGGTGAAGTCACAATGCAGGTGTGTGAACTCATAGAATGGAGGTGTGTGAAGTCACAGTGTAGGTGTGTGAAGTCATAGAATGGAGGTGTGTGAAGTAATAGAATGGAGGTGTGTGAAGTCACAGAATGGAGGTGTGGGTAGTCATAGAATGGAGGTGTGTGAAGTCACAGAATGGAGGTGTGTGAAATCATAGAATGGAGGTGTGTGACGTCACAGAATGGTGGTGTGTCAAGTCAGAATGGAGGTGAGTGAAGTCATAGAATGGAGGTGTGTGAAGTCAGAATGGAGGTGTGAGGTCTTAGAATGGAGGTGGGTGAAGTCATAGAAATTAGGTGTGGGAAGTCATAGAATGGAGAAGTGTGAAGTCATAGAGTTGAGGTGAGTGAAGTCACAGATTCGCGGTCTGTGAAGTCATAGAATGGAGGTGTGTGAAGTCAGAATGTAGGTGTTCGAAGTCATAGAATAGAGGTGTGTGAAGTCAGAATGGAGGTGTGTGAAGTCATAGAATGGAGGTGTGTGAACTCATAGAATGGAGGTGTGTGACGTCACAATGGAAGTTTGTGAAGTCATAGAATGGAGGTGTGTGAAGTCACAGAATGGAGGTGTGTGAAGTCATACAATGGAGGTGTGTGAAGTCAGAATGGAGGTGTGTGAAGTCACAGAATGGAGGAGTGTGAACTCAGAATGGATGTGTGTGCAATCATAGATGGAGGTGTGTGAAGTCATTGTATGGAGATATGTGAAATCATAGAATGGACTTTTGTGAAGTCACAGAATGGACTTGTGTGAGTTAGAATTGAGGTGTGTGAAGTCATAGAATGTAGATGTGTGAAGTCATAGAATGGAGTATTGTGAAGTCACCGAAGGGAGGTTTGTGAAGTCATGGAATGGAGGTATGAGAAATCAAATTAGAGGGGTGTGAAGTCGGAGAATGGAGGTGTGTGAAGTCATAGAATTGAGGTGGGTGAAGTCATAGAATGGAGGTGTGTGAATTCAGATTGGAGGTGTGTGAAGTCATAGAATGGAGGTGTGTCAACTCAGAAAGGAGGTGTGTGAAGTCATAGAATGGAGGTGATTGAAGTCATAGAATGGAGGTGTGTGAACACATAGAATGGAGGTCTGTGACGTCACAATGGAAGTTTGTGAAGTCATAGAATGGAGGTGTGTGAAGTCACAGAATGGAGTTGAGTGAAGTCAGAATGGAGGTGTGAAGTCATAGAATGGAGGTGGGTGAAGTCATAGAAATTAGGTGTGTGAAGTCATAGAATGGAGGTGTGTGAACTCATAGAATGGATGTGTGTGACATCACAATGGAAGTTTGTGAAGTCATAGAATGGAGGTGTGTGAAGTCATAGAATGGAGGTGTGTGAACTCATAATGGAGGTGTGTGAAGTCATAGATGGAGGTGTGTGAAGTCATAATATGGAGATATGTGAAATCATACAATGGAGTTTTGTGAAGTCACAGAATGGAGTTGTGTGGGTCAGAATTGAGGTGTGTGAAGTCATAGAATGTAGATGTGTGAATTCATAGAATGGAGTATTGTGAAGTCAACGAAGGGAGGTTTGTGAGGTCATAGAATGGAGGTATGAGAAATCAAATTAGAGGGGTGTGAAGTCGGAGAATGGAGGTGTGTGAAGTCATAGAATTGAGTTGGGTGAAGTCATAGAAGGGAAGTGTGTGAATTCAGATTGGAGGTGTGTGAAGTCATAGAATGGAGGTGTGTCAACTCAGAAAGGAGGTGTGTGAAGTCATAGAATGGAGGTGAGTGTAGTCATAGAATGGAGGTGTGTGAACACATAGAATGGTGGTCTGTGACGTCACAATGGAAGTTTGTGAAGTCATAGAATGGAGGTGTGTGAAGTCACAGAATGGAGGTGTGTGAAGTCAGAATGGAGGTGTGAAGTCATAGAATGAAGGTGTGTGAAGTCATAGAAATTAGGTGTGTGAAGTCATAGAATGGAGGTGTGTGAACTCATAGAATGGAGGTGTGTGACATCACAATGGAAGTTTGTGAAGTCATAGAATGGAAGTGTGTGAAGTCACAGAATGGAGGTGTGCGAAGTCATACAATGGAGGGGTGGGAAGTAAGAATGGAGGTGTGTGAAGTCACAGAATGTAGGTGTGTGAACTCATAATGGAGGTGTGTGAAGTCATAGATGGATGTGTGTGAAGTCATAGTATGGAGATATGTGAAATCATAGAATGGAGTTTTGTGAAGTCAAAGAATGGAGTTGTGTGAGTCAGAATTGAGGTGTGTGAAGTCATAGAATGTAGATGTGTGAAGTCATAGAATGGAGTATTGTGAAGTCAACGAAGGAAAGGTTGTGAAGTCATAGAATGGAGGTATGAGAAATCAAATTAGAGGGATGTGAAGTCGGAGAATGGAGGTGTGTGAAGACATAGAATGGAGGTGGGTGAAGTCATTGAATGGAGGTGTGTGAAGTCGGAGAATGTAGATGTGTGAAGTCATAGAATGGAGGTGGGTGAAGTCAAAGAATGGAGGTGTGTGAAGTCACGAAATGGACGAGTTTAAAGTCATAGAATGGAGGTGTGTGAAGTCAGAGAATTGAGCTGTTTGAAGTCATATATTGGAGGTGTGTGAAGTCAAAATGGATGTGTGAAGTCATAGAATGGAGGTGTGTGAAGTCACAGAATGGAGGTGTGTGAACTCAGAATGGAGGTGTGTGAAGTCACAGAATGGAGGTTTGTGAAGTCATAGAATGGAAGTGTGTGAAGTCATAGAATGGACGTGTGTGAAGTCAGAATTTAGGTGTGTTAAGTCACCGAATGAAGTTTTGTGAACTCATTACGAAGGTTGTGAAGTCACAGAATGGAGGTTGGTGAAGTCATAGATGGAGGTGTGTGAAGTCATAGAATGGACGTGTGTGAAGTCAGAATGGAGGTGTGTGAAGTCACAGAATGGAGGTGTGTGAACTCAGAATGGAGGTGTGTGAAGGCACAGAATGGAGGTTTGTGAAGTCATAGAATGGAAGTGTGTGAAGTCATAGAATGGACGTGTGTGATGTCACAATGGAGGTGTGTTAAGTCACCAAATGGAGGTTGTGAACTCAGTACGGAGGTTTGTGAAGTCATAGAATGAAGGTGGGTGAAGTCATAGAAAGGAGCTGTGGGCAGTCATAGAATGGAGGAGTGTGAAGTCATAGAGTGGAGGTGAGTGAAGTCACAGATTCGAGGTCTGTGAAGTCATAGATTGGAGGTGTGTGATGTCAGAATGGAGGTGAGCAAAGTCATAGAATAGAGGTTTGTGAAGTCAGAATGGAGGTGTGTGAACTCATAGAATGGAGGTGTGTGACGTCACAATGGAGGTGTGTGTAGTCACAGAATGGAGGTGTGTGAATATATACAATGGAGGTGTGTGAAGTCAGAATGGAATTTTGTGAAGACACAGAATTGGGCTGTGTGAATTCAGAATGGAGGTGTGTGAGGTCATAGAATGGAGGTGTGTGAAGTCAGAATGGAGGTGTGTGAACTCATAGAATGGAGGTGTGTGTAGTCACAATGGAGGTGTGTGAAGTCATAAAATGGAGGTGTGTGAAGTCACAGAATGGAGGTGTGTGAAGTCATAGAATGGAGGTGTGTGAAGTCATAGAATGGGTGTTTGTGAAGTAAGAATGAAGGTGTGTGAAGTCATAGAATGGAGGTGTGTGAAGTCACAGAAAGGAGGTGTGGGAAGTCACAGATTGCAGGAGTGTGAAGTCACAGAATGGAGGTGTGTGAACCCAGAAAGGACGTGTGTAAAGTCACAGAATTGAGGTGTGTGAAGTCATAGAATGGAAGTGTGTGAAGTCATAGAGTGGAGGTGTGTGAAGTCACAGAATGGACGGTATGAAGTCATAGAATGGAGGTGTGTGAAGTCACAGAATTGAGGTGTTTGAAGTCATATATTTGAGGTGTGTGAAATCAAAATGGATGTGTGAAGTCATAGAATGGAGGTATGTGAAATCATAGAATGAGGGTGTGTGAGGTCATAGAATGGAGGTGTGTGAAGTTACAGAATGGATGTGTGTGAAGTCATAGAATGGAGGTATGTGAAGTCATAGAATGGAAGTGTGTGAAGTCACAGATTGGAGGTGTGTGAAGTCACAGAATCGAGATGTGAGAAGTCACAGAATGGAGGTGTGTGAACTCAGAATGGAGGTGTGTGAAGTCACAGAATGGAGGTGTGTGAAGTCATAGAAGGGAAGTGTGTGAAGTCATAGAATGGAGGTGTGTGAAGTCAGAATGGAGGTGTGTGAAGTCACCGAATGGAGTTGTGTGAACTCAGAATGGAGGTGTGTGAAGTCACAGAATAGAGGTTTGTGAGGTCATAGAATGGAGGTGTGTGAAGTCATAGAAAAGATGTTTCTGAAGTAAGAATGAAGGTGTATGAAGTCATAGAATGGAGGTATGTGAACTCATAGAATGGGGGTGTGTGAAGTCACAGAATGGAGGTGTGTGAAGTTAGAATGGAGGTGTGTAGTCATTGACTGGAGCTGGGTGAAGTCATAGTAAGGATGTGTGGGAAGTCCTAGAATGGAGGTGTGTGAAGTCAGAATGGAGGTGTGTGAAGTCACAGAATTGAGGTGTGTGAACACAGAATGGAGGTGTTTGAAGTCAAAGAGTGGAGGTGTTTAAAGTCATAGAATGGAGGAGTGTGAAGTCATAGAGTGCATGTGAGTGAAATCACAGATTCGAGGTCTGTGAAGTCATAGAATGGAGGTGTGTGATGACAGAATGGAGGTGTGCGAAGTCATAGAATACAGGTGTGTGAAGTCAGAATGGAGGTGTGTGAAGTCATAGATGGAGTTGTGTGAAGTCATAGTATGGAGGTGTGTGAAATCATAGAATAGAGTTTTGTGAAGGCACAGAATGGAGCTGCGTGAATTCAGAATGGAGGTGTGTGAAGTCATAGAATGGAGGTGTGTGAAGTCAGAATGGAGGTGTGTGAACTCATAGAATGGAGGTGTGTGACGTCACAATGGAAGTGTGTGAAGTCATAGAATGGAGGTGTGTGAAGTCACAGAATGGAGGTGTGTGAAGTCATAGAATGGAGCTGTGTGAAGTCACTGAATGGAGGTGTGTGAAGTCATAGAATGGAGGTGTGTGAAGTTATAGAATGGATGTTTGTAAAGTAAAAATGAAGGTGTGTGAAGACATAGAATGGAGATGTGTGAAGTCAGAATGGAGGTGTGTGAAGTCACAGAATGGAGATGTTTCAAGTCAGAATTTAGGTGTGTGAAGTCAAAGAATGGAGGTGTGTGAAGACATAGAATGGAGGTGTGTGAAGTCATAGAATGGAGGTGTGTGAAGTCAGAATGGAGGTGTTTGAAGTCACAGAATTGAGGTGTGTGAACACAGAATGGAGGTGTGTGAAGTCAAAGAATGGAGGTGTTTCAAGTCATAGAATGGAGGAGTGTGAAGTCATAGAATGTATGTTTGTGAAGTAAGAATGAAAGTGTGTGAAGGCATAGAATGGAGGTGTGTGAAGTCACAGAATGGAGGTGTGTGAAGTAAGAATGGAGGTGTGAAGTCATAGAATGGAGTTCGGTGAAGTCATAGAAAGGAGGTGTGTGAAGTCATAGAATGGAGGTGTGTGTAGTCATAGAATGGAGGTGTGTGAAGTCAGAATGGAGGTGTGTGAACTCATAGAATGGTAGTGTGTGTAGTCAAAATGGAGGTGTGTGAAGTCATAGAATGAAGGTGTGTGAAGTCACAGAATGGACGTGTGTGAAGTCATAGAATGGAGGTGTGTGAAGTCATAGAATGGAGGTGTGTGAAGTCACAGAATGGAGGTGTGGGAAGTCACAGATTAGAGGTGTGTAAAGTCCCAGAATTGAGGTGTGTGACTTCCGAATTGAGGTGTGTAAAGTCACAGAATGGAATTGTGTGAGTCAGAATTGAGGTGTGTGAAGTCATAGAATGTAGATGTGGGAAGTCATAGAATGCAGTATTGTGAAGTCACCGAAGGGAGGTTTGTGAAGTCATAGAATGGAGGTATGAGAAATCAAATTAGAGGGGTGTGAAGTCGGAGAATGGAGGTGTGTGAAGTCATAGAATGGAGGTGGGTGAAGTCATAGAATGGAGGTGTGTGAATTCAGATTGGAGGTGTGTGAAGTCATAGAATGGAGGTGTGTCAACTCAGAAAGGAGGTGTGTGAAGTCATAGAATGGAGGTGTGTGACGTCACAATGGAAGTTTGTCAATTCATAGAATGGAGGTGTGTGAAGTCACAGAATGGAGGTGGGTGAAGTCAGAATGGAGGTGTAAAGTCATAGAATGGAGGTGGGTGAAGTCATAGAAATTAGGTTTGTGAAGTCATAGAATGGAGGTGTGTGAACTCATAGAATGGAGGTGTGTGACGTCACAATGGAAGTTTGTGAAGTCATAGAATGGTGGTGTGTGAAGTCAAAGAAGGGAGGTGTGTGAAGTCATACAATGGAGGTGTGTGAAGTCAGAATGGAGGTGTGTGAAGTCACAGAATGGAGGTGTGTGAACTCATAATGGAGGTGTGTGAAGTCATAGATGGAGATGTGTGAAGTCATAGTATGGAGATATGTGAAATCATAGAATGGAGTTTTGTGAAGTCACAGAATGGAGTTGTGTGAGTCAGAATTGAGGTTTGTGAAGTCATAGGATGTAGATGTGTGAAGTCATAGAATGGAGTATTGTGAAGTCACCGAAGGGAGGTTTGTGAAGTCATAGAATGGAGGTATGAGAAATCAAATTAGAGGGGTGTGAAGTCGGAGAATGGAGGTGTGTGAAGTCATAGAATGGAGGTGGGTGAAGTCATAGAATGGAGGTGTGTGAATTCAGATTGGAGGTGTGTGAAGTCATAGAATGGAGGTGTGTCAACTCAGAAAGGAGGTGTGTGAAGTCATAGAATGGAGGTGAGTGAAGTCATAGAATGGAGGTGTGTGAAATCATAGAATGGAGGTGTGTGACGTCACAATGGAATTTTGTGAATTCATAGAATGGAGGTGTGTGAAGTCACAGAATGGAGGTGTGTGAAGTCAGAATGGATGTGTAAAGTCATAGAATGGAGGTGGGTGAAGTCATAGAATTTAGGTGTGTGAAGTCATAGAATGGAGGTGTGTGAACTCATAGAATGGAGGTGTATGACGTCACAATGGAAGTTTGTGAAGTCATAGAATGGAGGTTTGTGAAGTCACAGAATGGAGGTGTGTGAAGTCATACAATTGAGGTGTGTGAAGTCAGAATGGAGGTGTGTGATGTCACAGAATGGAGGTGTGTGAACTCATAATGGAGGTGTGTGAAGTCATAGATGGAGGTGTGTGAAGTCATAGTATGGAGATATGTGAAATCATAGAATGGAGTTTTGTGAAGTTACAGAATGGAGTTGTGTGAGTCAGAATTGAGGTGTGTGAAGTCATAGAATGTAGATGTGTGAAGTCATAGAATGGAGTATTGTGAAGTCATCGAAGTGAGGTTTGTGAAGTTATAGAATGGAGGTATGAAAAATCAAATTAGAGGGATGTGAAGTCGGAGAATGGAGGTGTGTGAAGTAATACAATGGAGGTGGGAGAAGTCATTGAATGGAGGTGTGTGAAGTCACTGAATGGACGGGTTTAAAGTCATAGAATGGAGGTGTGTGAAGTCAGAGAATTGAGCTGATTGAAGTCATATATTGGAGGTGTGTGAAGTCAAAATGGATGTGTGAAGTCATAGAATGTAGGTGTGTGAAGTCATAGAATGGAGGTGTGTGAAGTCACAGAATGGAGGTGTGTGAAGTCATAGAATGGAGATGGTTGAAGTCACAGAATGGAGGTGTGTGAAGTCACAGAATGGAAGGGTGTGAAGTCATAGAATGGACATGTGTGAAGTCAGAATGGAGGTGTGTTAAGTCACCGAATGGAGTTTTGTGAACTCAGTATGGAGGTGTGTGAAGTCACAGAATGGAGGTTTGTGAAGTCATAGATGGAGGTGAGTGAGGTCATAGAATGGATGTTTCTGAAGTAAGAATGATGGTGTGTGAAGTCATAGAATGGAGGTGTGTGAAGTCATTGAATGGAGGTGTGTGAATCACTGAATGGAAGTGTGTGAAGTCAGAATGGAGGTGTGAAGTCATAGAATGAAGGTCGATGAAGTCATAGAAAGGAGGTGTGGGAAATCATAGAATGAAGGAGTGTGAAGTCATAGAGTGGAGGTGAGTGAAGTCACAGATTCGAGGTCTGTGAAGTCATAGATTGGAGGTGTGTGTTGTCAGAATGCAGGTGTGCGAAGTCATAGAATAGAGGTTTGTGAAGTCAGAATGGAGGTGTGTGAAGTCATAGAATGGAGGTGTGTGAACTCATAGAATGGAGGTGTGTGACGTCACAATGGAAGTGTGTGAAGTCACAGAATGGAGGTGTGTGAATACATACAATGGAGGTGTTTGAAGTCAGAATGGAATTTTGTGAAGTCACAGAATTGAGCTGTGTGAATTCAGAATGGAGGTGTGTGAAGTCACAGAATGGAGGTGTGTGAAGTCAGAATGGAGGTGTGTGAACTCATAGAATGGAGGTGTGTGTAGTCACAATGGAGGTGTTTGAAGTCATAGAATGGAGGTGTGTGAAGTCACAGAATGGAGGTGTGTGAAGTCATAGAATGGAGGTGTGTGAAGTCATAGAATGGGTGTTTGTGAAGTAAGAATGAAGGTGTGTTAAGGCATAGAATGGAGGTGTGTGAAGACACAGAATGGAGGTGTGGGAAGTCACAGATTGCAGGAGTGTGAAGTAACAGAATGGAGGTGTGTGAACCCAGAATTGAGGTGTGTAAAGTCACGGAATGGAGGTGTGTGAAGTCATAGAATGGAAGTGTGTGAAGTCATAGAATGGAGGTGTGTGATGTCACAGAATGGACGGTATGAAGTCATAGAATGGAGGTGTGTGAAGTCACAGAATTGAGGTGTTTAAAGTCATATACTGCAGGTGTGAAAAATCAAAATGGATGTGTGAAGTCATAGAATGGAGGTGTGTGAAATCATAGAATGAGGGTGTGTGAGGTCATAGAATGGAGGTGTGTGAAGTCACAGTTTGGAGCTGTGTGAAGTCACAAAATCGAGGTGTGAGAAGTCACAGAATGGAGGTGTGTGAACTCAGAATGGAGGTGTGTGAAGTCACAGAATGGAGGTGTATGAAGTCATAGAATGGAAGTGTGTGAAGTCATAGAATGGAGGTGTGTGAAGTCAGAATGGAGGTGTGTGAAGTCATCGAATGGAAATGTGTGAACTCAGAATGGAGGTGTGTGAAGTCACAGAATGGTGGTTTGTGAAGTCATAGAATGGAGGTGTGTGAAGTCATAGAATGGATGTTTCTGAAGTAAGAATGAAGGTGTGTGAAGTCATAGAATGGAGGTATGTGGAGTCACAGAATGGAGGGTATGAAGTCATAGAATGGAGGTGTGTGAAGTCACAGAATTGAGGTGTTTGAAGTCATATATTGGAGGTGTGTGAAGTCAAAATGGATGTGTGAAGTCATAGAATGGAGGTGTGTGAAATCATAGAATGAGGGTGTGTGAGGTCATAGAATAGAGGTGTGTGAAGTCACAGAATGGAGGTGTGTGAACTCATAAAATGGAGGTGGGTGAAGTCATAGAAAGGAGGTGTGGGAAGTCATAGAATGGAGGAGTGTGAAGTCATATAGTGGAGGTGAGGGAAGTCACATATTCGAGGTCTGTGAAGTCATAGAATGGAGGGGTGTGAAGTCAGAATGGAGGTGTGTGAAATCATAGAATGGAGGTGTGTGAACTCATAGAATGGAGGTGTGTGACGTCACAATGGAAGTGTGTCAAGTCATAGAATGGAGGTGTGTGAAGTCAAAGAATGGAGGTGTGTGAAATCATAGAATGGAGTTTTGTGAAGTCACAGAATTGAGCTGAGTGAATTCAGAATGGAGGTGTGTGAAGTCAGAATGGAGGTGTGTGAACTCATAGAATGGAGGTGTGTGACGTCACAATGGAAGTGAGTGAGTCATAGAATAGAGGTGTGTGAAGTCACAGAATGGAGGTGGGTGAAGTCACAGAATGGAGGTTTGTGAAGTCAGAGAATGGAGGTATGTGAAGTCAAATTGGAGGGGTGTGAATTCGGAGAATGGAGGTGTGTGAAGTCACAGAATGGAGGTGGGTGAAGTCACAGAATGGAGGTGTGTGAAATCATAGAATGGAGGTGTGTGAAGTAACAGAATGGAGGTGGGTGAAGTCAGAATGGAGGTGTGTGAAGTCATACAATGGAGGTTTGTGAAGTCAGAATGGAGGTGAGAAGTCATAGAATGTAGGTGGGTGAAGTCATAGAACTTAGGTGTGGGAAGTCATAGAATGGAGAAGTGTGAAGTCATAGAGTGGAGGTGAGTGAAGTCACAGATTCGAGGTCTGTGTAGTCATAGAATGGAGGTGTGTGAAGTCACAGAATGGAGGTGTGTGAAGTCATACAATGGAGGTGTGTGAAGTGAGAATGGAGGTGTGTGAAGTCACAGAATGGAGGTGTGTGAACCCAGAATGGAGGTGTGTGAAGTCATAGATGGAGGTGTGTGAAGTCATAGTATGGAGATATGTGAAATCATAGAATGGAGTTTTGTGAAGTCACAGAATGGAGATGTGTGAATCAGAATTGAGGTGTGTGAAGTCATAGAATGTAGATGTGTGAAGTCATAGAATGGAGTATTGTGAAGTCACCAAAGGGAGGTTTGTGAAGTCATAGAATGGAGGTATGAGAAATCAAATTAGAGGGGTGTGAATTCGGAGAATGGAGGTGTGTGAAGTCAAAGAATGGAGGTAGTGAAGTCATAGAATGGAGGTGTGTGAATTCAGATTGGAGGTGTGTGAAGTCATAGAATGGAGGTGTGTCAACACAGAAAGGAGGTGTGTGAAGTCATAGAATGGAGGTGAGTGAAGTCATAGAATGGAGGTGTCTGAAATCATAGAATGGAGGTGTGTTAAGTCACAGAATTTAGATGTGTGAAGTCAGAATGGAGGTGTGTGAGGTCAGAATGGAGGTGTGTGAAGTCATAGAATGGAGGTGTGTGAAGTCACAATGCAGGTGTGTGAACTCATAGAATGGAGGTGTGTGAAGTCAAAATGTAGGTGTGTGAAGTCATAGAATGGAGGTGTGTGAAGTCATAGAATGGAGGTGTGGGAAGTCACAGAATGGAGGTGTGTGAAATCACAGAATGGAGGTGTGTGAAGTCAGAATGGAGGTGTGTGTAGTCATAGAATGGAGGTGTGTGAAGTCAGAATGGAGGTGTGAAGTCATAGAATGGAGGTGGGTGAAGTCACAGAAATTAGGTGTGGGAAGTCATAGAATGGAGAAGTGTGAAGTCATAGAGTGGAGGTGAATGAAGTCACAGATTCGAGGTCTGTGAAGTCATAGAATGGAGGTGTGGGAAGTCAGAATGTAGGTGTTGCAAGTCATAGAATAGAGGTGTGTGAAGTCAGAATGGAGGTGTGTGAAGTCATAGAATGGAGGTGTGTGAACTCATAGAATGGAGGTGTGTGACGTCACAATGGAAGTTTGTGAAGTCATAGAATGGAGGTGTGTGAAGTCACAGAATGGAGGTGTGTGAAGTCATACAATGGAGGTGTGTGAAGTCAGAATGGAGGTGTGTGAAGTCACAGAATGGAGGTGTGTGAACTCAGAATGGAGGTGTGTGAAATCATAGATGGAGGTGTGTGAAGTCATAGTATGGAGATGTGTGAAATCATAGAATGGAGTTTTGTTAAGTCACAGAATGGAATTGTGTGAGTCAGAATTGAGGTGTGTGAAGTCATAGAATGTAGATGTGGGAAGTCATAGAATGCAGTATTGTGAAGTCACCGAAGGGAGGTTTGTGAAGTCACAGAATGGAGTTGTGTGAGTCAGAATTGAGGTTTGTGAAGTCATAGGATGTAGATGTGTGAAGTCATAGAATGGAGTATTGTGAAGTCACCGAAGGGAGGTTTGTGAAGTCATAGAATGGAGGTATGAGAAATCAAATTAGAGGGGTGTGAAGTCGGAGAATGGAGGTGTGTGAAGTCATAGAATGGAGGTGGGTGAAGTCATAGAATGGAGGTGTGTGAATTCAGATTGGAGGTGTGTGAAGTCATAGAATGGAGGTGTGTCAACTCAGAAAGGAGGTGTGTGAAGTCATAGAATGGAGGTGAGTGAAGTCATAGAATGGAGGTGTGTGAAATCATAGAATGGAGGTGTGTGACGTCACAATGGAATTTTGTGAATTCATAGAATGGAGGTCTGTGAAGTCACAGAATGGAGGTGTGTGAAGTCAGAATGGATGTGTAAAGTCATAGAATGGAGGTGGGTGAAGTCATAGAATTTAGGTGTGTGAAGTCATAGAATGGAGGTGTGTGAACTCATAGAATGGAGGTGTATGACGTCACAATGGAAGTTTGTGAAGTCATAGAATGGAGGTTTGTGAAGTCACAGAATGGAGGTGTGTGAAGTCATACAATTGAGGTGTGTGAAGTCAGAATGGAGGTGTGTGATGTCACAGAATGGAGGTGTGTGAACTCATAATGGAGGTGTGTGAAGTCATAGATGGAGGTGTGTGAAGTCATAGTATGGAGATATGTGAAATCATAGAATGGAGTTTTGTGAAGTTACAGAATGGAGTTGTGTGAGTCAGAATTGAGGTGTGTGAAGTCATAGAATGTAGATGTGTGAAGTCATAGAATGGAGTATTGTGAAGTCATCGAAGTGAGGTTTGTGAAGTTATAGAATGGAGGTATGAAAAATCAAATTAGAGGGATGTGAAGTCGGAGAATGGAGGTGTGTGAAGTAATACAATGGAGGTGGGAGAAGTCATTGAATGGAGGTGTGTGAAGTCACTGAATGGACGGGTTTAAAGTCATAGAATGGAGGTGTGTGAAGTCAGAGAATTGAGCTGATTGAAGTCATATATTGGAGGTGTGTGAAGTCAAAATGGATGTGTGAAGTCATAGAATGTAGGTGTGTGAAGTCATAGAATGGAGGTGTGTGAAGTCACAGAATGGAGGTGTGTGAAGTCATAGAATGGAGATGGTTGAAGTCACAGAATGGAGGTGTGTGAAGTCACAGAATGGAAGGGTGTGAAGTCATAGAATGGACATGTGTGAAGTCAGAATGGAGGTGTGTTAAGTCACCGAATGGAGTTTTGTGAACTCAGTATGGAGGTGTGTGAAGTCACAGAATGGAGGTTTGTGAAGTCATAGATGGAGGTGAGTGAGGTCATAGAATGGATGTTTCTGAAGTAAGAATGATGGTGTGTGAAGTCATAGAATGGAGGTGTGTGAAGTCATTGAATGGAGGTGTGTGAATCACTGAATGGAAGTGTGTGAAGTCAGAATGGAGGTGTGAAGTCATAGAATGAAGGTCGATGAAGTCATAGAAAGGAGGTGTGGGAAATCATAGAATGAAGGAGTGTGAAGTCATAGAGTGGAGGTGAGTGAAGTCACAGATTCGAGGTCTGTGAAGTCATAGATTGGAGGTGTGTGTTGTCAGAATGCAGGTGTGCGAAGTCATAGAATAGAGGTTTGTGAAGTCAGAATGGAGGTGTGTGAAGTCATAGAATGGAGGTGTGTGAACTCATAGAATGGAGGTGTGTGACGTCACAATGGAAGTGTGTGAAGTCACAGAATGGAGGTGTGTGAATACATACAATGGAGGTGTTTGAAGTCAGAATGGAATTTTGTGAAGTCACAGAATTGAGCTGTGTGAATTCAGAATGGAGGTGTGTGAAGTCACAGAATGGAGGTGTGTGAAGTCAGAATGGAGGTGTGTGAACTCATAGAATGGAGGTGTGTGTAGTCACAATGGAGGTGTTTGAAGTCATAGAATGGAGGTGTGTGAAGTCACAGAATGGAGGTGTGTGAAGTCATAGAATGGAGGTGTGTGAAGTCATAGAATGGGTGTTTGTGAAGTAAGAATGAAGGTGTGTTAAGGCATAGAATGGAGGTGTGTGAAGACACAGAATGGAGGTGTGGGAAGTCACAGATTGCAGGAGTGTGAAGTAACAGAATGGAGGTGTGTGAACCCAGAATTGAGGTGTGTAAAGTCACGGAATGGAGGTGTGTGAAGTCATAGAATGGAAGTGTGTGAAGTCATAGAATGGAGGTGTGTGATGTCACAGAATGGACGGTATGAAGTCATAGAATGGAGGTGTGTGAAGTCACAGAATTGAGGTGTTTAAAGTCATATACTGCAGGTGTGAAAAATCAAAATGGATGTGTGAAGTCATAGAATGGAGGTGTGTGAAATCATAGAATGAGGGTGTGTGAGGTCATAGAATGGAGGTGTGTGAAGTCACAGTTTGGAGCTGTGTGAAGTCACAAAATCGAGGTGTGAGAAGTCACAGAATGGAGGTGTGTGAACTCAGAATGGAGGTGTGTGAAGTCACAGAATGGAGGTGTATGAAGTCATAGAATGGAAGTGTGTGAAGTCATAGAATGGAGGTGTGTGAAGTCAGAATGGAGGTGTGTGAAGTCATCGAATGGAAATGTGTGAACTCAGAATGGAGGTGTGTGAAGTCACAGAATGGTGGTTTGTGAAGTCATAGAATGGAGGTGTGTGAAGTCATAGAATGGATGTTTCTGAAGTAAGAATGAAGGTGTGTGAAGTCATAGAATGGAGGTATGTGGAGTCACAGAATGGAGGGTATGAAGTCATAGAATGGAGGTGTGTGAAGTCACAGAATTGAGGTGTTTGAAGTCATATATTGGAGGTGTGTGAAGTCAAAATGGATGTGTGAAGTCATAGAATGGAGGTGTGTGAAATCATAGAATGAGGGTGTGTGAGGTCATAGAATAGAGGTGTGTGAAGTCACAGAATGGAGGTGTGTGAACTCATAAAATGGAGGTGGGTGAAGTCATAGAAAGGAGGTGTGGGAAGTCATAGAATGGAGGAGTGTGAAGTCATATAGTGGAGGTGAGGGAAGTCACATATTCGAGGTCTGTGAAGTCATAGAATGGAGGGGTGTGAAGTCACAGAATGGAGGTGGGTGAAGTCACAGAATGGAGGTGTGTGAAATCATAGAATGGAGGTGTGTGAAGTAACAGAATGGAGGTGGGTGAAGTCAGAATGGAGGTGTGTGAAGTCATACAATGGAGGTTTGTGAAGTCAGAATGGAGGTGAGAAGTCATAGAATGTAGGTGGGTGAAGTCATAGAACTTAGGTGTGGGAAGTCATAGAATGGAGAAGTGTGAAGTCATAGAGTGGAGGTGAGTGAAGTCACAGATTCGAGGTCTGTGTAGTCATAGAATGGAGGTGTGTGAAGTCACAGAATGGAGGTGTGTGAAGTCATACAATGGAGGTGTGTGAAGTGAGAATGGAGGTGTGTGAAGTCACAGAATGGAGGTGTGTGAACCCAGAATGGAGGTGTGTGAAGTCATAGATGGAGGTGTGTGAAGTCATAGTATGGAGATATGTGAAATCATAGAATGGAGTTTTGTGAAGTCACAGAATGGAGATGTGTGAATCAGAATTGAGGTGTGTGAAGTCATAGAATGTAGATGTGTGAAGTCATAGAATGGAGTATTGTGAAGTCACCAAAGGGAGGTTTGTGAAGTCATAGAATGGAGGTATGAGAAATCAAATTAGAGGGGTGTGAATTCGGAGAATGGAGGTGTGTGAAGTCAAAGAATGGAGGTAGTGAAGTCATAGAATGGAGGTGTGTGAATTCAGATTGGAGGTGTGTGAAGTCATAGAATGGAGGTGTGTCAACACAGAAAGGAGGTGTGTGAAGTCATAGAATGGAGGTGAGTGAAGTCATAGAATGGAGGTGTCTGAAATCATAGAATGGAGGTGTGTTAAGTCACAGAATTTAGATGTGTGAAGTCAGAATGGAGGTGTGTGAGGTCAGAATGGAGGTGTGTGAAGTCATAGAATGGAGGTGTGTGAAGTCACAATGCAGGTGTGTGAACTCATAGAATGGAGGTGTGTGAAGTCAAAATGTAGGTGTGTGAAGTCATAGAATGGAGGTGTGTGAAGTCATAGAATGGAGGTGTGGGAAGTCACAGAATGGAGGTGTGTGAAATCACAGAATGGAGGTGTGTGAAGTCAGAATGGAGGTGTGTGTAGTCATAGAATGGAGGTGTGTGAAGTCAGAATGGAGGTGTGAAGTCATAGAATGGAGGTGGGTGAAGTCACAGAAATTAGGTGTGGGAAGTCATAGAATGGAGAAGTGTGAAGTCATAGAGTGGAGGTGAATGAAGTCACAGATTCGAGGTCTGTGAAGTCATAGAATGGAGGTGTGGGAAGTCAGAATGTAGGTGTTGCAAGTCATAGAATAGAGGTGTGTGAAGTCAGAATGGAGGTGTGTGAAGTCATAGAATGGAGGTGTGTGAACTCATAGAATGGAGGTGTGTGACGTCACAATGGAAGTTTGTGAAGTCATAGAATGGAGGTGTGTGAAGTCACAGAATGGAGGTGTGTGAAGTCATACAATGGAGGTGTGTGAAGTCAGAATGGAGGTGTGTGAAGTCACAGAATGGAGGTGTGTGAACTCAGAATGGAGGTGTGTGAAATCATAGATGGAGGTGTGTGAAGTCATAGTATGGAGATGTGTGAAATCATAGAATGGAGTTTTGTTAAGTCACAGAATGGAATTGTGTGAGTCAGAATTGAGGTGTGTGAAGTCATAGAATGTAGATGTGGGAAGTCATAGAATGCAGTATTGTGAAGTCACCGAAGGGAGGTTTGTGAAGTCATAGAATGGAGGTATGAGAAATCAAATTAGAGGGGTGTGAAGTCGGAGAATGGAGGTGTGTGAAGTCATAGAATGGAGGTGGGTGAAGTCATAGAATGGAGGTGTGTGAATTCAGATTGGAGGTGTGTGAAGTCATAGAATGGAGGTGTGTCAACTCAGAAAGGAGGTGTGTGAAGTCATAGAATGGAGGTGAGTGAAGTCATAGAATGGAGGTGTGTGAAATCGTAGAATGGAGGTGTGTGACGTCACAATGGAAGTTTGTCAATTCATAGAATGGAGGTGTGTGAAGTCACAGAATGGAGGTGGGTGAAGTCAGAATGGAGGTGTAAAGTCATAGAATGGAGGTGGGTGAAGTCATAGAAATTAGGTGTGTGAAGTCATAGAATGGAGGTGTGTGAACTCATAGAATGGAGGTGTGTGACGTCACAATGGAAGTTTGTGAAGTCATAGAATGGTGGTGTGTGAAGTCAAAGAAGGGAGGTGTGTGAAGTCATACAATGGAGGTGTGTGAAGTCAGAATGGAGGTGTGTGAAGTCACAGAATGGAGGTGTGTGAACTCATAATGGAGGTGTGTGAAGTCATAGATGGAGATGTGTGAAGTCATAGTATGGAGATATGTGAAATCATAGAATGGAGTTTTGTGAAGTCACAGAATGGAGTTGTGTGAGTCAGAATTGAGGTTTGTGAAGTCATAGGATGTAGATGTGTGAAGTCATAGAATGGAGTATTGTGAAGTCACCGAAGGGAGGTTTGTGAAGTCATAGAATGGAGGTATGAGAAATCAAATTAGAGGGGTGTGAAGTCGGAGAATGGAGGTGTGTGAAGTCATAGAATGGAGGTGGGTGAAGTCATAGAATGGAGGTGTGTGAATTCAGATTGGAGGTGTGTGAAGTCATAGAATGGAGGTGTGTCAACTCAGAAAGGAGGTGTGTGAAGTCATAGAATGGAGGTGAGTGAAGTCATAGAATGGAGGTGTGTGAAATCATAGAATGGAGGTGTGTGACGTCACAATGGAATTTTGTGAATTCATAGAATGGAGGTGTGTGAAGTCACAGAATGGAGGTGTGTGAAGTCAGAATGGATGTGTAAAGTCATAGAATGGAGGTGGGTGAAGTCATAGAATTTAGGTGTGTGAAGTCATAGAATGGAGGTGTGTGAACTCATAGAATGGAGGTGTATGACGTCACAATGGAAGTTTGTGAAGTCATAGAATGGAGGTTTGTGAAGTCACAGAATGGAGGTGTGTGAAGTCATACAATTGAGGTGTGTGAAGTCAGAATGGAGGTGTGTGATGTCACAGAATGGAGGTGTGTGAACTCATAATGGAGGTGTGTGAAGTCATAGATGGAGGTGTGTGAAGTCATAGTATGGAGATATGTGAAATCATAGAATGGAGTTTTGTGAAGTTACAGAATGGAGTTGTGTGAGTCAGAATTGAGGTGTGTGAAGTCATAGAATGTAGATGTGTGAAGTCATAGAATGGAGTATTGTGAAGTCATCGAAGTGAGGTTTGTGAAGTTATAGAATGGAGGTATGAAAAATCAAATTAGAGGGATGTGAAGTCGGAGAATGGAGGTGTGTGAAGTAATACAATGGAGGTGGGAGAAGTCATTGAATGGAGGTGTGTGAAGTCACTGAATGGACGGGTTTAAAGTCATAGAATGGAGGTGTGTGAAGTCAGAGAATTGAGCTGATTGAAGTCATATATTGGAGGTGTGTGAAGTCAAAATGGATGTGTGAAGTCATAGAATGTAGGTGTGTGAAGTCATAGAATGGAGGTGTGTGAAGTCACAGAATGGAGGTGTGTGAAGTCATAGAATGGAGATGGTTGAAGTCACAGAATGGAGGTGTGTGAAGTCACAGAATGGAAGGGTGTGAAGTCATAGAATGGACGTGTGTGAAGTCAGAATGGAGGTGTGTTAAGTCACCGAATGGAGTTTTGTGAACTCAGTATGGAGGTGTGTGAAGTCACAGAATGGAGGTTTGTGAAGTCATAGATGGAGGTGAGTGAGGTCATAGAATGGATGTTTCTGAAGTAAGAATGATGGTGTGTGAAGTCATAGAATGGAGGTGTGTGAAGTCATTGAATGGAGGTGTGTGAATCACTGAATGGAAGTGTGTGAAGTCAGAATGGAGGTGTGAAGTCATAGAATGAAGGTCGATGAAGTCATAGAAAGGAGGTGTGGGAAATCATAGAATGAAGGAGTGTGAAGTCATAGAGTGGAGGTGAGTGAAGTCACAGATTCGAGGTCTGTGAAGTCATAGATTGGAGGTGTGTGTTGTCAGAATGCAGGTGTGCGAAGTCATAGAATAGAGGTTTGTGAAGTCAGAATGGAGGTGTGTGAAGTCATAGAATGGAGGTGTGTGAACTCATAGAATGGAGGTGTGTGACGTCACAATGGAAGTGTGTGAAGTCACAGAATGGAGGTGTGTGAATACATACAATGGAGGTGTTTGAAGTCAGAATGGAATTTTGTGAAGTCACAGAATTGAGCTGTGTGAATTCAGAATGGAGGTTTGTGAAGTCACAGAATGGAGGTGTGTGAAGTCAGAATGGAGGTGTGTGAACTCATAGAATGGAGGTGTGTGTAGTCACAATGGAGGTGTTTGAAGTCATAGAATGGAGGTGTGTGAAGTCACAGAATGGAGGTGTGTGAAGTCATAGAATGGAGGTGTGTGAAGTCATAGAATGGGTGTTTGTGAAGTAAGAATGAAGGTGTGTTAAGGCATAGAATGGAGGTGTGTGAAGACACAGAATGGAGGTGTGGGAAGTCACAGATTGCAGGAGTGTGAAGTAACAGAATGGAGGTGTGTGAACCCAGAATTGAGGTGTGTAAAGTCACGGAATGGAGGTGTGTGAAGTCATAGAATGGAAGTGTGTGAAGTCATAGAATGGAGGTGTGTGATGTCACAGAATGGACGGTATGAAGTCATAGAATGGAGGTGTGTGAAGTCACAGAATTGAGGTGTTTAAAGTCATATACTGCAGGTGTGAAAAATCAAAATGGATGTGTGAAGTCATAGAATGGAGGTGTGTGAAATCATAGAATGAGGGTGTGTGAGGTCATAGAATGGAGGTGTGTGAAGTCACAGTTTGGAGCTGTGTGAAGTCACAAAATCGAGGTGTGAGAAGTCACAGAATGGAGGTGTGTGAACTCAGAATGGAGGTGTGTGAAGTCACAGAATGGAGGTGTATGAAGTCATAGAATGGAAGTGTGTGAAGTCATAGAATGGAGGTGTGTGAAGTCAGAATGGAGGTGTGTGAAGTCATCGAATGGAATTGTGTGAACACAGAATGGAGGTGTGTGAAGTCACAGAATGGTGGTTTGTGAAGTCATAGAATGGAGGTGTGTGAAGTCATAGAATGGATGTTTCTGAAGTAAGAATGAAGGTGTGTGAAGTCATAGAATGGAGGTATGTGGAGTCACAGAATGGAGGGTATGAAGTCATAGAATGGAGGTGTGTGAAGTCACAGAATTGAGGTGTTTGAAGTCATATATTGGAGGTGTGTGAAGTCAAAATGGATGTGTGAAGTCATAGAATGGAGGTGTGTGAAATCATAGAATGAGGGTGTGTGAGGTCATAGAATAGAGGTGTGTGAAGTCACAGAATGGAGGTGTGTGAACTCATAAAATGGAGGTGGGTGAAGTCATAGAAAGGAGGTGTGGGAAGTCATAGAATGGAGGAGTGTGAAGTCATATAGTGGAGGTGAGGGAAGTCACATATTCGAGGTCTGTGAAGTCATAGAATGGAGGGGTGTGAAGTCAGAATGGAGGTGTGTGAAATCATAGAATGGAGGTGTGTGAACTCATAGAATGGAGGTGTGTGACGTCACAATGGAAGTGTGTCAAGTCATAGAATGGAGGTGTGTGAAGTCAAAGAATGGAGGTGTGTGAAATCATAGAATGGAGTTTTGTGAACTCACAGAATTGAGCTGTGTGAATTCAGAATGGAGGTGTGTGAAGTCAGAATGGAGGTGTGTGAACTCATAGAATGGAGGTGTGTGACGTCACAATGGAAGTGTGTGAGTCATAGAATAGAGGTGTGTGAAGTCACAGAATGGAGGTGGGTGAAGTCACAGAATGGAGGTTTGTGAAGTCAGAGAATGGAGGTATGTGAAGTCAAATTGGAGGGGTGTGAATTCGGAGAATGGAGGTGTGAAGTCACAGAATGGAGGTGGGTGAAGTCACAGAATGGAGGTGTGTGAAGTCATATAATGGAAGTGTGTGAAGTCATAGAATTGAGGTGTGTGAAGTCAGAATGGAGGTGTGTGAAGTCACCGAATATAGGTGTGTGAACACCGAATGGAGGTGTGTGAAGTCACAGAATGGAGGTTTGCGAAGTCATAGAATGGAGGTGTGTGAAGACAAAATAGTGGTGTGTGAACTCATAGAATGGAAGTGTGTGAACTAATAGAATGGAGGTGTGTGAAGTCGTGGAATGGAGGTGTGTGAAGTCAAAAAATGGAGGTGTGTGAAGTCAAACAATGGTGTTGTGTGAAGTTACATAATGGAGGTGTGTGAAGTCACAGAATGGAAGTGTGTGAAGTCAAAACGGAGGTGTGTGAACTCAAAGAATGGAGGTGGGTGAAGTCACAGAATGTAGGTGTGTGAAGTCAAAATGGAGGTGTGTGAAGTCAAAGAATGGAGGTGTGTGAACTCATAGAATGGAGGTGTGTGAAGTCATGGAATGGAGGTTCGTGAAGTCAAACATTGGAAGTGTGGGAAGTTACAGAAAGAAGATGCGTGAAGTCAAACAATGGAGGTGTGTGAAGTCAGAATGCAGGTGTGGGAAGTCATAGAATGGAGGTGTGTGAAGTCAAAGAATGGAGGTGTGTGATGTCACAGAAGGGAGGTGTGTGAAGTCAGAATGGTGTGAAGTCATAGAATGGAGGTGGGTGAAGTCATAGAATGGAATTGTGTGAAGTCTTAGAATGGAGGTGTGTGGAGTCACAGAATGGAGGGTATGAGGTCTTAGAATGGAGGTGTGTGAAGTGACAGAATTGAGGTGTTTGAAGTCATATATTGGAGGTGTGTGAAGTCAAAATGGATGTGTGAAGTCATAGAATGGAGGTGTGTGAAATCATAGAATGAGGGTGTGTGAGGTCATAGAATGGAGGTGTGTGAAGTCACAGAATGGAGGTGTGTGAAGTCATAAAATGGAGGTGGGTGAAGTCATAGAAAGGAGGTGTGGGAATTCATAGAATGGAGGAGTGTGAAGTCATACAGTGGAGGTGAGTGAAGTCACATATTCGAGGTCTGTGAAGTCATAGAATGGAGGTGTGTGAAGTCAGAATGGAGGTGTGTGAAGTCATAGAATGGAGGTGTGTGAACTCATAGAATGGAGGTGTGTGATGTCACAATGGAAGTGTGTGAAGTCATAGAATGGAGGTGTGTGAAGTCACATAATGGAGGTGTAAGAAGCCAAAATGGAGGTGTGTGACGTCATAAAATGGAGGTGTGTGAAGTCATAGAATGGAGGTGTGTGAAATCCTAGAATGGAGGTTTGTGAAGTCAAAGAATGTAGGTGTGTGAACTCAGAATGGAGGTGTGTGAAGTCACAGAATGGAGGTGTGTGAAGTCATAGTATGGAGGTATGTGAAATCATAGAATGGAAGTGTGTGAAGTCATAGAATGGAGGTGTGTGAAATCACAGAATTGAGGTGTTTGAAGTCATATATTAGAGGTGTGTGAAGTCAAAATGGATGTCTGAAGTCATAGAATGGAGGTCTGTGAAATCATAGAATGAGGGTGTGTGAGGTCATAGAATGGAGGTGTGTGAAGTCACAGAATGGAGGTGTGTGAAGTTATAAAATGGAGGTATGTGAAGTCATAGAATGGAAGTGTGTGAATCACACAATGGAGGTGTGTGAAGTCACAGACTGGAGATGTGTGAAGTCACCGAATGGAGGTGTGTGAACTCCGAATGGAGGTGTGTGAAGTCACAGAATGGAGGTTTGCAAAGTCATAGAATGGAGGTGTGTGAAGACAAAATTGTGGTGTGTGAACTCATAGAATGGATGTGTGTGAACTAATAGAATGGAGGTGTGTGAAGTCGTGGAATGGAGGTGTGTGAAGTCAAAAATGGAGGTGTGTGAAGTCAAACAATGGTGGTGTGTGAAGTCACATAATGGAGGTGTGTGAAGTCACAGAATGGAAGTGTGTGAAATCAAAACGGAGGTGTGTGAACTCAAAGAACGGAGGTGTGTGAAGTCACAGAATGGAGGTGTGTGAAATCAAAATGGTGGTGTGTGAAATCACAAATGGAGGTGTGTGAAGTCACAGAATGTAGGTGTGTGAAGTCAAAATGGAGATGTGTGAAGTCAAAGAATGGAGGTGTGTGAACTCATAGAATGAAGGTGTGTGAAGTCATGGAATGGAGGTTTGTGAAGTCTAACATTGGAAGTGTGGGAAGTTACAGAAAGAAGATGTGTGAAGTCATAGAATGGAGGTGTGTGAAGTCAGAATGCAGGTGTGGGAAGTCATAGAATGGAGCTGTGTGAAGTCATAGAATGGAGGTGTGTGAAGTCATAGAATGGAAGTGTGTGAAGTCATAGAATGGAGGTGTGTGATGTCACAGAATAGAGGTGTGTGAAGTCAGAATGGAGGTGTGAAGTCATAGAATGGAGGTGGGTGAAGTCATAGAATGGAATGGTGTGAAGTCATAGAATGGAGGTGTGTGAAGTCACAGAATGGAGATGTGTGACATCACAGAATGGAGGAGTGTGAACTCACAATGGAGGTGTGTAAAGTCACAGAATGGAGGTGTGTGAAGTCATAGAATGGAAGTGTGGGAAGTCATAGAATGGAGGTGTGTGGAGTCACAGAATGGAGTGTATGAGGTCATAGAATGGAGGTGTGTGAAGTGACAGAATTGAGGTGTTTCAAGTCATATATTGGAGGTGTGTGAAGTCAAAATGGATGTGTGAAGTCATAGAATGGAGGTGTGTGAAATCATAGAATGAGGGTGTGTGAGGTCATAGAATGGAGGTGTGTGAAGTCACAGAATGGAGGTGTGTGAAGTCATAAAATGGAGGTGGGTGAAGTCATAGAAAGGAGGTGTGGGAATTCATAGAATGGAGGAGTGTGAAGTCATACAGTGGAGGTGAGTGAAGTCACATATTCGAGGTCTGTGAAGTCATAGAAAGGAGGTGTGTGAAGTCAGAATGGAGGTGTGTGAAGTCATAGAATGGAGGTGTGTGAACTCATAGAATGGAGGTGTGTGATGTCACAATGGAAGTGTGTGAAGTCATAGAATGGAGGTGTGTGAAGTCACATAATGGAGGTGTAAGAAGCCAAAATGGAGGTGTGTGACGTCATAAAATGGAGGTGTGTGAAGTCATAGAATGGATGTGTGTGAAATCCTAGAATGGAGGTTTGTGAAGTCAAAGAATGTAGGTGTGTGAACTCAGAATGGAGGTGTGTGAAGTCACAGAATGGAGGTGTGTGAAGTCATAGTATGGAGGTATGTGAAATCATAGAATGGAAGTGTGTGAAGTCATAGAATGGAGGTGTGTGAAATCACAGAATTGAGGTGTTTGAAGTCATATATTAGAGGTGTGTGAAGTCAAAATGGATGTCTGAAGTCATAGAATGGAGGTCTGTGAAATCATAGAATGAGGGTGTGTGAGGTCATAGAATGGAGGTGTGTGAAGTCACAGAATGGAGGTGTGTGAAGTTATAAAATGGAGGTATGTGAAGTCATAGAATGGAAGTGTGTGAATCACACAATGGAGGTGTGTGAAGTCACAGACTGGAGGTGTGTGAAGTCACCGAATGGAGGTGTGTGAACTCCGAATGGAGGTGTGTGAAGTCACAGAATGGAGGTTTGCGAAGTCATAGAATGGAGGTGTGTGAAGACAAAATTGTGGTGTGTGAACTCATAGAATGGATGTGTGTGAACTAATAGAATGGAGGTGTGTGAAGTCGTGGAATGGAGGTGTGTGAAGTCAAAGAATGGAGGTGTGTGAAGTCAAACAATGGTGGTGTGTGAAGTCACATAATGGAGGTGTGTGAAGTCACAGAATGGAAGTGTGTGAAATCAAAACGGAGGTGTGTGAACTCAAAGAACGGAGGTGTGTGAAGTCACAGAATGGAGGTGTGTGAAATCAAAATGGTGGTGTGTGAAATCACAAATGCAGGTGTGTGAAGTCACAGAATGTAGGTGTGTGAAGTCAAATGGAGATGTGTGAAGTCAAAGAATGGAGGTGTGTGAACTCATAGAATGAAGGTGTGTGAAGTCATGGAATGGAGGTTTGTGAAGTCTAACATTGGAAGTGTGGGAAGTTACAGAAAGAAGATGTGTGAAGTCATAGAATGGAGGTGTGTGAAGTCAGAATGCAGGTGTGGGAAGTCATAGAATGGAGCTGTGTGAAGTCATAGAATGGAGGTGTGTGAAGACATAGAATGGAAGTGTGTGAAGTCATAGAATGGAGGTGTGTGATGTCACAGAATAGAGGTGTGTGAAGTCAGAATGGAGGTGTGAAGTCATAGAATGGAGGTGGGTGAAGTCATAGAATGGAATGGTGTGAAGTCATAGAATGGAGGTGTGTGAAGTCACAGAATGGAGATGTGTGACATCACAGAATGGAGGAGTGTGAACTCACAATGGAGGTGTGTAAAGTCACAGAATGGAGGTGTGTGAAGTCATAGAATGGAAGTGTGGGAAGTCATAGAATGGAGGTGTGTGGAGTCACAGAATGGAGTGTATGAGGTCATAGAATGGAGGTGTGTGAAGTGACAGAATTGAGGTGTTTCAAGTCATATATTGGAGGTGTGTGAAGTCAAAATGGATGTGTGAAGTCATAGAATGGAGGTGTGTGAAATCATAGATTGAGGGTGTGTGAGGTCATAGAATGGAGGTGTGTGAATTCACAGAATGGAGGTGTGTGAAGTCATAAAATGGAGGTGGGTGAAGTCATAGAAAGGAGGTGTGGGAAGTCATAGAATGGAGGAGTGTGAAGTCATATAGTGGAGGTGAGTGAAGTCACATATTCGAGGTCTGAGAAGTCATAGAATGGAGGTGTGTGAAGTCAGAATGGAGGTGTGTGAAGTCATAAAATGGAGGTGGGTGAAGTCATAGAAAGGAGGTGTGGGAAGTCATAGAATGGAGGAGTGTGAAGTCATAGAGTGGAGGTGAGTGAAGTCACATATTCGAGGTCTGTGAAGTCATACAATGGAGGTGAGGGAAGTCATAGAATTGAGGTGTGTGAACTCATAGAATGGAGGTGTGAGAAGTCAAAATGGAGGTGTGTGACGTCATAAAATGGAGGTGTGTGAAGTCATAGAATGGAGGTGTGTGAAATCATAGAATGGAGGTTTGCGAAGTCACAGAATGGAGGTGTGTGAACTCAGAATGGAGGTGTGTGAAGTCACAGAATGGAGGTGTGTGAAGTCATAGCATGGAGGTATGTGAAATCATAGAATTGAATTGTGTGAAGTCATAGAATGGAGGTGTGTGAAATCACAGAATTGAGGTGTTTGAAGTCATATGTTAGAGGTGTGTGAAGTCAAAATGGATGTGTAAAGTCATAGAATGGAGGTGTGTGAAATCATAGAATGAGGGTGTGTGAGGTCATAGAATGGAGGTGTGTGAAGTCACAGAATGGAAGTGTGTGAAGTCACACAATGGAGGTGTGTGAAGTCACAGAATGGAGGTGTGTGAAGTCACAGAATGGAGGTGTGTGAACTCAGAATGGAGGTTTGTGAAGTCACAGAATGGAGGTGTGCGAAGTCATAGAATGGAAGTGTGTGAAGTCATAGAATGGAGGTGTGTGAAGTCAGAATGGAGATGTGTGACGTCACCGAATGGAGTTGTGTTAACTCAGAATGGAGGTGTGTGAAGTCACAGAAGGGAGGTTTGTGAAGTCATAGAATGGTCGTGTGTGAAGTCATAGAATGGATGTTTCTGAAGGAAAAATGAAGGTGTGTGAAGTCAAAGAATGGGGGTGTGTGAATTCAGAGAATGGAGGTGTGTGAAGTCAGAATGGAGGTGGGTAGTCATAGATTGGAGGTGGGTGACGTCATAGAAAGGAGGTGTGGTAAGTCATAGAATGGAGCAGTGTGAAGTCATAGAGTGCAGGTGAGTGAAGTCACAGATTCGAGGTCTGTGAAGTCATAGAATGTAGGTGTGTGATGTCAGAATGGAGGTATGCGAAGTCATAGAATAGAGGTGTGTGATGTCAGAATGGAGGTGTGTGAAGTCATAGATGGAGTTGTGTGAAGTCGTAGTATGGAGGTGTGTGAAACCATAGAATGGAGTTTTGTGAAGTCACACAATGGAGCTGTGTGAATTCAGAATGGAGGTGTGTGAAGTAATAGAATGGAGGTGTGTGAAGTCAGAATGGAGGTGTGTGAACTCATAGAATGGAGGTGTGTGACGTCACAATGGAAGTGTGTGAAGACATAGAATGGAGGTCTGTGAAGTCACAGAATGGAAGTGTGTGAAGTCATAGAATGGAGGTATGTGAAGTCACAGAATGGAGGTGTGTGAATTCATAGAATGGAGCTGTGTGAAGTCAGAATGGAGGTGTGTGAAGTCACAGAATGCAGGTGTGTTAAGTCACAGAATGGAGGTGTGTGAAGTCACAGAATGGAAGTGTGTGAAGTCATAGAATTGAGGTGTGTGAAGTCAGAATGGAGGTGTGTGAAGTCACCGAATGCAGGTGTGTGAACTCCGAATGGAAGTGTGTGAAGTCACAGAATGGAGGTTTGCGAAGTCATAGAATGGAGGTTTGTGAAGAAATATTGTGGTGTGTGAACTCATAGAATGGATGTGTGTGAACTAATAGAATGGAGGTGTGTGAAGTCATACAATAGAGGTGTGTGAAGTCATAGAATGTATGTTTGTGAAGTAAGAAGAAGGTGTGTGAAGTCATAGAATGGAGGTGTGTGAAGTCACAGAATGGAGGTGTGTGAAGTCATAGAACGAAGGTGTGTGAAGTCATAGAATGGAGGTGTGTGAAGTCCTATAATGGAGGTGTGTGAAGTGACAGAATGGAGGTGTGTGAAGTCAGAATGGAGGTGTGAAGTCATAGAATGAAGTTCGGTGAAGTCATAGAATGGAGGTGTGTGAAATCATAGAATGGAGGTGTGTGAAGTCATAGAATGGAGGTGTGTGAAGTCCTATAATGGAGATGTGTGAAGTGACAGAATGGAGGTGTGTGAAGTCAGAATGGAGGTGTGAAGTCATAGAATGGAGGTGGGTGAAGTCATAGAATGGAGGTGTGTGAAATCATAGAATGGAGGTGTGTGAAGTCACATAATGGAGGTGTGGGAAGTCACAGAAAGGAGGTGTGTGACGTCACAGAATGGAGGTGTGTGAAGTCAGAATGGAGGTGTGTAAAGTCACAGAATGGAGGTGTGTGAAGTCATAGAATGGAAGTGTGTGAAGTCATAGAATGGAGGTCTGTGAAGTCACAGAATGGAAGGTATGAACTCATAGAATGGGGGTGTGTGAAGTCACAGAATCGAGGTGTTTGAAGTCATATATTGGAGGTGTGTGAAGTCAAAATGGATGTGTGAAGTCATAGAATGGAGGTGTGTGAAATCATAGAATGAGGGTGTGTGAGGTCATAGACTGGAGGTGTGTGAAGTCACAGAATGGAGGTGTGTGAAATCATAAAATGGAGGTGGGTGAAGTCATAGAAAGGAGGTGTGGGAAGTCATAGATTGGAGGAGTGTGAAGTATTAGAGTGGAGGTGAGTGAAGTCACATATTCGAGGTCTGTGAAGTCATAGAATGGAGGTGTGTGAAGTCAGAATGGAGGTGTGTGAAGTGATAGAATGGAGGTGTGTGAACTCATAGAATGGAGGTGTGTGATGTCACAAAGGAAGTGTGTGAAGTCATAGAATGGAGGTGTGTGAAGTCACAGAATGGAGGTGTGAGAAGCCAAAATGGAGGTGTGTGACGTCATAAAATGGAGGTGTGTGAAGTCATAGAATGGAGGTGTGTGAAATCATAGAATGGAGGTTTGTGAAGTCACAGAGTGGAGGTGTGTGAACTCAGAATGGAGGTGTGTGAAGTCACAGAATGGAGGTGTGTGAAGTCATAGCATGGAGGTATGTGAAATCATAGAATGGAAGTGTGTGAAGTCATAGAATGGAGGTGTGTGAAGTCACAGAATGAAGGTGTGTGAAGTCATAGAATGGAGGTATGTGAAGTCACAGAAGGGATGTGTGTGAAGTCACATAATGGAGGTGTGTGAAGTCAAAATAGAGGTGTGTGACGTCATAAACTGGAGGTGTGTTAAATCATAGAATGTTGGTGTGTGAAGTCATACAATGGAGGTGTGTGAAGTCACAGAATGGAGGTGTGTGAAGTCACAGAATGGAGGTGTGTGAAGTCATAGAATGGAAGTGTGTGAAGGCATAGAATGGAGGTGTGTGAAGTCAGAATGGAGGTGTGTGAAGTCACCGAATGGAGGTGTGTGAAGTCACAGAATGGAGATTTGCGAAGTCATAGAATGGAGGTGTGTGAAGTCATAGAATGCATGTTTCTAAATTAAGAATGAAGATGTGTGAAGTCATAGAATGGAGGTGTGTGAAGACAAAATTTTGGTGTTGAACTCATAGAATGGATGTTTGTGAACTAATAGAATGGAGGTGTGTGAAGTCAAAGAATGGAGGTGTGTGAAGTCAAACAATGGTGGTGTGTGAAGTCACAGAATGGAGGTGTGTGAAGTCAAACAATGGTGGTGTGTGAAGTCACAGAATGGAGGTGTGTGAAGTCAGAGAATGGAAGTGTGTGAAGTCAAAACGGAGGTGTGTGAAGTCAAAGAATGGAGGTGTGCAAAGTCATAGAATAGAGGTGTGTGATGTCAGAATGTAGGTGTGAGAAGTCATAGATGGAGTTGTGTGAAGTCATAGTATGGAGGTGTGTGAAACCATAGAATGGAGTTTTGTGAAGTCCCAGAATGTAGCTGTATGAATTCAGAATGGAGGTGTGTGAAGTAATAGAATGGAGGTGTGTGAAGTGACAGAATGGAGGTGTGTGATGTCAGAATGGAGGTATGAAGTCATAGAATGCAGGTGGGTGAAGTCATAGAATGGAGGTGTGAAATCATAGAATGGAGGTGTGTGAAGTCACATATTGGAGGTGTGGGAAGTCACAGAATGGAGGTGTGTGAAGTCAGAATGGAGGTGTGTAAAGTCACAGAATGGAGGTATGTGAAGTCATAGAATGGAAGTGTGTGAAATCATAGAATGGAGGTCTGTGAAGTCACAGAATGGAAGGTATGAACTCACAGAATGGAGGTGTGTGAAGTCACAGAATCGAGGTGTTTGAAGTCATATATTGGAGGTGTGTGAAGTCAAAATGGATGTGTGAAGTCATACAATGGAGGTCTGTGAAATCATAGAATGAGGGTGTGTGAGGTCATAGAATGGAGGTGTGTGAAGTCACAGAATGGAGGTGTGTGGAGTCATAAAATTGAGGTGGGTGAAGTCATAGAAAGGAGGTGTGGGAAGTCATAGATTGGAGGAGTGTGAAGTATTAGAGTGGAGGTGAGTGAAGTCACATATTCGAGGTCTGTGAAGTCATAGAATGGAGGTGTGTGAAGTCATAGAATGGAGGTGTGTGAACTCATAGAATGGAGGTGTGTGACGTCACAAAGGAAGTGTGTGAAGTCATAGAATGGAGGTGTGTGAAGTCACAGAATGGAGGTGTGAGAAGCCAAAATGGAGGAGTGTGACGTTATAAAATGGAGGTGTGTGAAGTCATAGAATGGAGGTGTGTGAAATCATGGAATGGAGGTTTGTGAAGTCACAGAGTGGAGGTGTGTGAACTCAGAATGGAGGTGTGTGAAGTCACAGAATGGAGGTGTGTGAAGTCATAGCATGGAGGTATGTGAAATCATAGAATGGAAGTGTGTGAAGTCATAGAATGGAGGTGTGTGAAGTCACAGAATGAAGGTGTGTGAAGTCATAGAATGGAGGTATGTGAAGTCACAGAAGGGATGTGTGTGAAGTCACATAATGGAGGTGTGTGAAGTCAAAATAGAGGTGTGTGACGTCATAAACTGGAGGTGTGTTAAATCATAGAATGTTGGTGTGTGAAGTCATACAATGGAGGTGTGTGAAGTCACAGAATGGAGGTGTGTGAAGTCACAGAATGGAGGTGTGTGAAGTCATAGAATGGAAGTGTGTGAAGGCATAGAATGGAGGTGTGTGAAGTCAGAATGGAGGTGTGTGAAGTCACCGAATGGAGGTGTGTGAAGTCACAGAATGGAGATTTGCGAAGTCATAGAATGGAGGTGTGTGAAGTCATAGAATGCATGTTTCTAAATTAAGAATGAAGATGTGTGAAGTCATAGAATGGAGGTGTGTGAAGACAAAATTTTGGTGTTGAACTCATAGAATGGATGTTTGTGAACTAATAGAATGGAGGTGTGTGAAGTCAAAGAATGGAGGTGTGTGAAGTCAAACAATGGTGGTGTGTGAAGTCACAGAATGGAGGTGTGTGAAGTCAAACAATGGTGGTGTGTGAAGTCACAGAATGGAGGTGTGTGAAGTCAGAGAATGGAAGTGTGTGAAGTCAAAACGGAGGTGTGTGAAGTCAAAGAATGGAGGTGTGCAAAGTCATAGAATAGAGGTGTGTGATGTCAGAATGTAGGTGTGAGAAGTCATAGATGGAGTTGTGTGAAGTCATAGTATGGAGGTGTGTGAAACCATAGAATGGAGTTTTGTGAAGTCCCAGAATGTAGCTGTATGAATTCAGAATGGAGGTGTGTGAAGTAATAGAATGGAGGTGTGTGAAGTGACAGAATGGAGGTGTGTGATGTCAGAATGGAGGTATGAAGTCATAGAATGCAGGTGGGTGAAGTCATAGAATGGAGGTGTGAAATCATAGAATGGAGGTGTGTGAAGTCACATATTGGAGGTGTGGGAAGTCACAGAATGGAGGTGTGTGAAGTCAGAATGGAGGTGTGTAAAGTCACAGAATGGAGGTATGTGAAGTCATAGAATGGAAGTGTGTGAAATCATAGAATGGAGGTCTGTGAAGTCACAGAATGGAAGGTATGAACTCACAGAATGGAGGTGTGTGAAGTCACAGAATCGAGGTGTTTGAAGTCATATATTGGAGGTGTGTGAAGTCAAAATGGATGTGTGAAGTCATACAATGGAGGTCTGTGAAATCATAGAATGAGGGTGTGTGAGGTCATAGAATGGAGGTGTGTGAAGTCACAGAATGGAGGTGTGTGGAGTCATAAAATTGAGGTGGGTGAAGTCATAGAAAGGAGGTGTGGGAAGTCATAGATTGGAGGAGTGTGAAGTATTAGAGTGGAGGTGAGTGAAGTCACATATTCGAGGTCTGTGAAGTCATAGAATGGAGGTGTGTGAAGTCATAGAATGGAGGTGTGTGAACTCATAGAATGGAGGTGTGTGACGTCACAAAGGAAGTGTGTGAAGTCATAGAATGGAGGTGTGTGAAGTCACAGAATGGAGGTGTGAGAAGCCAAAATGGAGGAGTGTGACGTTATAAAATGGAGGTGTGTGAAGTCATAGAATGGAGGTGTGTGAAATCATGGAATGGAGGTTTGTGAAGTCACAGAGTGGAGGTGTGTGAACTCAGAATGGAGGTGTGTGAAGTCACAGAATGGAGGTGTGTGAAGTCATAGCATGGAGGTATGTGAAATCATAGAATGGAATTGTGTGAAGTCATAGAATGGAGGTGTGTGAAGTCACAGAATGAAGGTGTGTGAAGTCATAGAATGGAGGTGTGTGAAGTCACAGAAGGGATGTGTGTGAAATCACATAATGTTGGTGTGTGAAGTCAAAATAGAGGTGTGTGACGTGATAAACTGGAGGTGTGTTAAATCATAGAATGTTGGTGTGTGAAGTCATAGAATGCATGTGTGTGAAGTCACAGAATGGAGGTGTGTGAAGTCACAGAATGGAGGTGTGTGAAGTCATAGAATGGAAGTGTGTGAAGGCATAGAATGGAGGTGTGTGAAGTCAGAATGGAGGTGTGTGAAGTCACCGAATGGAGGTGTGTGAAGTCACAGAATGGAGATTTGCGAAGTCATAGAATGGAGGTGTGTGAAGTCATAGAATGCATGTTTCTGAATTAAGAATGAAGATGTGTGAAGTCATAGAATGGAGGTGTGTGAAGACAAAATTTTGGTGTTGAACTCATAGAATGGATGTTAGTGAACTAATAGAATGGAGGTGTGTGAAGTCAAAGAATGGAGGTGTGTGAAGTCAAACAATGGTGGTGTGTGAAGTCACAGAATGGAGGTGTGTGAAGTCAAAAAATGGTGGTGTGTGAAGTCACAGAATGGAGGTGTGTGAAGTCACAGGATGGAAGTGTGTGAAGTCAAAACGGAGGTGTGTGAAGTCAAAGAATGGAGGTGTGCAAAGTCATAGAATAGAGGTGTGTGATGTCAGAATGTAGGTGTGTGAAGTCATAGATGGAGTTGTGTGAAGTCATAGTATGGAGGTGTTTGAAACCATAGAATGGAATTTTGTGAAGTCACAGAATGGAGCTGTGTGAATTCAGAATGGAGTTGTGTGAAGTAATAGAATGGAGGTGTGTGAAGTCAGAATGGAGGTGTGTGAACTCATAGAATGGAGGTGTGTTACGTCACAATGGAAGTGTGTGAAGTCATTGAATGGAGGTGTGTGAAGTCACAGAATGGAGGTGTGTGAAGTCATAGAATGGAGGTATGTGAAGTCACAGAATGGAGGTGTGTAAAGTCATAGAATGGAGGTGTGGGAAGTTATAGAATGGATGTTTGTAAAGTAAGAATGGAAGTGTGTGAAGTCATAGAATGGAGCTCTGTGAAGTCAAAATGGAGGTGTGTGAAGTCACAGAATGGAGGTGTGTGAAGTCATAGAATGGAGGTGTGTGAAGTCACAGAATGGAGGTGTGTGAAGTCATAGAACGAAGGTGTGTGAAGTCATAGAATGGAGGTGTGTGAAGTCATATAATGGAGGTGGGAGAAGTGACAGAATGGAGGTGTGTGAAGTCAGAATGGAGGTGTGAAGTCATAGAATGGAGGTGGGTGAAGTCATAGAATGGAGGTGTGTGAAATCATAGAATGGAGGTGTGTGAAGTCACATAGTGGAGGTGTGGGAAGTCACAGAATGGAGGTGTGTGACGTCACAGAATGGAGGTGTGTGAAGTCAGAATGGAGGTGTGTAAAGTCACAGAATGGAGGTGTGTGAAATCATAGAATGAGGGTGTGTGAGGTCATAGAATGGAGGTGTGTGAAGTCACAGAATGGAGGTGTGTGAAGTCATAAAATGGGGGTGGGTGAAGTCATAGAAAGGAGGTGTGGGAAGTCATAGATTGGAGGAGTATGAAGTATTAGAGTGGAGGTGAGTGAAGTCACATATTCGAGGTCTGTGAAGTCATAGAATGGAGGTGTGTGAAGTCAGAATGGAGGTGTGTGAAGTCATAAAGTGGAGGTGTGTGAACTCATAGAATGGAGGTGTGTGACGTCACAAAGGAAGTGTGTGAAGTCATAGAATGGAGGTGTGTGAAATCATAGAATGGAGGTTTGTGAAGTCACAGAGTGGAGGTGTGTGAACTCAGAATGGAGGTGTGTGAAGTCATAGAATGGAGGTGTGTGAAGTCATAGCATATAGGTATGTGAAATCATAGAATGGAAGTGTGTGAAGTCATAGAATGGAGGTGTGTGAAGTCACAGAATGAAGGTGTGTGAAGTCATAGAATATAGGTGTGTGAAGTCACAGAGGGGATGTGTGTGAAGTCACATAATGGAGGTGTGTGAAGTCAAAATAGAGGTGTGTGACGTCATAAACTGGAGGTGTGTGAAGTCATAGAGTTGAGGTGTGAGAAATCATAGAATGGAGGTTTGTGAAGTCACAGAATGGAGGTGTGTGAAGTCACAGAATGGAGGTTTGTGAAGTCATAGAATGGAGGTATGTGAAGTCACAGAATGGAGGTGGGTGAAGTCACAGAAAGGAGGTGTGTGAAATCATAGAATGGAGGTGTGTGAAGTCACAGAATGGACGGGTATGAAGTCATATATTTTAGGTGTGTGAAGTCAAAATGGATGTGTGAAATCATAGAATGGAGGTGTGTTAAATCATAGAATGTTGGTGTGTGAAGACATAGAATGGAGGTGTGTGAAGTCACAGAATGAAGGTGTGTGAAGTCACAGAATGGAGGTGTGTGAAGTCATAGAATGGAGGTGTGTGAAGTCAGAATGGAGGTGTGTGAAGTCACCGAATGGAGGTTTGCGAAGTCATAGAATGGAGGTGTGTGAAGTCATAGAATGGATGTTTCTGAATTAAGAATGAAGGTGTGTGAAGTCATAGAATGGAGGTGTGTAAAGACAAAATTTTGGTGTTGAACTCATAGAATGGATGTTTGTGAACTAATAGAATGGAGGTGTGTGAAGTCAAAAAATGGAGGTGTGTGAAGTCAAACAATGGTGGTGTGTGAAGTCACAGAATGGAGGTGTGTGAAGGCACAGAATGGAAGTGTGTGAAGTCAAAACGGAGGTGTGTGAAGTCAAAGAATGGAGGTGTGGGAAGACACAGAATGGTGGTGTGTGAAATCAAAATGGTGGTGTGTGAAGTCATAAATGGAGGTGTGTGAGGTCACAGAATGTAGGTGTGTGAAGTCAAAATGGAGGAGTGTGAAGTCAAAGAATGGAGGTGTGTGAACTCATAGAATGGAGGTGTGTGAGTCATGGAATGGTGGGTTGTGAAGTCAAACATTGGGAGTGTGGGAAGTTACAGAAAGAAGATGTGTGAAGACATACAATGGAGGTGTGTGAAGTCAGAATACATGTGTAGGAAGTCATAGAATGGAGGTGTGTGAAGTCATAGAATGGTGGTGTGTGAAGTCATAGAGTGGAAGTGTGTGAAGTCATAGAATGGAGGTGTGTGATGTCATAGAATGGAGGTGTGTGAAGTCATAGAATGGAGGTGGGTGAAGTCACGGAAGGGAGGAGTGTGAAATCACAGAAAGGAGGTGTGTGAAGTCACAGAATGGAGCTGTGTGAAGTCACAGAATGGAGGTGTGTGAAGTCACAGAAAGGAGATGTGTGAAGTCAAAAGGTGGTGTGAGAAGTCACAAATGTAAGTGTGTGAAGTCACAGAATGGAGGTGTGAAGTCAAAATTGTTGGGTGTGAAGTCAAAGAATGTATGTGTGTGAAGTCATCGAATGGAGGTGTGTGAAGTCATAGAACGGAGGTGTGTGAAGTCATAGAATGGAGGTGTGTGAAGTCACAGAATGGAGGTGTGTGAAGTCATAGAACGGAGGTGTGTGAAGTCATAGAATGGAGGTGTGTGAAGTGACAGAATGGAGATGTGTGAAGTCACAATGGAGGTGTGAAGTCATAGAATGGAGGTGGGTGAAGTCATAGAATGGAGGTGTGTGAAATCATAGAATGGAGGTGTGTGAAGTCACATAGTGGAGGTGTGGGAAGTCACAGAATGGAGGTGTGTGACGTCACAGAATGGAGGTGTGTGAAGTCAGAATGGAGGTGTGTAAAGTCACAGAATGGAGGTATGTGATGTCATAGAATGGAAGTGTGTGAAGTCATAGAATGGAGGTCTGTGAAGTCACAGAATGGAAGGTATGAACTCATAGAATGGAGGTGTGTGAAGTCACAGAATCGAGGTGTTTGAAGTCATATATTGGAGGTGTGTGAAGTCAAAATGGATGTGTGAAGTCATAGAATGGAGGTGTGTGAAATCATAGAATGAGGGTGTGTGAGGTCATAGAATGGAGGTGTGTGAAGTCACAGAATGGAGGTGTGTGAAGTCATAAAATTGAGGTGGGTGAAGTCACAGAAAGGAGGTGTGGGAAGTCATAGATTGGAGGAGTGTGAAGTATTAGAGTGGAGGTGAGTGAAGTCACATATTCGAGGTCTGTGAAGTCATAGAATGGAGGTGGGTGAAGTCATAGAATGGAGGTGTGTGAACTCATAGAATGGAGGTGTGTGACGTCACAAAGGAAGTGTGTGAAATAGAATGGAGGTGTGTGAAGTCACAGAATGGAGGTGTGAAAAGCCAAAATGGAGGAGTGTGACGTCATAAAATGGAGGTGTGTGAAGTCATAGAATGGAGGTGTGTGAAATCATGGAATGGAGGTTTGTGAAGTCAGAATGGAGGTGTGAGAAGTCACCGAAAGGAGTTGTGTGAACTCAGAATGGAGGTGTGTGAAGTCACAGAATGGAGGTCTGTGAAGTCAAACAATGGTGGTGTGTGAAGTCATAGAACTGATGTTTTTGAAGTAAGAATGAAGGTGTGTGAAGTCATAGAATGGAGGTGTGTGAACACATAGAATGGAGGTGTGCGAATTCACAGAATGAAGGTGTGTGAAGTCAGAATGGAGGTGTGTAGTCATAGATTGGAGGTGGTGAAGTCATAGAAAAGAGGTGTGGAAAGTCATAGAATGGAGGAGTGTGAAGTCATAGAGTGCAGGTGAGTGAAGTCACAGATTCGAGGTCTGTGAAGTCATAGAATGGAGGTGTGTGATGTCAGAATGAAGGTGTGTGAAGTCATAGATGGAGGTGTGTGAAGTTAGAATGCATGTGTGGGAAGTCATAGAATGGAGGTGTTTGAAGTCATAGTATGGTGGTGTGTGAAGTCATAGAGTGGAAGTGTGTGAAGTCATAGAATGGAGGTGTGTGATGTCATAGAATGGAGGTGTGTGAAGTCATAGAATGGAGGTGGGTGAAGTCACGGAAGGGAGGTGTGTGAAATCACAGAATGGAGGTGTGTGAAGTCACAGAATGGAGGTGTGTGAAGTCACAGATTGGAAGTGTGTGAAGTCACAGAATGGAGATGTGTGAAGTCAAAAAGGTGGTGTGAGAAGTCACAAATGTAAGTGTGTAGTCACAGAATGTAGGTGTGAAGTCAAAATGGTTGTGTGTGAAGTCAAAGAATGTAGGTGTGTGAAGTCATCGAATGGAGGTGTGTGAAGTCACAGAATGGAGGTGTGTGAAGTCAGAATAGAGGTGTGCGAAGTCATAGAATGGAGGTGTGTGAAGTCAGAATGGAGGTGTGTGAAGTCATAGAATGGAGGTTTGTGACGTGAGAATAGAGGTGTGTGAAGTCATAGAATGGAGGTGTGTGAAGTAACAGAATGGAGGTCTGGGAAGTCAAAGAATGGAGGTGTTTGAAGTCACAGAATGGAGGTGTGTGAACTCAGAATGGAGGTATGTAAAGTTACAGAATGGAGGTGTATGAAGTCATAGAATGGAAGTGTGTGAAGTCATAGAATGGAGGTGTGTGAAGTCACAGAATGGATGGTATGAACTGATAGAATGGAGGTGTGTGAAGTCACAGAATTGAGGTGTTTGAAGTCATATATTGGAGGTGTGTGAAGTCAAAATGGATGTGTAAATTCATAGTATGGAGGTGTGTGAAACCATAGAATGAGGGTGTGTGAGGTCATATAATGGAGGTGTGTGAAGTCACAGAATGGATGTGTGTGAAGTCACAGAATGGAGGTGTGTGAAGTCAGAATGGAGGTGTGTGAAGTCACCGAATGGAGTTGTGTGAACACAGAATGGAGGTTTGTGAAGTCACAGAATTGAGGTGTTTGAAGTCATATATTGGAGGTGTGTGAAGTCAAAATGGATGTGTAAATTCATAGAATGGAGGTGTGTGAAACCATAGAATGAGGATGTGTGAGGTCATATAATGGAGGTGTGTGAAGTCACAGAATGGAGGTGTGTGAAGTCAGAAAATGGAGGTGTGTGAAGTCACAGAATGGAAGTGTGCGAACACAGAATGGATGTGTGTGAAGTCACAGAATGGAGGTGTGTGAAGTCAAAGAATGGAAGTGTGTGAAGTCATAGAATGGAGGTGTGTGAAGTCAGAATGGAGGTGTGTGAAGTCACCGAATGGAGTTGTGTGAACTCAGAATGGAGATGTGTGAAGTCACAGAATGGAGGTTTGTGAAGTCATAGAATGGAGTTGTGTGAAGTCATAGAACTGATGTTTCTGAAGTAAGAATGAAGGTGTGTGAAGTCATAGAATGGAGGTGTGTGAACACATAGAATGGAGGTGTGCGAATTCACAGAATGAAGGTGTGTGAAGTCAGAATTGAGGTGTGTAGTCATAGATTGGAGGTGGTGAAGTCATAGAAAAGAGGTGTGGAAAGTCATAGAATGGAGGAGTGTGAAGTCATAGAGTGCAGGTGAGTGAAGTCACAGATTCGAGGTCTGTGAAGTCATAGAATGGAGGTGTGTGATGTCAGAATGAAGGTGTGTGAAGTCATAGATGGAGGTGTGTGAAGTTAGAATGCATGTGTGGGAAGTCATAGAATGGAGGTGTTTGAAGTCATAGAATGGTGGTGTGTGAAGTCATAGAATGGAGGTGTGTGAAATCATAGAATGGAGGTTTGTGAAGTCACAGAGTGGAGGTGTGTGATCTCAGAATGGAGGTGTGTGAAGTCACAGAATGGAGGTGTGTGAAGTCATAGCATGGAGGTATGTGAAATCATAGAATGGAAGTGTGTAAAGTCATAGAATGGAGGTGTGTGAAGTCACAGAATGAAGGTGTGTGAAGTCATAGAATGGAGGTGTATGAAGTCACAGAAGGGATGTGTGTGAAGTCACATAATGGAGGTGTGTGAAGTCAAAATAGAGGAGTGTGACGTCATAAACTGGAGGTGTGTGAAGTCATAGAATTGAGGTGTGAGAAATCATAGAATGGAGGTTTGTGAAGTCACAGAATGGAGGTGTGTCAAGTCACAGAATGGAGGTTTTTGAACTCATAGAATGGAGGTATGTGAAGTCACACAATGGAGGTGGGTGAAGTCACAGAAAGGAGGTGTGTGAAGTCATAGAATGGAGGTGTGTGAAGTCACAGAATGGACGGGTATGAAGTCATATATTTTAGGTGTGTGAAGTCAAAATGGATGTGTGAAATCATAGAATGGAGGTGTGTTAAATCATAGAATGTTGGTGTGTGAAGTCATAGAATGGAGTTGTGTGAAGTCACATAATGGAGGTGTGTGAAGTCAAAATAGAGGTGTGTGACGTCATAAACTGGAGGTGTGTGAAGTCATAGAATTGAGGTGTGAGAAATCATAGAATGGAGGTTTGTGAAGTCACAGAATGGAGGTGTGTGAAGTCACAGAATGGAGGTTTGTGAAGTCACAGAATGGAGGTATGTGAAGTCACAGAATGGAGGTGGGTGAAGTCACAGAAAGGAGGTGTGTGAAGTCATAGAATGGAGGTGTGTGAAGTCACAGAATGGACGGGTATGAAGTCATATATTTTAGGTGTGTGAAGTCAAAATGGATGTGTGAAATCATAGAATGGAGGTGTGTTAAATCATAGAATGTTGGTGTGTGAAGTCATAGAATGGAGGTGTGTGAAATCATAGAATGGAGGTGTGTGAAGTCATAGAATGGAGGTGTGTGAAGTCATAGAATGGAGGTGGGTGAAGTCACGGAAGGGAGTTGTGTGAAATCACAGAATGGAGGTGTGTGAAGTCACAGAATGGAGGTGTGTGAAGTCACAGATTGGAGGTGTGTGAAGTCACAGAATGGAGATGTGTGAAGTCAAAAAGGTGGTGTGAGAAGTCACAAATGTAAGTGTGTAGTCACAGAATGTAGGTGTGAAGTCAAAATGGTTGTGTGTGAAGTCAAAGAATATAGGTGTGTGAAGTCATCGAATGGAGGTGTGTGAAGTCACAGAATGGAGGTGTGTGAAGTCAGAATAGAGGTGTGCGAAGTCATAGAATGGAGGTGTGTGAAGTCAGAATAGAGGTGTGTGAAGTCATAGAATGGAGGTTTGTGACGTGAGAATAGAGGTGTGTGAAGTCATAGAATGGAGGTGTGTGAAGTAACAGAATGGAGGTCTGGGAAGTCAAAGAATGGAGGTGTTTGAAGTCACAGAATGGAGGTGTGTGAACTCAGAATGGAGGTATGTAAAGTCACAGAATGGAGGTGTATGAAGTCATAGAATGGAAGTGTGTGAAGTCATAGAATGGAGGTGTGTGAAGTCACAGAATGGATGGTATGAACTGATAGAATGGAGGTGTGTGAAGTCACAGAATTGAGGTGTTTGAAGTCATATATTGGAGGTGTGTGAAGTCAAAATGGATGTGTAAATTCATAGTATGGAGGTGTGTGAAACCATAGAATGAGGGTGTGTGAGGTCATATAATGGAGGTGTGTGAAGTCACAGAATGGATGTGTGTGAAGTCACAGAATGGAGGTGTGTGAAGTCAGAATGGAGGTGTGTGAAGTCACCGAATGGAGTTGTGTGAACTCAGAATGGAGGTTTGTGAAGTCACAGAATTGAGGTGTTTGAAGTCATATATTGGAGGTGTGTGAAGTCAAAATGGATGTGTAAATTCATAGAATGGAGGTGTGTGAAAGCATAGAATGAGGATGTGTGAGGTCATATAATGGAGGTGTGTGAAGTCACAGAATGGAGGTGTGTGAAGTCAGAAAATGGAGGTGTGTGAAGTCACAGAATGGAAGTGTGCGAACACAGAATGGATGTGTGTGAAGTCACAGAATGGAGGTGTGTGAAGTCAAAGAATGGAAGTGTGTGAAGTCATAGAATGGAGGTGTGTGAAGTCAGAATGGAGGTGTGTGAAGTCACCGAATGGAGTTGTGTGAACTCAGAATGGAGATGTGTGAAGTCACAGAATGGAGGTTTGTGAAGTCATAGAATGGAGTTGTGTGAAGTCATAGAACTGATGTTTCTGAAGTAAGAATGAAGGTGTGTGAAGTCATAGAATGGAGGTGTGTGAACACATAGAATGGAGGTGTGCGAATTCACAGAATGAAGGTGTGTGAAGTCAGAATTGAGGTGTGTAGTCATAGATTGGAGGTGGTGAAGTCATAGAAAAGAGGTGTGGAAAGTCATAGAATGGAGGAGTGTAAAGTCATAGAGTGCAGGTGAGTGAAGTCACAGATTCGAGGTCTGTGAAGTCATAGAATGGAGGTGTGTGATGTCAGAATGAAGGTGTGTGAAGTTAGAATGCATGTGTGGGAAGTCATAGAATGGAGGTGTTTGAAGTCATAGAATGGTGGTGTGTGAAGTCATAGAATGGAGGTGTGTGAAATCATAGAATGGAGGTTTGTGAAGTCACAGAGTGGAGGTGTGTGAACTCAGAATGGAGGTGTGTGAAGTCACAGAATGGAGGTATGTGAAGTCATAGCATGGAGGTATGTGAAATCATAGAATGGAAGTGTGTGAAGTCATAGAATGGAGGTGTGTGAAGTCACAGAATGAAGGTGTGTGAAGTCATAGAATGGAGGTGTATGAAGTCACAGAAGGGATGTGTGTGAAGTCACATAATGGAGGTGTGTGAAGTCAAAATAGAGGTGTGTGACGTCATAAACTGGAGGTGTGTGAAGTCATAGAAATGAGGTGTGAGAAATCATAGAATGGAGGTTTGTGAAGTCACAGAATGGAGGTGTGTCAAGTCACAGAATGGAGGTTTTTGAACTCATAGAATGGAGGTATGTGAAGTCACAGAATGGAGGTGGGTGAAGTCACAGAAAGGAGGTGTGTGAAGTCATAGAATGGAGGTGTGTGAAGTCACAGAATGGACGGGTATGAAGTCATATATTTTAGGTGTGTGAAGTCAAAATGGATGTGTGAAATCATAGAATGGAGGTGTGTTAAATCATAGAATGTTGGTGTGTGAAGTCATAGAATGGAGTTGTGTGAAGTCACATAATGGAGGTGTGTGAAGTCAAAATAGAGGTGTGTGACGTCATAAACTGGAGGTGTGTGAAGTCATAGAATTGAGGTGTGAGAAATCATAGAATGGAGGTTTGTGAAGTCACAGAATGGAGGTGTGTGAAGTCACAGAATGGAGGTTTGTGAAGTCACAGAATGGAGGTATGTGAAGTCACATAATGGAGGTGGGTGAAGTCACAGAAAGGAGGTGTGTGAAGTCATAGAATGGAGGTGTGTGAAGTCACAGAATGGACGGGTATGAAGTCATATATTTTAGGTGTGTGAAGTCAAAATGGATGTGTGAAATCATAGAATGGAGGTGTGTTAAATCATAGAATGTTGGTGTGTGAAGTCATAGAATGGAGGTGTGTGAAGTCACAGAATGGAGGTGTGTGAAGTCACAGAATGGAGGTGTGTGAAGTCATAGAATGGAAGTGTGTGAAGGCATAGAATGGAGGTGTGTGAAGTCAGAATGGAGGTGTGTGAAGTCACCGAATGGAGGTGTGTGAAGTCACAGAATGGAGATTTGCAGTCAGAGAATGGAGGTGTGTGAAGTCATAGAATGCATGTTTCTTAATTAAGAATGAAGGTGTGTGAAGTCATAGAATGGAGGTGTGTGAAGACAAAATTTTGGTGTTGAACTCAGAATGGATGTTTGTGAACTAATAGAATGGAGGTGTGTGAAGTCAAAGAATGGAGGTGTCTGAAGTCAAACAATGGTGGTGTGTGAAGTCACAGAACGGAGGTGTGTGAAGTCACAGAATGGAAGTGTGTGAAGTCAAAACGGAGGTGTGTGAAGTCAAAGAATGGAGTTGTGCAAAGTCATAGAATAGAGGTGTGTGATGTCAGAATGGAGGTGTGTGAAGTCATAGATGGAGTTGTGTGAAGTCATAGTATGGAGGTGTGTGAAACCATAGAATGGAGTTTTGTGAAGTCACAGAATGGAGCTGTGTGAATTCAGAATGGAGGTGTGTGAAGTAATAGAATGGAGGTGTGTGAAGTCAGAATGGAGGTGTGTGAACTCATAGAATGGAGGTGTGTTACGTCACAATGGAAGTGTGTGAAGTCATTGAATGGAGGTGTGTGAAGTCACAGAATGGAGGTGTGTGAAGTCATAGAATGGAGGTATGTGAAGTCACAGAATGGAGGTGTGTAAAGTCATAGAATGGAGGTGTGTGAAGTTATAGAATGGATGTTTGTAAAGTAAGAATGGAGGTGTGTGAAGTCATAGAATGGAGCTCTGTGAAGTCAGAATGGAGGTGTGTGAAGTCACAGAATGGAGGTGTGTGAAGTCATAGAATGGAGGTGTGTGAAGTCATAGAATGTATGTTTGTGAAGTAATAAGAATGTGTGTGAAGTCATAGAATGGAGGTGTGTGAAGTCACAGAATGGAGGTGTGTGAAGTCATAGAACGGAGGTGTGTGAAGTCATAGAATGGAGGTGTGTGAAGTCATATAATGGAGGTGTGAGAAGTGACAGAAGGGAGGTGTGTGAAGTCAGAATGGAGGTGTGAAGTCATAGAATGGAGGTGGGTGAAGTCATAGAATAGAGGTGTGTGAAAGCATAGAATGGAGGTGTGTGAAGTCACATACTGGAGGTGTGGGAAGTCACAGAATGGAGGTTTGTGACGTCACAGAATGGAGGTGTGTGAAGAAACAATGGAGGTGTGTAAAGTTACAGAATGGAGGTTTGTGAAATCATAGAATGAGGGTGTGTGAGGTCATAGAATGGAGGTGTGTGAAGTCACAGAATGGAGGTGTGTGAAGTCATAAAATGGGGGGGGTGAAGTCATAGAAAGGAGGTGTGGGAAGTCATAGATTGGAGGAGTGTGAAGTATTAGAGTGGAGGTGAGTGAAGTCACATATTCGAGGTCTGTGAAGTCATAGAATGGAGGTGTGTGAAGTCAGAATGGAGGTGTGTGAAGTCATAGAATGGAGGTGTGTGAACTCATAGAATGGAGGTGTGTGACGTCACAAAGGAAGTGTGTGAAGTCATAGAATGGAGGTGTGTGAAGTCAGAGAATGGAGGTGTGAGAAGCCAAAATGGAGGTGTGTGACATCATAAAATGGAGGTGTGTGAAGTCATAGTATGGAGGTGTGTGAAATCATAGAATGGAGGTTTGTGAAGTCACAGAGTGGAGGTGTGTGAACTCAGAATGGAGGTGTGTGAAGTCACAGAATGGAGGTGTGTGAAGTCATAGCATGGAGGTATGTGAAATCATAGAATGGAAGTGTGTGAAGTCATAGAATGGAGGTGTGTGAAGTCACAGAATGAAGGTGTGTGAAGTCATATTATATAGGTGTGTGAAGTCACAGAGGGGATGTGTGTGAAGTCACATAATGGAGGTGTGTGAAGTCAAAATAGAGGTGTGTGACGTCATAAACTGGAGGTGTGTGAAGTCATAGAGTTGAGGTGTGAGAAATCATAGAATGGAGGTTTGTGAAGTCACAGAATGGAGGTGTGTGAAGTCACAGAATGGAGGTTTGTGAAGTCATAGAATGGAGGTATGTGAAGTCACAGAATGGAGGTGGGTGAAGTCACAGAAAGGAGGTGTGTGAAGTCATAGAATGGAGGTGTGTGAAGTCACAGAATGGACGGGTATGAAGCCATATATTTTAGGTGTGTGAAGTCAAAATGGATGTGTGAAATCATAGAATGGAGGTGTGTTAAATCATAGAATGTTGGTGTGTGTAGTCATAGAATGGAGGTGTGTGAAGTCACAGAATGAAGGTGTGTGAAGTCACAGAATGGAGATGTGTGAAGTCATAGAATGGAAGTGTGTGAAGTCATAGAATGGAGGTGTGTGAAGTCAGAATGGAGGTGTGTGAAGTCACCGAATGGAGGTGTGTGAACTCCGAATGGAGGTGTGTGAAGTCACAGAATGGAGGTTTGCGAAGTCATAGAATGGAGGTGTGTGAAGTCATAGAATGGATGTTTCTGAATTAAGAATGAAGGTGTGTGAAGTCATAGAATGGAGGTGTGTGAAGACAAAATTTTGGTGTTGAACTCATAGAATGGATGTTTGTGAACTAATAGAATGGAGGTGTGTGAAGTCAAAAAATGGAGGTGTGTGAAGTCAAACAATGGTGGTGTGTGAAGTCACAGAATGGAGGTGTGTGTAGGCACAGAATGCAAGTGTGTGAAGTCAAAACGGAGGTGTGTGAAGTCAAAGAATGGAGGTGTGTGAAGTCACAGAATGGTGGTGTGTGAAATCAAAATGGTGGTGTGTGAAGTCATAAATGGAGGTGTGTGAGGTCACAGAATGTAGGTGTGTGAAGTCAAAATGGCGGTGTGTGAAGTCAAAGAATGGAGGTGTGTGAACTCATAGAATGGAGGTGTGTGAGTCATGGAATGCTGGTTTGTGAAGTCAAACATTGGGAGTGTGGGAAGTTACAGAAAGAAGATGTGTGAAGACATACAATGGAGGTGTGAAGTCAGAATGCATGTGTAGGAAGTCATAGAATGGAGGTGTGTGAAGTCATAGAATGGTGGTGTGGGAAGTCATAGAGTGGAAGTGTGTGAAGTCATAGAATGGAGGTGTGTGATGTCATAGAATGGAGGTGTGTAAAGTCATACAATGGAGGTGGGTGAAGTCACGGAAGGGAGGTGTGTGAAATCACAGAATGGAGGTGTGTGAAGTCACAGAATGGAGCTGTGTGAAGTCACAGAATGGAGGTGTGTGAAGTCACAGAATGGAGATGTGTGAAGTCAAAAGGTGGTGTGAGAAGTCACAAATGTAAGTGTGTGAAGTCACAGAATGGAGGTGTGAAGTCAAAATGGTTGTGTGTGAAGTCAAAGAATGTATGTGTGTGAAGTCATAGAACGGAGGTGTGTGAAGTCATAGAATGGAGGTGTGTGAAGTCATAGAATGGAGGAGTGTGAAGTGACAGAATGGAGGTGTGTGAAGTCAGAATGGAGGTGTGAAGTCATAGAATGGAGGTGGGTGAAGTCATAGAATGGAGGTGTGTGAAATCATAGAATGGAGGTGTGTGAAGTCACATAGTGGAGGTGTGGGAAGTCACAGAATGGAGGTGTGTGACGTCACAGAATGGAGGTGTGTGAAGTCAGAATGGAGGTGTGTAAAGTCACAGAATGGAGGTATGTGAAGTCATAGAATGGAAGTGTGTGAAGTCATAGAATGGAGGTCTGTGAAGTCACAGAATGGAAGGTATGAACTCATAGAATGGAGGTGTGTGAAGTCACAGAATCGAGGTGTTTGAAGTCATATATTGGAGGTGTGTGAAGTCAAAATGGATGTGTGAAGTCATAGAATGGAGGTGTGTGAAATCATAGAATGAGGGTGTGTGAGGTCATAGAATGCAGGTGTGTGAAGTCACAGAATGGAGGTGTGTGAAGTCATAAAATTGAGGTGGGTGAAGTCATAGAAAGGAGGTGTGTGAAGTAACAGAATGGAGGTCTGGGAAGTCACATTATGGAGGTGTGTGAAGTCACAGAATGGAGGTGTGTGAAGTCATAGAGTGGAAGTGTGTGAAGTCATAGAATGGAGGTGTGTGAACTCAGAATGGAGGTGTGTGCAGTCACAGAATGGAGGTGTGTGAACTCAGAATGCATGTGTAGGAAGTCATAGAATGGAGGTGTTTGAAGTCATATATTGGAGGTGTGTGAAGTCAAAATGGATGTGTGAATTCATAGAATGGAGGTGTGTGAAACCATAGAATGAGGGTGTGTGAGGTCATATAATGGAGGTGTGTGAAGTCACAGAATGGAGGTGTGTGAAGTCATAGAATGGAGGTGTGTGAAGTCATAAAATGGAAGTGTGTGAAGTCACAGAATGGAGTTGTGTGAAGTCACAGAATGGAGGTGAGTGAACTCAGAATGGATGTGTGTGAAGTTAAAGAATGGAGGTGTGTGAAGTCATAGAATGGAAGTGTGTGAAGTCATAGAATAGAGGTGTGTGAAGTCAGAATGGAGGTGTGTGAAGTCACAGATTCGAGGTCTGTGAAGTCATAGAATGGAGGTGTGTGATGTCAGAATGAAGGTGTGTGAAGTCATAGATGGAGGTGTGTGAAGTTAGAATGCATGTGTGGGAAGTCATAGAATGGAGGTGTCTGAAGTCATAGTATGGTGGTGTGTGAAGTCATAGAGTGGAAGTGTGTGAAGTCATAGAATGGAGGTGTGTGATGTCATAGAATGGAGGTGTGTGAAGTCATAGAATGGAGGTGGGTGAAGTCACGGAAGGGAGGTGTGTGAAATCACAGTATGGAGGTGTGTGAAGTCACAGAATGGAGGTGTGTGAAGTCACAGATTGGAGGTGTGTAAAGTCACAGAATGGAGATGTGTGAAGTCAAAAAGGTGGTGTGAGAAGTCACAAATGTAAGTGTGTGAAGTCACAGAATGTAGGTGTGAAGTCAAATTGGTTGGGTGTGAAGTCAAAGAATGTAGGTGTGTGAAGTCATCGAATGGAGGTGTGTGAAGTCACAGAATGGAGGTGTGGGAAGTCAGAATAGAGGTGTGCGAAGTCATAGAATGGAGGTGTGTGAACACATATAATGAAGGTGTGTGAATTCACAGAATGAAGGTGTGTGAACTCAGAATGGAGGTGTGTAGTCATAGATTGGAGGTGGTGAAGTCATAGAAGGGAGGTGTGGAAAGTCATAGAAAGGAGGAATGTGAAGTCATAGAGTGCAGGTGAGTGAAGTCACAGATTCGAGGTCTGTGAAGTCATAGAATGGAGGTGTGTGATGTCAGAATGAAGGTGTGTGAAGTCATAGATGGAGTTGTGTGAAGTCATAGTATGGAGGTGTGTGAAATCATAAAATGGAGTTTTGTGAAGTCACAGAATGGAGTTGTGTGAATACAGAATGGAGGTGTGTGAAGTCATGGAATGTAGGTGTGTGAAGTCAGAAGGGAGGTGTGTGAACGCATAGAATGGAGGTGAGTGAAGTCGCAGAATTGAGGTGTGTGAAGTCATAGAATGGAGGTGTGTGAAGTCACAGAATGGAGGTGTTTGAAGTCATAAAATGGAGGTGTGTGAAGTTATTGAATGGATGTTTGTAAAGTAAGAATGAAGTTGTGTGAAGTCATAGAATAAATGTGTGACGTCAATGAATGGAGGTGTGTGAAGTCATAGAATGGAGGTGTGTAAATTCAGAATGGAGGTGTGTGAAGTCATAGAATGGAAGTGTGTGAAGTTATAAAATGGAGGTGTTTGAAGTCATAGAATGGAATTGTGTGAAGTCATAGAATGGAGGTGTTTGAAGTCACAGAATGGACGGTATGAAGTCATAGAATGCAGGTGTGTGAAGTCACAGAATTGAGGTGTTTGAAGTCATATATTAGAGGTGTGTGAAGTGGAAATGGATGTGTGAAATCATAGAATGGAGGTGTGTGAAATCAAAGAATGAGGGTGTGTGAGGTCATAGAATGGAGGTGTGTGAAATTATAAAGGGGAGGTTTATGAAGTCATAGAATGGAAGTGTGTGAAGTCACAGAATAGAGGTGTGTGAAGTCATAGAATGGACGTGTGTGAAGTCATAGAATGGAGGTGTGTGAAGTAAGAATGGAGATGTGTGAACTCAACGAATGGAGTTGTGTGAACTCAGAATGGAGGTGTGTGAAGTCACAGAATGGAGGTTTGTGAAGTCATAGAATGGGGTTGTGTGAAGTCATAGAATGGATGATTCTGAAGTAAGAATGAAGGTGTGTGAAGTCATAGAATGGAGGTTTGTGAACACATAGAATGGAGGTGTGTGAATTCACAGAATGAAGGTGTGTGAAGTCAGAATGGAGGTGAGTAGTCATAGATTGGAGGTGGTGAAGTCATAGAAAGGAGGTGTGGAAAGTCATAGAATTAGGAGAGTGAAGTCATAGAGTGCAGGTGAGTGAAGTCACAGATTCGAGGTCTGTGAAGTCATAGAATGGAGGTGTGTGATGTCAGAATGCAGGTGTGTGAAGTCATAGATGGAGTTGTGTGAAGTCATAGTATGGAGGTGTGTGAAATCGTAGAATGGAGTTTTGTGAACTCACAGAATGGAGCTGTGTGAATACAGAATGGAGGTGTGTGAAGTCATAGAATGTAGGTGTTTGAAGTCAGAAGGGAGGTGTGTGAACTCATAGAATGGAGGTGAGTGACGTCACAATGGAAGTGTGTGAAGTCATACAATGGAGGTGTGTGAAGTCACAGAATGGAGGTGTGTGAAGTCATAGAATGGAGGTGTGTGAAGTCACAGAATGGAGATGTTTGAAGTCATAGAATGGAGGTGTGTGAAGATATAGAATGGAGGTGTGTAAACTCAGAATGGAGGTGTGTGAAGTCATAGAATGGAGGTGTGTGAAGTTATAAAATGGAGGTGTGTGAAGTCATAGAATGGAAGTGTGTGAAGTCATAGAATGGAGGTGTTTGAAGTCACAGAATGGACGGTACGAAGTCATAGAATGGAGGTGTGTGAAGTCACAGAATTGACGTGTTTGAAGTCATATATTAGAGGTGTGTGAAGTCAAAATGGATGTGTGAAATCATAGAATGGAGGTATGTGAAATCATAGAATGAGGGTGTGTGAGGTCATAGAATGGAGGTGTGTGAAGTCACAGAATGGAGGTGTGTGAAATTATAAAAGGGAGGTTTATGAAGTCATAGAATGGAAGTGTGTGAAGTCACACATTGGAAATGTGTGAAGTCACAGAATGGAGGTGGGTGAAATCACAGAATGGAGGTGTGTGAACTCAGAATGGATGTTTGTGAAGTCACAGAATAGAGGTGTGTGAAGTCATAGAATGGAAGTGTGTGAAGTCATAGAATGGATGTGTGTGAAGTCACAGAAGGGAGGTGTGTGGAGTCACATAATGGAGGTGTGTGAAGTCAAAATGGAGGTGTGTGACGTCATAAAAGGTAGGTGTGTGAAGTCATAGATTGGAGGTGTGTGAAATCATAGAATGGAGGTTTGTGAAGTCACAGAATGGAGGTGGGTGAAGTCACAGAATGGAGGTGTGTGAACTCAGAATGGATGTTTGTGAAGTCACAGAATAGAGGTGTGTGAAGTCATAGAATGGAAGTGTGTGAAGTCATAGAATGGAGGTGTGTGAAGTCAGAATGGAGATGTGTGAAGTCACCGAATGGAGTTGTGTGAACTCAGAATGGAGATGTGTGAAGTCACAGAATGGAGGTTTGTGAAGTCATAGAATGGAGGTGTGTGAAGTCATAGAATGGATGTTTCTGAAGTAAAAATGAAGGTGTGTGAAGTCATAGAAAGAGGTTTGGGAAGTCATAGAATGGAGCAATGTAAAGTCATAGAATGCAGGCGAGTGAAGTCACAGATTCGAGGTCTGTGAAGTCATAGAATGGAGGTGTGTGATATCAGAATGGAGGTGTGCGAAGTCATAGAATAGAGGTGTGTGAAGTCAGAATGGAGGTGTGTGAACTCATAGAATGGAGGTGAGTGACGTCACAATGGAAGTGTGTGAAGTCATACAATGGAGGTGTGTGAAGTCACAGAATGGAGGTGTGTGAAGTCATAGAATGGAGGTGTGTGAAGTCACAGAATGGAGATGTTTGAAGTCATAGAATGGAGGTGTGTGAAGATATAGAATGGAGGTGTGTAAACTCAGAATGGAGGTGTGTGAAGTCATAGAATGGAGGTGTGTGAAGTTATAAAATGGAGGTGTGTGAAGTCATAGAATGGAAGTGTGTGAAGTCATAGAATGGAGGTGTTTGAAGTCACAGAATGGACGGTACGAAGTCATAGAATGGAGGTGTGTGAAGTCACAGAATTGACGTGTTTGAAGTCATATATTAGAGGTGTGTGAAGTCAAAATGGATGTGTGAAATCATAGAATGGAGGTATGTGAAATCATAGAATGAGGGTGTGTGAGGTTATAGAATGGAGGTGTGTGAAGTCACAGAATGGAGGTGTGTGAAATTATAAAAGGGAGGTTTATGAAGTCATAGAATGGAAGTGTGTGAAGTCACACATTGGAAATGTGTGAAGTCACAGAATGGAGGTGGGTGAAATCACAGAATGGAGGTGTGTGAACTCAGAATGGATGTTTGTGAAGTCACAGAATAGAGGTGTGTGAAGTCATAGAATGGAAGTGTGTGAACTCATAGAATGGATGTGTGTGAAGTCACAGAACGGAGGTGTGTGGAGTCACATAATGGAGGTGTGTGAAGTCAAAATGGAGGTGTGTGACGTCATAAAAGGTAGGTGTGTGAAGTCATAGATTGGAGGTGTGTGAAATCATAGAATGGAGGTTTGTGAAGTCACAGAATGGAGGTGGGTGAAGTCACAGAATGGAGGTGTGTGAACACAGAATGGATGTTTGTGAAGTCACAGAATAGAGGTGTGTGAAGTCATAGAATGGAAGTGTGTGAAGTCATAGAATGGAGGTGTGTGAAGTCAGAATGGAGATGTGTGAAGTCACCGAATGGAGTTGTGTGAACTCAGAATGGAGATGTGTGAAGTCACAGAATGGAGGTTTGTGAAGTCATAGAATGGAGGTGTGTGAAGTCATAGAATGGATGTTTCTGAAGTAAAAATGAAGGTGTGTGAAGTCATAGAAAGAGGTTTGGGAAGTCATAGAATGGAGCAATGTAAAGTCATAGAATGCAGGCGAGTGAAGTCACAGATTCGAGGTCTGTGAAGTCATAGAATGGAGGTGTGTGATATCAGAATGGAGGTGTGCGAAGTCATAGAATAGAGGTGTGTGAAGTCAGAATGGAGGTGTGTGAACTCATAGAATGGAGGTGAGTGACGTCACAATGGAAGTGTGTGAAGTCATACAATGGAGGTGTGTGAAGTCACAGAATGGAGGTGTGTGAAGTCATAGAATGGAGGTGTGTGAAGTCACAGAATGGAGATGTTTGAAGTCATAGAATGGAGGTGTGTGAAGATATAGAATGGAGGTGTGTAAACTCAGAATGGAGGTGTGTGAAGTCATAGAATGGAGGTGTGTGAAGTTATAAAATGGAGGTGTGTGAAGTCATAGAATGGAAGTGTGTGAAGTCATAGAATGGAGGTGTTTGAAGTCACAGAATGGACGGTACGAAGTCATAGAATGGAGGTGTGTGAAGTCACAGAATTGACGTGTTTGAAGTCATATATTAGAGGTGTGTGAAGTCAAAATGGATGTGTGAAATCATAGAATGGAGGTATGTGAAATCATAGAATGAGGGTGTGTGAGGTCATAGAATGGAGGTGTGTGAAATCACAGAATGGAGGTGTGTGAAATTATAAAAGGGAGGTTTATGAAGTCATAGAATGGAAGTGTGTGAAGTCACACATTGGAAGTGTGTGAAGTCACAGAATGGAGGTGGGTGAAGTCACAGAATGGAGGTGTGTGAACTCAGAATGGATGTTTGTGAAGTCACAGAATAGAGGTGTGTGAAGTCATAGAATGGAAGTGTGTGAAGTCATAGAATGGATGTATGTGAAGTCACAGAAGGGAGGTGTGTGGAGTCACATAATGGAGGTGTGTGAAGTCAAAATGGAGGTGTGTGACGTCATAAAAGGTAGGTGTGTGAAGTCATAGATTGGAGGTGTGTGAAATCATAGAATGGAGGTTTGTGAAGTCACAGAATGGAGGTGGGTGAAGTCACAGAATGGAGGTGTGTGAACTCAGAATGGATGTTTGTGAAGTCACAGAATAGAGGTGTGTGAAGTCATAGAATGGAAGTGTGTGAAGTCATAGAATGGAGGTATGTGAAGTCAGAATGGAGATGTGTGAAGTCACCGAATGGAGTTGTGTGAACTCAGAATGGAGATGTGTGAAGTCACAGAATGGAGGTTTGTGAAGTCATAGAATGGAGGTGTGTGAAGTCATAGAATGGATGTTTCTGAAGTAAAAATGAAGGTGTGTGAAGTCATAGAAAGAGGTTTGGGAAGTCATAGAATGGAGCAATGTAAAGTCATAGAATGCAGGCGAGTGAAGTCACAGATTCGAGGTCTGTGAAGTCATAGAATGGAGGTGTGTGATATCAGAATGGAGGTGTGCGAAGTCATAGAATAGAGGTGTGTGAAGTCAGAATGGAGGTGTGTGAAGTCATAGAATGGAGATGTGTGAAGTCAGAATGGAGGTGTGTGAACTCATAGAATGGAGGTGTGTGACGTCACAATGGAAGTGTGTGAAGTCATAGAATGGAGGTGTGTGAAGTCATAGAATGGAGGTGTGTGATATCATATAATGGAGGTGTGTGAAGTCACAGAATGGAGGTGTGTGAAGTCAGAATGGAGGTGTGAAGTCATAGAATAGAGGTGGGTGAAGTCATAGAAAGGAGGTGTGGGAAGTCAGAGAATGGAGGAGTGTGAAGTTATAGAGTGGAGGTGAGTGAAGTCACAGATTCGAGGTCTGTGAAGTCATAGAATGGAGGTGTGTGAAGTAAGAATGGAGGTGTGTGAAGTCATAGAATGGAGGTGTGTGAACTCATAGAATAAAGGTGCGTGACGTCACAATGGAAGTGTGTGAATTCATAGTATGGAGGTGTGTGAAGTCACAGAATGGAGGTGTGTGAAGTCAAAATGGAGGTGTGTGATGTCCTAAAATGGACGTGTGTGAAGTAATAGAATGGAGGTGTGTGAAATCATAGAATGAAGGTTTGTGAAGTCACAGAATTGAGGTGTGTGAAGTCATAGAATGGAGGTGTGTGAAGTCATACAATGAAGGTGTGTGAAGTCATAGAATGGAGGTCTGTGAATTCACAGAAGGGAGGTGTGTGGAGTCACATAATGGAGGTGTGTGAAGTCAAAATGGAGGTGTGTGACGTCATAAAATGTAGGTGTGTGAAGTCACAGAATGGAAGTGTGACATCTCAGAATGGATGTGTGTGAAATCGCAGAATGGAGGTGTGTGAGGTCACAGAATGGAGGTGTGTGAACTCACAATGCAGGTGTGTGAAGTCACGGAATGGCGGTGCGTGAAGTCATAGAATGGAAGTGTGTGAAGTCATAGAATGGAGGTGTGTGAAGTCACGGAAGGGAGATGTGTGGAGTCACATAATGGAGGTGTGTGAAGTCAAAATGGAGGTGTGTGACGTCATAAAAGGTAGGTGTGTGAAGTCATAGATTGGAGGTGTGTGAAATCATAGAATGGAGGTTTGTGAAGTCACAGAATGGAGGTGTGTGAAGTCATAGAATGGAGGTGTGAAGTCAAAATGGTTGTGTGTGAAGTCAAAGAAAGTAGGTGTGTGAAGTCATCGAAGGGAGGTGTGTGAAGTCACAGAATGGAGGTGCGTGAAGTCAGAATAGAGGTGTGCAAAGTCATAGAATGGAGGTGTGTGAAGTCAGAATGGAGGTGTGTGAAGTCAGAATAGAGGTGTGTGAAGTCATAGAATGGAGGTGTGTGAAGTCAGAATAGAGGTGTGTGAAGTCATAGAATGGAGGTGTGTGAAGTCAGAATAGAGGTGTGTGAAGTCATAGAATGGAGGTGTGTGAAGTCAGAATAGAGGTGTGTGAAGTCACAGAATGGAGGTGTGTGAAGTCACAGAATGGAGGTGTGGGAAGTCACAGAATGGAAGTGTGTGAAGTCATAGAATGGAGGTGTGTGAAGTCACAGAATTGAGGTGTTGGAAGTCATATATTGGAGGTGTGTAAAGTCAAAATGGATGTGTGAATTCATAGAATGGAGGTGTGTGAAACCATAGAATGAGGGTGTGTGAGGTCATAGAATGGAGGTGTGTGAAGTCACAGAATGGAGGTGTGTGAAGTCATAGAATGGAGGTGTGTGAAGTCATAGAATGGAAGTGTGTGAAGTCACAGAATGGAGGTGTGTGAAGTCACAGAATGGAGGTGTGTGAAGTCACAGAATGGAGGTGTGTGAACACAGACTGGAGGTGTGTGAATTCACAGAATGGAGGTGTGTGAAGTCAAAGAATGGAAGTGTGTGAAGTCATAGAATGGAGGTATTTGAAGTCAGAATGGAGGTGTGTGAAGTCACCGAATGGAGTTGTGTGAACTCAGAATGGAGGTGTGTGAAGTCACAGAATGGAGGTTTGTGAAGTCATAGAATGGGGTTGTGTGAAGTCATAGAATGGATGTTTCTGAAGTAAGAATGAAGGTGTGTGAAGTCATAGAATGGAGGTATGTGAACACATGGAATGGAGGTGTGTGAATTCACAGAATGAAGGTGTGTGAAGTCAGAATGGAGGTGTGTAGTCATAGATTGGAGGTGGTGAAGTCATAGAAAGGAGGTGTGGAAAGTCATAGAATTAGGAGTGTGAAGTCATAGAGTGCAGGTGAGTGAAGTCACAGATTCGAGGTCTGTGAAGTCATAGAATGGAGGTGTGTGAAGTCAGAATGGAGGTGTGTGAACTCATAGAATGGAGGTGTGTGACGTCACAATGGAAGTGTGTGCAGTCATATAATGGAGGTGTGTGAAGTCATAGAATGGAGGTGTGTGATATCATATAATGGAGGTGTGTGAAGTCACAGAATGGAGGTGTGTGAAGTAAGAATGGAGGTGTGAAGTCATAGAATAGAGGTGGGTGAAGTCATAGAAAGGAGGTGTGGGAAGTCAGAGAATGGAGGAGTGTGAAGTTATAGAGTGGAGGTGAGTGAAGTCACAGATTCGAGGTCTGTGAAGTCATAGAATGGAGGTGTGTGAAGTAAGAATGGAGGTGTGTGAAGTCATAGAATGGAGGTGTGTGAACTCATAGAATAAAGGTGCGTGACGTCACAATGGAAGTGTGTGAATTCATAGTATGGAGGTGTGTGAAGTCACAGAATGGAGGTGTGTGAAGTCAAAATGGAGATGTGTGATGCCCTAAAATGGAGGTGTGTGAAGTAATAGAATGGAGGTGTGTGAAATCATAGAATGAAGGTTTGTGAAGTCACAGAATTGAGGTGTGTGAAGTCAGAATAGAGGTGTGCAAAGTCATAGAATGGAGGTGTGTGAAGTCAGAATGGAGGTGTGTGAAGTCAGAATAGAGGTGTTTGAAGTCATAGAATGGAGGTGTGTGAAGTCAGAATAGAGGTGTGTGAAGTCATAGAATGGAGGTGTGTGAAGTCAGAATAGAGGTGTGTGAAGTCATAGAATGGAGGTGTGTGAAGTCACAGAATTGAGGTGTTTGAAGTCATATATTCGAGGTGTGTAAAGTCAAAATGGATGTGTGAATTCATAGAATGGAGGTGTGTGAAACCATAGAATGAGGGTGTGTGATGTCATAGAATGGAGGTGTGTGAAGTCACAGAATGGAGGTGTGTGAAGTCATAGAATGGAGGTGTGTGAAGTCATAGAATGGAAGTGTGTGAAGTCACAGAATGGAGGTGTGTGCAGTCACAGAATGGAGGTGTGTGAAGTCACAGGATGGAGGTGTGTGAACACAGAATGGAGGTGTGTGAATTCACAGAATGAAGGTGTGTGAAGTCAGAATGGAGGTGTGTAGTCATAGATTGGAGGTGGTGAAGTCATAGAAAGGAGGTGTGGAAAGTCATAGAATTAGGAGTGTGAAGTCATAGAGTGCAGGTGAGTGAAGTCACAGATTCGAGGTCTGTGAAGTCATAGAATGGAGGTGTGTGATGTCAGAATGCAGGTGTGTGAAGTCATAGATGGAGTTGTGTGAAGTCATAGTATGGAGGTGTGTGAAATCGTAGAATGGAGTTTTGTGAAGTCACAGAATGGAGCTGTGTGAATACAGAATGGAGGTGTGTGAAGTCATAGAATGTAGGTGTTTGAAGTCAGAAGGGAGGTGTGTGAACTCATAGAATGGAGGTGAGTGACGTCACAATGGAAGTGTGTGAAGTCATACAATGGAGGTGTGTGAAGTCACAGAATGGAGGTGTGTGAAGTCATAGAATGGAGGTGTGTGAAGTCACAGAATGGAGCTGTTTGAAGTCATAGAATGGAGGTGTGTGAAGTTATAGAATGGAGGTGTGTAAACTCAGAATGGAGGTGTGTGAAGTCATAGAATGGAGGTGTGTGAAGTTATAAAATGGAGGTGTGTGAAGTCATAGAATGGAAGTGTGTGAAGTCATAGAATGGAGGTGTTTGAAGTCAAAGAATGGACGGTACGAAGTCATAGAATGGAGGTGTGTGAAGTCACAGAATTGAGGTGTTTGAAGTCATATATTAGAGGTGTTTGAAATCATAATGGATGTGTGAAACCATAGAATGGAGGTATGTGAAATCATAGAATGAGGGTGTGTGAGGTCATAGAATGGAGGTGTGTGAAGTCACAGAATGGAGGTGTGTGAAATTATAAAAGGGAGGTTTATGAAGTCATAGAATGGAAGTGTGTGAAGTCACACAATGGAAGTGTGGGAAGTCACAGAATGGAGGTGGGTGAAGTCACAGAATGGAGGTGTGTGAACTCAGAACGGATGTTTGTGAAGTCACAGAATAGAGGGGTGTGAAGTCATAGAATGGAAGTGTGTGAAGTCATAGAATGGAGGTGTGTGAAGTCACAGAAGGGAGGTGTGTGGAGTCACATAATGGAGGTGTGTGAAGTCAAAACTGAGGTGTGTGACGTCATAAAAGGTAGGTGTGTGAAGTCATAGATTGGAGGTGTGTGAAATCATAGAATGGAGGTTTGTGAAGTCACAGAATGGAGGTGGGTGAAGTCACAGAATGGAGGTGTGTGAACTCAGAATGGATGTTTGTGAAGTCACAGAATAGAGGTGTGTGTAGTCACAGAATGGAGGTTTGTGAAGTCATAGAATAGAGGTGTGTTAAGTCATAGAATGGATGTTTCTGAAGTAAAAATGAAGGTGTGTGCAGTCATAGAAAGAGGTTTGGGAAGTCATAGAATGGAGCAATGTAAAGTCATAGAATGCAGGCGAGTGAAGTCACAGATTCGAGGTCTGTGAAGTCATAGAATGGAGGTGTGTGATATCAGAATGGAGGTGTGCGAAGTCATAGAATAGAGGTGTGTGAAGTCAGAATGGGGGTGTGTGAAGTCATAGAATGGAGGTGTGTGAAGTCAGAATGGAGGTGTGTGAACTCATAGAATGGAGGTGTGTGACGTCACAATGGAAGTGTGTGAAGTCATAGAATGGAGGTGTGTGAAGTCATAGAATGGAGGTGTGTGATATCATATAATGGAGGTGAGTGAAGTCACAGATTCGAGGTCTGTGAAGTCATAGAATGGAGGTGTGTGAAGTCAGAATGGAGGTGTGTGAAGTCATAGAATAGAGGTGTGTGAACTCATAGAATAGAGGTGCGTGACGTCACAATGGAAGTGTGTGAATTCATAGTATGGAGGTGTGTGAAGTCACAGAATGGAGGTGTGTGAAGTCAAAATGGAGGTGTGTGATGTCCTAAAATGGAGGTGTGTGAAGTAATAGAATGGAGGTGTGTGAAATCATAGAATGAAGGTTTGTGAAGTCACAGAATTGAGGTGTGTGAAGTCATAGAATGGAGGTGTGTGAAGTCATACAATGAAGGTGTGTGAAGTCATAGAATGGAGGTGTGTGAATTCACAGAAGGGAGGTGTGTGGAGTCACATAATGGAGGTGTGTGAAGTCAAAATGGAGGTGTGTGACGTCATAAAATGTAGGTGTGTGAAGTCATAGAATGGAAGTGTGACATCTCAGAATGGATGTGTGTGAAATCGCAGAATGGAGGTGTGTGAGGTCACAGAATGGAGGTGTGTGAACTCACAATGCAGGTGTGTGAAGTCACGGAATGGCAGTGCGTGAAGTCATAGAATGGAAGTGTGTGAAGTCATAGAATGGAGGTGTGTGAAGTCACAGAAGGGAGGTGTGTGGAGTCACATAATGGAGGTGTGTGAAGTCAAAATGGAGGTGTGTGACGTCATAAAAGGTAGGTGTGTGAAGTCATAGATTGGAGGTGTGTGAAATCATAGAATGGAGGTTTGTGAAGTCACAGAATGGAGGTGTGTGAAGTCATAGAATGGAGGTGTGAAGTCAAAATGGTTGTGTGTGAAGTCAAAGAAAGTAGGTGTGTGAAGTCATCGAAGGGAGGTGTGTGAAGTCACAGAATGGAGGTGTGTGAAGTCAGAATATAGGTGTGCAAAGTCATAGAATGGAGGTGTGTGAAGTCAGAATGGAGGTGTGTGAAGTCATAGAATGGAGGTGTGTGAAGTCAGAATGGAGGTGTGTGAAGTCATAGAATGGAGGTGTGTGAAGTCAGAATAGAGGTGTGTGAAGTCATAGAATGGAGGTGTGTGAAGTCACAGAATGGAGGTGTGGGAAGTCACAGAATGGAAGTGTGTGAAGTCATAGAATGGAGGTGTGTGAAGTCACAGAATTGAGGTGTCTGAATTCCTATATTGGAGGTGTGTAAAGTCAAAATGGATGTGTGAATTCATAGAATGGAGGTGTGTGAAACCATAGAATGAGGGTGTGTGAGGTCATAGAATGGAGGTGTGTGAAGTCACAGAATGGAGGTGTGTGAAGTCATAGAATGGAGGTGTGTGAAGTCATAGAATGGAAGTGTGTGAAGTCACAGAATGGAGGTGTGTGAAGTCACAGAATGGAGGTGTGTGAAGTCACAGAATGGAGGTGTGTGAACACAGAATGGAGGTGTGTGAATTCACAGAATGGAGGTGTGTGATGTCAAAGAATGGAAGTGTGTGAAGTCATAGAATGGAGGTGTGTGAAGTCAGAATGGAGGTGTGTAAAGTCACCGAATGGAGTTGTGTGAACTCAGAATGGAGGTGTGTGAAGTCACAGAATGGAGGTTTGTGAAGTCATAGAATGGGGTTGTGTGAAGTCATAGAATGGATGATTCTGAAGTAAGAATGAAGGTGTGTGAAGTCATAGAATGGAGGTATGTGAACACATAGAATGGAGGTGTGTGAATTCACAGAATGAAGGTGTGTGAAGTCAGAATGGAGGTGTGTAGTCATAGATTGGAGGTGGTGAAGTCATAGAAAGGAGGTGTGGAAAGTCATAGAATTAGGAGTGTGAAGTCATAGAGTGCAGGTGAGTGAAGTCACAGATTCGAGGTCTGTGAAGTCATAGAATGGAGGTGTGTGATGTCAGAATGCAGGTGTGTGAAGTCATAGATGGAGTTGTGTGAAGTCATAGTATGGAGGTGTGTGAAATCATAGAATGGAGTTTTGTGAAGTCACAGAATGGAGCTGTGTGAATACAGAATGGAGGTGTGTGAAGTCATAGAATGTAGGTGTATGAAGTCAGAACGGAGGTGTGTGAACTCATAGAATGGAGGTGAGTGACGTCACAATGGAAGTGTGTGAAGTCATACAATGGAGGTGTGTGAAGTCACAGAATGGAGGTGTGTGAAGCCATAGAATGGAGGTGTGTGAAGTCACAGAATGGAGCTGTTTGAAGTCATAGAATGGAGGTGTGTGAAGTTATAGAATGGAGGTGTGTAAACTCAGAATGGAGGTGTGTGAAGTCATAGAATGGAGGTGTGTGAAGTTATAAAATGGAGGTGTGTGAAGTCATAGAATGGAAGTGTGTGAAGTCATAGAATCGAGGTGTTTGAAGTCACAGAATGGACGGTACGAAGTCATAGAATGGAGGTGTGTGAAGTCACAGAATTGAGGTGTTTGAAGTCATATATTAGAGGTGTGTGAAGTCAAAATGGATGTGTGAAATCATAGAATGGAGGTATGTGAAATCATAGAATGAGGGTGTGTGAGGTCATAGAATGGAGGTGTGTGAAGTCACAGAATGGAGGTGTGTGAAATTATAAAAGGTAGGTTTATGAAGTCATAGAATGGAAGTGTGTGAAGTCACACAATGGAAGTGTGTGAAGTCACAGAATGGATGTTTGTGAAGTCACAGAATAGAGGTGTGTGAAGTCATAGAATGGAAGTGTGTGAAGTCATAGAATGGAGGTGTGTGAAGTCAGAATGGAGATGTGTGAAGTCACCGAATGGAGTTGTGTGAACTCAGAATGGAGATGTGTGAAGTCACAGAATGGAGGTTTGTGAAGTCATAGAATGGAGGTGTGTGAAGTCATAGAATGGATGTTTCTGAAGTAAAAATGAAGGTGTGTGAAGTCATAGAAAGAGGTTTGGGAAGTCATAGAATGGAGCAATGTAAAGTCATAGAAGGCAGGCGAGTGAAGTCACAGATTCGAGGTCTGTGAAGTCATAGAATGGAGGTGTGTGATATCAGAATGGAGGTGTGCGAAGTCATAGAATAGAAGTGTGTAAAGTCAGAATGGAGGTGTGTGAAGTCATAGAATGGAGGTGTGTGAAGTCAGAATGGAGGTGTGTGAACTAATAGAATGGAGGTGTGTGAGGTCACAATGGAAGTGTGTGAAGTCATAGAATGGAGGTGTGTGAAGTCATAGAATGGAGGTGTGTGATATCATATAATGGAGGTGTGTGAAGTCACAGAATGGAGGTGTGTGAAGTCAGAATGGAGGTGTGAAGTCATAGAATAGAGGTGGGTGAAGTCATAGAAAGGAGGTGTGGGAAGTCAGAGAATGGAGGAGTGTGAAGTTATAGAGTGGAGATGAGTGAAGTCACAGATTCGAGGTCTGTGAAGTCATAGAATGGAGGTGTGTGAACTCATAGAATAGATGTGTGTGACGTCACAATGGAAGTGTGTGAATTCATAGTATGGAGGTGTGTGAAGTCACAGAATGGAGGTGTGTGAAGTCAAAATGGAGGTGTGTGATGTCCTAAAATGGAGGTGTGTGAAGTCATAGAATGGACGTGTGTGAAATCATAGAATGAAGGTTTGTGAAGTCACAGAATTGAGGTGTGTGAAGTCAGAGAATGGAGGTGTATGAAGTCATACAATGAAGGTGTGTGAAGTCATAGAATGGAGGTGTGTGAATTCACAGAAGGGAGGTGTGTGGAGTCACATAATGGAGGTGAGTGAAGTCAAAATGGAGGTGTGTGACGTCATAAAATGTAGGTGTGTGAAGTCATAGATTGGAGGTGTGTGAAATCATAGAATGGAGGTTTGTGAAGTCACAGAATGGAGGTGTGTGAAGTCATAGAATGGAGGTATGTGAAGTCAAATTGGAGGGGTGTGAAGTCGGAGAATAGAGGTGTGGGAAGTCACAGAATGGAGGTGTGTGAAGTCACAGAATGGAGGTGTGTGAAGTCAAAGAATGGAGGTGTGTGAAGTCACAGAATGGACGGGTATGAATTCATAGAATGGAGGTGTGTGAAGTCACAGAATTGAGGTGTTTGAAGTTATATATTGGAGGTGTGTGAAGTCAAAATGGATGTGTGAAGTCATAGAATGGAGGTGTGTGAAGTCGGTGAATGGAGGTGTGTGAAGTCACAGAATGGAGCTGTGTGAAGTCACAGAATGGAGGTGTGTGAAGTCACAGAATGGAGGTGTGTGAAGTCATAGAATGGAGGTGTGTGAAGTCACAGAATGGAGGTGTGTGAAGTCATAGCATGGAGATATGAGAAATCATAGAATGGAAGTGTGTGAAGTCATAGAATGGAGGTGTGTGAAGTCATACAATGAAGGTGTGTGAAGTCATAGAATGGAGGTGTGTGAAGTCATAGAAGGGAGGTGTGTGGAGCCACATAATGGAGGTGTGTGAAGTCAAAATGGAGGTGTGTGACGTCATAAAATGGAGGTGTGTGAAATCATAGAATGGAGGTGTGGCTAGTCACAGAATGGAGGTGGGTGAAGTCACAGAATGGAGGTGTGTGAAGTCAAAGAATGGAGGTGTGTGAAGTCACAGTACGGACGGGTATGAATTCATAGAATGGAGGTGTGTGAAGTCACAGAATTGAGGTGTTTGAAGTTATATATTGGAGTTGTGTGAAGTCAAAATGGATGTGTGAAGTCATAGAATGGAGGTGTGTGAAGTCGGAGAATGGAGGTGTGTGAAGTCACAGAATGGAGCTGTGTGAAGTCACAGAATGGAGGTGTGTGAAGTCACAGAATGGAGGTGTGTGAAGTCAAAGAATGGAGGTGTGTGAAGTCATAGAATGGAGGTGTGTGAAGTCATAGAATGGAAGTGTGTGAAGTCACAGAATGGAGGTGTGTGAAGTCATAGAATGGAGGTGTGTGAAGTCATAGAACGGAGTTGTGTGACGTCATATAATGGAGGTGTGTGAAGTCACATAATGGAGGTGTGTGGAGTCAGAATGGAGGTGTGAAGTCATAGAAAGGAGGTGTGGGAAGTCATAGAATGGAGGAGTGTGAAGTCATAGATTGGAGGTGAGTGAAGTCACAGATTCGAGGTCTGTGAAGTCATAGAATGGAGGTGTGTGAAGTTGAATGAAGGTGTGTGAAGTCATAGAATGTAGGTGTGTGAACTCATAGAATGGAGGTGTGTGACGTCCCAATGGAAGTGTGTGAAGTCACAGAATGGAAGTGTGTGAAGTCAAAATGGAGGTGTGTGACGTCCTGAAATGGATATGTGAGATGTCATAGAATGGAGGTGTGTGAAATCATAGAATAGAGGTTTGTGAAGTCACAGAATGGCGGTGTGTGAACTCAGAATGGAGGTGTGTGAAGTCACAGAATAGAGGTGGGTGAAGTCCTCGTATGAAGGTATGTGAAATCATTGAATGGAAGTGTGTGAAGTCATAGAATGGGGGTGTGCGAAGTCATACAATGAAGGTGTGTGAAGTCATAGAATGGAGGTGTGTGAAGTCACAGAAGAGAGGTGTGTGAAGTCACATAATGGAGGTGTGAGAAGTAAAAATGGAGGTGTGTGACGTCATAAAATTGAGATGTGTGAAGTCATAGATTGGAGGTGTGTGAAGTCATAGAATGGAGGTTTGTGAAGTCACAGAATGGAGGTGTGTGAAGTCATAGAATGGAGGTGTGTGAAGTCACAGAATGGAGTTGTGTGAAGTCATAATATTGAGGTGTGTGAAATCAAAAAATGGAGGTGTGTGAAGTCACAGAATGGAAGTGTGTGAAGTCATAGAATGGAGGTATGTGAAGTCAAATAGGAGGGTGTGAAGTCGAAGAATGGAGGTGTGGGAAGTTACAGAATAGACGGGTATGATTTCATAGAATGGAGGTGTGTGAAGTCAAAGAATTGAGGTGTTTGAAGTTATATATTGTAGGTGTGTGAAGTCAAAATGGATGTGTGAAGTCATAGAATGGAGGTGTGTGAAGTCGGAGAATGGAGGTGTGTGAAGTCACAAAATGGAGCTGTGTGAAGTCACAAAAAGGAGGTGTGTGAAGTGACAGAATGGAGGTGTGTGAAGTCAAAGAATGGAGGTATGTGAAGTCATAGAATGGAGGTGTGTGAAGTCATAGAATGTATGTTTGTGAAGTAAGAATGAAGGTGTGTGAAGTCATAGAATGGAGGTGTGTAAAGTCAAAGAATGGAGGTGTGTGACGTCATATAATGGAGGTGTGTGAAGTCAGAATGGAGGTGTGAAGTCATAAAAAGGAGGTGTGGGAAGTCATAGAATGGAGGAGTGGGAAGTCATAGATTGGAGGTGAGTGAAGTCACAGATTCGAGGTCTGTGAAGTCATAGAATGGAGGTGTGTGAAGTCGAATGAAGGTGTGTGAAGTCATAGAATGTAGGTGAGTGAACGCATACAATGGAGGTGTGTGACGTCCCAATGGAAGTGTGTGAAGTCATAGAATGGAGGTGTGTGAAGTCACAGAATGGAAGTGTGTGAAGTCAAAATGGAGGTGTGTGACGTCGTAAAATGGAGGTGTGAGAAGTCATAGACTGGAGGTGTGTGAAATCATAGAATAGAGGTTTGTGAAGTCACAGAATGGAGGTGTGTGAACTCAGAATGGAGGTGTGTGAAGGCACAGAATGGAGGTGTGTGAAGTCATCGTATGAAGGTATGTGAAATCATACAATGGAAGTGTGTGAAGTCATAGAATGGAGGTGTGCGAAGTCATACAATGAAGGTGTGTGCAGTCATAGAATGGAGGTGTGTGAAGTCACAGAAGAGAGGTGTGTGAAGTCACATAATGGAGGTGTGAGAAGTCAAAATGGAGGTGTATGACGTCATAAAATGGAGGTGTGTGAAGTCATACATTGGAGGTGTGTGAAATCATAGAATGGAGGTTTGTGAAGTCACAGAATGGAGGTGTGTGAAGTCACAGAATGTAGGTTTGTGAAGTCATAGAATGGAGGTAGGTGAAGTCACAGAATGGAGGTGTGTGAAGTCATAGAATGGAGGTGTGTGAAGTCACAGAATGGAGGTGTGTGAAGTCACAGAATGGAGGTGTGTGAACTCAGAATGGAGATGTGTGAAGTCACAGAATGGAGTTGTGTGAAGTCATAGAATTGAGGTGTGTGAAATCACAGAATGGAGGTGTGTGAATTCATAGAATGGAGGTGTGACATCTCAGAATGGAGGTGTGTGAAATCGCAGAATGGAGGTGTGTGAGGTCACAAAATGGAGGTGTGTGAACTCACAATGCAGGTGTGTGAAGTCACGGAATGGCGGTGTGTGAAGTCATAGAATGGAAGTGTGTGAAGTCACATAATGGAGGTGTGTGAAGTCAAAATGGAGATGTGTGACGTCATAAAATGTAGGTGTGTGAAGTCATAGTTTGGAGGTGTGTGAAATCATAGAATGGAGGTTTGTGAAGTCACAGAATGGAGGTGTGTGAAGTCACAGAATGGAGGTGTGTGAAGTCAAATTGGAGGGGTGTGAATTCGGAGAATGGAGGTGTGGGAAGTCACAGAATGGAGGTGGGTGAAGTCACAGAATGGAGGTGTGTGAAGTCAAAGAATGGAGGTGTGTGAAGTCACAGAATGGACGGGTATGTTTTCATAGAATGGAGCTGTGTGAAGTCACAGAATGGAGGTTTGTGAAGTCATAGAATGGGGTTGTGTGAAGTCATAGAATGGATGATTCTGAAGTAAGAATGAAGGTGTGTGAAGTCATAGAATGGAGGTATGTGAACACATAGAATGGAGGTGTGTGAATTCACAGAATGAAGGTGTGTGAAGTCAGAATGGAGGTGTGTAGTCATAGATTGGAGGTGGTGAAGTCATAGAAAGGAGGTGTGGAAAGTCATAGAATTAGGAGTGTGAAGTCATAGAGTGCAGGTGAGTGAAGTCACAGATTCGAGGTCTGTGAAGTCATAGAATGGAGGTGTGTGATGTCAGAATGCAGGTGTGTGAAGTCATAGATGGAGTTGTGTGAAGTCATAGTATGGAGGTGTGTGAAATCATAGAATGGAGTTTTGTGAAGTCACAGAATGGAGCTGTGTGAATACAGAATGGAGGTGTGTGAAGTCATAGAATGTAGGTGTATGAAGTCAGAACGGAGGTGTGTGAACTCATAGAATGGAGGTGAGGGACGTCACAATGGAAGTGTGTGAAGTCATACAATGGAGGTGTGTGAAGTCACAGAATGGAGGTGTGTGAAGCCATAGAATGGAGGTGTGTGAAGTCACAGAATGGAGCTGTTTGAAGTCATAGAATGGAGGTGTGTGAAGTTATAGAATGGAGGTGTGTAAACTCAGAATGGAGGTGTGTGAAGTCATAGAATGGAGGTGTGTGAAGTTATAAAATGGAGGTGTGTGAAGTCATAGAATGGAAGTGTGTGAAGTCATAGAATCGAGGTGTTTGAAGTCACAGAATGGACGGTACGAAGTCATAGAATGGAGGTGTGTGAAGTCACAGAATTGAGGTGTTTGAAGTCATATATTAGAGGTGTGTGAAGTCAAAATGGATGTGTGAAATCATAGAATGGAGGTATGTGAAATCATAGAATGAGGGTGTGTGAGGTCATAGAATGGAGGTGTGTGAAGTCACAGAATGGAGGTGTGTGAAATTATAAAAGGTAGGTTTATGAAGTCATAGAATGGAAGTGTGTGAAGTCACACAATGGAAGTGTATGAAGTCACAGAATGGATGTTTGTGAAGTCACAGAATAGAGGTGTGTGAAGTCATAGAATGGAAGTGTGTGAAGTCATAGAATGGAGGTGTGTGAAGTCAGAATGGAGATGTGTGAAGTCACCGAATGGAGTTGTGTGAACTCAGAATGGAGATGTGTGAAATCACAGAATGGAGGGTTGTGAAGTCATAGAATGGAGGTGTGTGAAGTCATAGAATGGATGTTTCTGAAGTAAAAATGAAGGTGTGTGAAGTCATAGAAAGAGGTTTGGGAAGTCATAGAATGGAGCAATGTAAAGTCATAGAATGCAGGCGAGTGAAGTCACAGATTCGAGGTCTGTGAAGTCATAGAATGGAGGTGTGTGATATCAGAATGGAGGTGTGCGAAGTCATAGAATAGAAGTGTGTAAAGTCAGAATGGAGGTGTGTGAAGTCATAGAATGGAGGTGTGTGAAGTCAGAATGGAGGTGTGTGAACTAATAGAATGGAGGTGTGTGACGTCACAATGGAAGTGTGTGAAGTCATAGAATGGAGGTGTGTGAAGTCATAGAATGGAGGTGTGTGATATCATATAATGGAGGTGTGTGAAGTCACAGAATGGAGGTGTGTGAAGTCAGAATGGAGGTGTGAAGTCATAGAATAGAGGTGGGTGAAGTCATAGAAAGGAGGTGTGGGAAGTCAGAGAATGGAGGAGTGTGAAGTTATAGAGTGGAGATGAGTGAAGTCACAGATTCGAGGTCTGTGAAGTCATAGAATGGAGGTGTGTGAACTCATAGAATAGATGTGTGTGACGTCACAATGGAAGTGTGTGAATTCATAGTATGGAGGTGTGTGAAGTCACAGAATGGAGGTGTGTGAAGTCAAAATGGAGGTGTGTGATGTCCTAAAATGGAGGTGTGTGAAGTCATAGAATGGAGGTGTGTGAAATCATAGAATGAAGGTTTGTGAAGTCACAGAATTGAGGTGTGTGAAGTCAGAGAATGGAGGTGTGTGAAGTCATACAATGAAGGTGTGTGAAGTCATAGAATGGAGGTGTGTGAATTCACAGAAGGGAGGTGTGTGGAGTCACATAATGGAGGTGAGTGAAGTCAAAATGGAGGTGTGTGACGTCATAAAATGTAGGTGTGTGAAGTCATAGATTGGAGGTGTGTGAAATCATAGAATGGAGGTTTGTGAAGTCACAGAATGGAGGTGTGTGAAGTCATAGAATGGAGATATGTGAAGTCAAATTGGAGGGGTGTGAAGTCGGAGAATGGAGGTGTGGGAAGTCACAGAATGGAGGTGTGTGAAGTCACAGAATGGAGGTGTGTGAAGTCAAAGAATGGAGGTGTGTGAAGTCACAGAATGGACGGGTATGAATTCATATAATGGAGGTGTGTAAAGTCACAGAATTGAGGTGTTTGAAGTTATATATTGGAGGTGTGTGAAGTCAAAATGGATGTGTGAAGTCATAGAACGGAGGTGTGTGAAGTCGGTGAATGGAGGTGTGTGAAGTCACAGAATGGAGCTGTGTGAAGTCACAGAATGGAGGTGTGTGAAGTCACAGAATGGAGGTGTGTGAAGTCATAGAATGGAGGTGTGTGAAGTCACAGAATGGAGGTGTGTGAAGTCATAGCATGGAGATATGAGAAATCATAGAATGGAAGTGTGTGAAGTCATAGAATGGAGGTGTGTGAAGTCATACAATGAAGGTGTGTGAAGTCATAGAATGGAGGTGTGTGAAGTCATAGAAGGGAGGTGTGTGGAGTCACATAATGGAGGTGTGTGAAGTCAAAATGGAGGTGTGTGACGTCATAAAATGGAGGTGTGTGAAGTCATAGATTGGAGGTGTGTGAAATCATAGAATGGAGGTTTGTGAAGTCACAGAATGGAGGTGTGTGAAGTCATAGAATGGAGGTATGTGAAGTCAAATTGTAGGGGTGTGAAGTCGGAGAATGGAGGTGTGGCTAGTCACAGAATGCAGGTGGGTGAACTCACAGAATGGAGGTGTGTGAAGTCAAAGAATGGAGGTGTGTGAAGTCACAGTACGGACGGGTATGAATTCATAGAATGGAGGTGTGTGAAGTCACAGAATTGAGGTGTTTGAAGTTATATATTGGAGTTGTGTGAAGTCAAAATGGATGTGTGAAGTCATAGAATGGAGGTGTGTGAAGTCGGAGAATGGAGGTGTGTGCAGTCACAGAATGGAGCTGTGTGAAGTCACAGAATGGAGGTGTGTGAAGTCACAGAATGGAGGTGTGTGAAGTCAAAGAATGGAGGTGTGTGAAGTCATAGAATGGAGGTGTGTGAAGTCATAGAATGGAGGGGTGTGAAGTCACAGAATGGAGGTGTGTGAAGTCATAGAATGGAGGTGTGTGAAGTCATAGAACGGAGTTGTGTGACGTCATATAATGGAGGTGTGTGAAGTCACATAATGGAGGTGTGTGGAGTCAGAATGGAGGTGTGAAGTCATAGAAAGGAGGTGTGGGAAGTCATAGAATGGAGGAGTGTGAAGTCATAGATTGGAGGTGAGTGAAGTCACAGATTCGAGGTCTGTGAAGTCATAGAATGGAGGTGTGTGAAGTTGAATGAAGGTGTGTGAAGTCATAGAATGTAGGTGTGTGAACTCATAGAATGGAGGTGTGTGACGTCCCAATGGAAGTGTGTGAAGTCACAGAATGGAAGTGTGTGAAGTCAAAATGGAGGTGTGTGACGTCCTGAAATGGATATGTGAGATGTCATAGAATGGAGGTGTGTGAAATCATAGAATAGAGGTTTGTGAAGTCACAGAATGGCGGTGTGTGAACTCAGAATGGAGGTGTGTGAAGTCACAGAATAGAGGTGGGTGAAGTCCTCGTATGAAGGTATGTGAAATCATTGAATGGAAGTGTGTGAAGTCATAGAATGGAGGTGTGCGAAGTCATACAATGAAGGTGTGTGAAGTCATAGAATGGAGGTGTGTGAAGTCACAGAAGAGAGGTGTGTGAAGTCACATAATGGAGGTGTGAGAAGTAAAAATGGAGGTGTGTGACGTCATAAAATTGAGGTGTGTGAAGTCATAGATTGGAGGTGTGTGAAGTCATAGAATGGAGGTTTGTGAAGTCACAGAATGGAGGTGTGTCAAGTCATAGAATGGAGGTGTGTGAAGTCACAGAATGGAGTTGTGTGAAGTCATAATATTGAGGTGTGTGAAATCAAAAAATGGAGGTGTGTGAAGTCACAGAATGGAAGTGTGTGAAGTCATAGAATGGAGGTATGTGAAGTCAAATAGGAGGGTGTGAAGTCGAAGAATGGAGGTGTGGGAAGTTACAGAATAGATGGGTATGATTTCATAGAATGGAGGTGTGTGAAGTCAAAGAATTGAGGTGTTTGAAGTTATATATTGTAGGTGTGTGAAGTCAAAATGGATGTGTGAAGTCATAGAATGGAGGTGTGTGAAGTCGGAGAATGGAGGTGTGTGAAGTCACAAAATGGAGCTGTGTGAAGTCACAGAATGGAGGTGTGTGAAGTGACAGAATGGAGGTGTGTGAAGTCAAAGAATGGAGGTATGTGAAGTCATAGAATGGAGGTGTGTGAAGTCATAGAATGTATGTTTGTGAAGTAAGAATGAAGGTGTGTGAAGTCATAGAATGGAGGTGTGTAAAGTCAAAGAATGGAGGTGTGTGACGTCATATAATGGAGGTGTGTGAAGTCAGAATGGAGGTGTGAAGTCATAAAAAGGAGGTGTGGGAAGTCATAGAATGGAGGAGTGTGAAGTCATAGATTGGAGGTGAGTGAAGTCACAGATTCGAGGTCTGTGAAGTCATAGAATGGAGGTGTGTGAAGTCGAATGAAGGTGTGTGAAGTCATAGAATGGAGGTGTGTGAAGTCACATAATGGAGGTGTGTGGAGTCAGAATGGAGGTGTGAAGTCATAGAAAGGAGGTGTGGGAAGTCATAGAATGGAGGAGTGTGAAGTCATAGATTGGAGGTGAGTGAAGTCACAGATTCGAGGTCTGTGAAGTCATAGAATGGAGGTGTGTGAAGTTGAATGAAGGTGTGTGAAGTCATAGAATGTAGGTGTGTGAACTCATAGAATGGAGGTGTGTGACGTCCCAATGGAAGTGTGTGAAGTCACAGAATGGAAGTGTGTGAAGTCAAAATGGAGGTGTGTGACGTCCTGAAATGGATATGTGAGATGTCATAGAATGGAGGTGTGTGAAATCATAGAATAGAGGTTTGTGAAGTCAAGTCACAGAAGAGAGGTGTGTGAAGTCACATAATGGAGGTGTGAGAAGTCAAAATGGAGGTGTATGACGTCATAAAATGGAGGTGTGTGAAGTCATACATTGGAGGTGTGTGAAATCATAGAATGGAGGTTTGTGAAGTCACAGAATGGAGGTGTGTGAAGTCACAGAATGTAGGTTTGTGAAGTCATAGAATGGAGGTAGGTGAAGTCACAGAATGGAGGTGTGTGAAGTCATAGAATGGAGGTGTGTGAAGTCACAGATTGGAGGTGTGTGAAGTCACAGAATGGAGGTGTGTGAACTCAGAATGGAGATGTGTGAAGTCACAGAATTGAGTTGTGTGAAGTCATAGAATTGAGGTGTGTGAAATCACAGAATGGAGGTGTGTGAATTCATAGAATGGAGGTGTGACATCTCAGAATGGAGGTGTGTGAAATCGCAGAATGGAGGTGTGTGAGGTCACAAAATGGAGGTGTGTGAACTCACAATGCAGGTGTGTGAAGTCACGGAATGGCGGTGTGTGAAGTCATAGAATGGAAGTGTGTGAAGTCACATAATGGAGGTGTGTGAAGTCAAAATGGAGGTGTGTGACGTCATAAAATGTAGGTGTGTGAAGTCATAGTTTGGAGGTGTGTGAAATCATAGAATGGAGGTTTGTGAAGTCACAGAATGGAGGTGTGTGAAGTCACAGAATGGAGGTGTGTGAAGTCATAGAATGGAGGTATGTGAAGTCAAATTGGAGGGGTGTGAATTCGGAGAATGGAGGTGTGGGAAGTCACAGAATGGAGGTGGGTGAAGTCACAGAATGGAGGTGTGTGAAGTCAAAGAATGGAGGTGTGTGAAGTCACAGAATGGACGGGTATGTTTTCATAGAATGGAGCTGTGTGAAGTCACAGAATTGAGGTGTTTGAAGTTATATATTGGAGGTGTGTGAAGTCAAAATGGATGTGTGAAGTCATAGAATGGAGGTGTGTGAAGTCGGAGAATGGGGGTGTGTGAAGTCACAGAATATAGCTGTGTGAAGTCACAGAATGGAGGTGTGTGAAGTCACAGAATGGAGGTGTGTGAAGTCAAAGAATGAAGGTGTGTGAAGTCATAGAATGGAGGTGTGTGAAGTCATAGAATGTATGTTTGTGAAGTAAGAATGAAGGTGTGTGAAGTCATAGAATGGAGGTGTGTGAAGTCACAGAATGGAGGTGTGTGAAGTCATAGAATGGAGGTGTGTGAAGTCATAGAACGGAGTTGTGTGACGTCATATAATGGAGGTGTGTGAAGTCACATAATGGAGGTGTGTGAAGTCAGAATGGAGGTGTGTGAAGTCAAATGAAGGTGTGTGAAGTCATAGAATGTAGGTGTGTGAACTAATAGAATGGAGGTGTGTGACGTCACAAAGGAAGTGTGTGAAGTCATAGAAAGAAGGTGTGTGAAGTCACAAAATGGAGGTGTGTAAAGTCATAGAATGGAGGTGTGTGAAATCATAGAATAGAGGTTTGGGAAGTCACAGAATGGAGGTGTGTGAACTCAGAATGAAGTGTGTGAAGTCACAGAATGGAGGTGTGTGAAGTCATCGCATGAAGGTATGTGAAATCATAGAATGGAGGTGTGTGAAGTCACAGAATGAAAGTGTGTGAAGTCAAAATGGAGGTGTGTGACGTCCTAAAATGGAGGTGTGTGAAATCATAGAATAGAGGTTTGTGAAGTCATAAAATGGAGGTGTGTGAACTCAGAATGGAGGTGTGTGAAGTCACAGAATGGAAGTGTGTGAAGACAAAACGGAGGTGTCTGAAGTCAAAGAATGGAGGTGTGTGAAGTCATAGAATTGTGGTGTGTGAAATCAAAATAGTGGTGGGTGGAGTCACAAATGGAGGTGTGTGAAGTCACAGAATGTAGGTGTGTGAAGTCAAAATGGAGGTGTGTGAAGTCAAAGAATGGAGATGTGTGAACTCATAGAATGGAGGTGTGTGAAGTCATGGAATGGAGGTTTGTGAAGTCAAACATTGGAAGTGTGGGAAGTTACAGAAACAAGATGTGTGAAGTCATAGAATGGAGGTGTGTGAAGTCAGAATGCAGGTGTGGGAAGTCATAGAATGGAGGTGTGTGAAGTCATACAATGGAGGTGTGTGAAATCATAGAATGGAAGTGTGTGAAGTCATAGAATGGAGGTGTGTGAAGTCATAGAATGGAGGTGGGTGAAGTCACGGAAGGGAGGTTTGTGAAGTCACAGAATGGAGATGTGTGAAGTCAAAAAGGTGGTGTGAGAAGTCACAAATGTAAGTGTGTGAAGTCACAGAATGGAGGTGTGAAGTCAAAATGGTTGTGTGTGAAATCAAAGAATGTAGGTGTGTGAAGTCATCGAAGGGAAGTGTGTGAAGTCACAGAATGGAGGTGTGTGAAGACAGAATACAGGTGGGCGAGGTCATAGAATGGAGGTGTGTGAAGTCAGAATGGAGGTGTGTGAAGTCATAGAATGGAGGTGTGTGAAGTCAGAATAGAGGTGTGTGAAGTCATAGAATGGAGGATTGTGAAGTCACAGAATGGAGGTGTGGGAAGTCACAGAATGGAAGAGTGTGAAGTCATAGAATGGAGGTGTGTGAAGTCACAGAATGGATGGTATGAACTCATAGAATGGAGGTGTGTGAAGTCACAGAATTGAGGTGTTTGAAGTCATATATAGGAGGTGTGTAAAGTCAAAATGGATGTGTGAAATCATAGAATGGAGGTGTGTGAAACCATAGAATGAGGGTGTGTGAGGTCATAGAATGGAGGTGTGTGAAGTCATAGAATGGAGGTGTGTGAAGTCATAGAATGGAGGTGTGTGAAGTCATAGAATGGAAGTGTGTGAAGTCACAGAATGGAAGTGTGTGAAGTCACAGAATGGAGGTGCGTGAAGTCACAGAATTGAGGTGAGTGAACACAGAATGGAGGTGTGTGAAGTCACAGAAGGGAGGTGTGTGAAGTCATAGAATGGAGGTGTGTGAAGTCAGAATGGAGGTGTGTGAAGTCACCGAATGGAGTTGTGTGAACTCAGAATGGAGGTGTGTGAAGTCACAGAATGGAGGTTTGTGAAGTCATAGAATGAGGTTGTGTGAAGTCATTGAGTGGACGTTTCTGAAGTAAGAATGAAGGTGTGTGAAGTCATAGAATGGAGGTATGTGAACACATAGAATGGAGGTGTGACTTCACAGAATGAAGGTGTGTGAAGTCAGAATGGAGGTGTGTAGTCACAGATTGGAGGTGGTGAAGTCATAGAAAGGAGGTGTGGAAAGTCATAGAATTAGGAGTGTGAAGTCATAGAGTACAGGTGAGTGAAGTCACAGATTCGAGGACTGTGAAGTCATAGAATGGAGGTGTGTGATGTCAGAATGCAGGTGTGTAAAGTAATAGATGGAGTTGTGTGAAGTCATAGTATGGAGGTGTGCGAAATCATAGAATGGAGTTTTGTGAAGTCACAGAATGGAGCTGTGTGAATACAGAATGGAGGTATGTGAAGTCATAGAATGTAGGTGTTTGAAGTCAGAACGGAGGTGTGTGAACTCATAGAATGGAGGTGAGTGACGTCACAATGGAAGTGTGTGAAGTCATACAATGGAGGTGTGTGAAGTCACAGAATGGAGGTGTGTGAAGTCACAGAATGGAGCTGTTTGAAGTCATAGAATGGAGGTGTGTGAAGTTGTAGAATGGATGTATGTAAAGTAAGAATGAAGTTGTATGAAGTCATAGAATAAAGGTGTGACGTCAAAGAATGGAGGTGTGTGAAGTCATAGAATGGAGGTGTTTAAACTCAGAATGGAGGTGTGTGAAGTCATAGAATGGAGGTGTGTGAAGTTATAAAATGGAGGTGTGTGAAGTCATAGAATGGAAGTGTGTGAAGTCATAGAATGGAGGTGTTTGAAGTCACAGAATGGACGGTACGAAGTTATAGAATGGAGGTGTGTGAAGTCACAGAATTGAGGTGTTTGAAGTCATACATTAGAGGTGTGTGAAGTCAAAATGGATGTGTGAAATCATAGAATGGAGGTGTGTGAAGTCAGAATGGAGGTGTGTGAAGTCATAGAATGGAGGTGTGTGAAGTCACAGAATGGAGGTTTGTGAAGTCATAAAATGGAGGTGTGTGAAGTCATAGAACGGAGTTGTGTGACGTCATATAATGGAGGTGTGTGAAGTCACATAATGGAGGTGTGTGAAGTCATAGAATGGAGGTGTGTGAAGTCACAGAATGGAAGTGTGTGAAGTCAAAATGGAGGTGTGTAACGTCCTGAAATGGAGGTGTGAGAAGTCATAGAATGGAGGTGTGTGAAATCATAGAATAGAGGTTTGTGAAGTCACAGAATGGCGGTGTGTGACTCAGAATGGAGGTGTGTGAAATCACAGAATGGAGGTGTGTGAAGTCATCGTATGAAGGTATGTGAAATCATAGAATGGAAGTGTGTGAAGTCATAGAATGGAGGTGTGCGAAGTCATACAATGAAGGTGTGTGAAATCATAGAATGGAGGTGTGTGAAGTCACAGAAGAGAGGTGTGTGAAGTCACATAATGGAGGTGTGAGAAGTAAAAATGGAGGTGTGTGACGTCATAAAATGGAGGTGTGTGAAGTCATAGATTGGAGGTGTGTGAAGTCATAGAATGGAGGTTTGTGAAGTCACAGAATGGAGGTGTGTGAAGTCATAGAATGGAGGTGTGTGAAGTCACAGAATGGAGGTGTGGAAGTCACAGAATTGAGATTTGTGAACTCAGAATGGAGATGTGTGAAGTCACAGAATGGAGTTGTGTGAAGTCATAGAATTGAGGTGTGTGAAATCACAAAATGGAGGTGTGTGAATTCATAAAATGGAGGTGTGGCATCTCAGAATGGATGTGTGTGAAATCGCAGAATGGAGGTGTGTGAGGTCCCAGAATGGAGGTGTGTGAACTCAAAATGCAGGTGTGTGAAGTCACGGAATGGCGGTGAGTGAAGTCATAGAATGGAAGTGTGTGAAGTCATAGAATGGAGGTGTGTGAAGTCACAGAAGGGGGGTGTGTGGAGTCACATAATGGAGGTGTGTGAAGTCAAAATGGAGGTGTGTGACGTCATAAAATGTAGGTGTGTGAAGTCATAGATTGGAGGTGTGTGAAATCATAGAATGGAGGTTTGTGAAGTCACAGAATGGAGGTGTGTGAAGTCATAGAATGGAGGTATGTGAAGTCAAATAGGAGGGGTGTGAAGTCGAAGAATGGAGGTGTGGGAAGTCACAGAATGGAGGTGGGTGAAGTCACAGAATGGAGGTGTGTGAAGTCAAAGAATGGAGGTGTGTGAAGTCACAGAATGGACGGGTATGATTTCATAGAATGGAGGTTGTGAAGTCACAGAATTGAGGTGTTTGAAGTTATATATTGGAGGTGTGTGAAGTCAAAATGGATGTGTGAAGTCATAGAATGGAGGTGTGTGAAGTCGGAGAATGGAGGTGTGTGAAGTCACAGAGTGGAGCTGTGTGAAGTCACAGAATGGAGGTGTGTGAAGTGACAGAATGGCGGTGTGTGAAGTCAAAGAATGGAGGTGTGTGAAGTCATAGAATGGAAGTGTGTGAAGTCATAGAATGTATGTTTGTGAAGTAAGAATGAAGGTGTGTGAAGTCATAGAATGGAGGTTTGTGAAGTCATAGAATGGAGGTGTGTGACGTCATATAATGGAGGTTTGTGAAGTAAGAATGGAAGTGTGAAGTCATAAAAAGGAGGTGTGGGAAGTCATAGAATGGAGGAGTGTGAAGTCATAGATTGGAGGTGAGTGAAGTCACAGATTCGAGATCCGTGAAGTCATAGAATGGAGGTGTGTGAAGTCGAATGAAGGTGTGTGAAGTCATAGAATGTAGGTGTGTGAACACATAGAATGGAGGTGTGTGACGTCCCAATGGAAGTGTGTGAAGTCATGGAATGGAGGTGTGTGAAGTCACAGAATGGAAGTGGGTGAAGTCAAAATGGAGGTGTGTGACGTCGTAAAATGGAGGTGTGAGAAGTCATAGAGTGGAGGTGTGTGAAATCATAGAATAGAAGTTTGTGAAGTCACAGAATGGAGGTGTGTGAACTCAGAATGGAGGTGTGTGAAGGGACAGAATGGAGGTGTGTGAAGTCATCGTATGAAGGTATGTGAAATCATAGAATGGAAGTGTGTGAAGTCATAGAATGGAGGTGTGCGAAGTCATACAATGAAGGTGTGTGCAGTCATAGAATGGAGGTGTGTGAAGTCACAGAAGAGAGGTGTGTGAAGTCACATAATGGAGGTGTGAGAAGTCAAAATGGAGGTGTGTGACGTCATAAAATGGAGGTGTGTGAAGTCATATATTGGAGGTGTGTGAAATCATACAATGGAGGTTTGTGAAGTCACAGACTGGAGGTGTGTGAAGTCATAGAATGGAGGTGTGTGAAGTCACAGAATGGAGGTGTGTGAAGTCACAGAATGGAGGTGTGTGAACTCAGAATGGAGATGTGTGAAGTCACAGAATGGAGGTGTGTGAAGTCATAGTATTGAGGTGTGTGAAATCACAGAATTGAGGTGTGTAAATTCATAGAAGGGAGGTGTGACATCTCAGAATGGAGGTGTGTGAAATCGCAGAATGGAGGTGTGTGAGGTCACAGAATGGAGGTGTGTGAACTCACAGAATGCAGGTGTGTGAAGTCATAGAATGGAGGTGTGTGAAGTCATAGAACGGAGTTGTGTGACGTCATATAATGGAGGTGTGTGAAGTCACATAATGGAGGTGTGTGAAGTCAGAATGGAAGTGTGTGAAGTCGAATGAAGGTGTGTGAAGTCATAGAATGTAGGTGTGTGAACTAATAGAATGGAGGTGTGTGACGTCACAAAGGAAGTGTGTGAAGTCATAGAAAGGAGGTATGTGAAGTCACAAAATGGAGGTGTGTAAAGTCATAGAATGGAGGTGTGTGAAATCATAGAATAGAGGTTTGGGAAGTCACAGAATGGAGGTGTGTGAACTCAGAATGAGGTGTGTGAAGTCACAGAATGGAGGTGTGTGAAGTCATCGCATGAAGGTATGTGAAATCATAGAATGGAGGTGTGTGAAGTCACAGAATGAAAGTGTGTGAAGTCAAAATGGAGGTGTGTGACGTCCTAAAATGGAGGTGTGTGAAATCATAGAATAGAGGTTTGTGAAGTCACAAAATGGAGGTGTGTGAACACAGAATGGAGGTGTGTGAAGTCACAGAAAGGAAGTGTGTGAAGACAAAACGAAGGTGTGTGAAGTCAAAGGATGGAGGTGTGTGAAGTCACAGAATGGTGGTGTGTGAAATCAAAATGGTGGTGTGTGGAGTCACAAATGGAGGTGTGTGAAGTCACAGAATGTAGGTTTGTGAAGTCAAAATGGAGGTGTGTGAAGTCAAAGAATGGAGGTGTGTGAACTCATAGAATGGAGGTGTGTGAAGTCATGGAATGGAGGTTTGTGAAGTCAAACATTGGAAGTGTGGGAAGTTACAGAAACAAGATGTGTGAAGTCATAGAATGGAGGTGTGTGAAGTCAGAATGCAGGTGTGGGAAGTCATAGAATGGAGGTATGTGAAGTCATACAATGGAGGTGTGTGAAATCATAGAATGGAAGTGTGTGAAGTCATAGAATGGAGGTGTTTGAAGTCATAGAATGGAGGTGGGTGAAGTCACGGAAGGGAGGTGAGTGAACACAGAATGGAGGTGTGTGAAGTCACAGAAGGGAGGTGTGTGAAGTCATAGAATGGAGGTGTGTGAAATCAGAATGGAGGTGTGTGAAGTCACCGAATGGAGTTGTGTGAACTCAGAATGGAGGTGTGTGAAGGCACAGAATGGAGGTTTGTGAAGTCATAGAATGGGGTTGTGTGAAGTCATTGAATGGATGTTTCTGAAGTAAGAATGAAGGTGTGTGAAGTCATAGAATGGAGGTATGTGAACACATAGAATGGAGGTGTGACTTCACAGAATGAAGGTGTGTGAAGTCAGAATGGAGGTGTGTAGTCATAGATTGGAGGTGGTGAAGTCATAGAAAGGAGGTGTGGAAAGTCATAGAATTAGGAGTGTGAAGTCATAGAGTGCAGGTGAGTGAAGTCACAGATTCGAGGTCTTTGAAGTCATAGAATGGAGGTGTGTGATGTCAGAATGCAGGTGTGTAAAGTCATAGATGGAGTTGTGTGAAGTCATAGTATGGAGGTCTGTGAAATCATAGAATGGAGTTTTTTGAAGTCACAGAATGGAGCTGTGTGAATACAGAATGGAGGTATGTGAAGTCATAGAATGTAGGTGTTTGAAGTCAGAACGGAGGTGTGTGAACTCATAGAATGGAGGTGAGTGACGTCACAATGGAAGTGTGTGAAGTCATACAATGGAGGTGTGTGAAGTCACAGAATGGAGGTGTGTGAAGTAATAGAATGGAGGTGTGTGAAGTCACAGAATGGAGCTGTTTGAAGTCATAGAATGGAGGTGTGTGAAGTTGTAGAATGGATGTTTGTAAAGTAAGAATGAAGTTGTATGAAGTCATAGAATAAAGGTGTGACGTCAAAGAATGGAGGTGTGTGAAGTCATAGAATGGAGGTGTTTAAACTCAGAATGGAGGTGTGTGAAGTCATAGAATGGAGGTGTGTGAAGTTATAAAATGGAGGTGTGTGAAGTCATAGAATGGAAGCGTGTGAAGTCATAGAATGGAGGTGTTTGAAGTCACAGAATGGACGGTACGAAGTTATAGAATGGAGGTGTGTGAAGTCACAGAATTGAGGTGTTTGAAGTCATATATTGGAGGTGTGTGAAGTCAAAATGGATGTGTGAAATCATAGAATGGAGGTGTGTGAAATCATAGAATGAGGGTGTGTGAGGTCATATAATGGAGGTGTGTGAAGTCACAGAATGGAGGTGTGTGAAATTTTAAAGGGGAGGTTTATGAAGTCATAGAATGCAAGTGTGTGAAGTCACACAATGGAGGTGTGTGAAGTCACAGAATGGAGGTGTGTGAAGTCACAGAATGGAGGTGTGTGAACTCAGAATGGAGGTTTGTGAAGTCACAGAATAGAGGTGTGTGAAGTCATAGAATGGAAGCATGTGAAGTCATAGAATGGAGGTGTGTGAAGTCATAATGGACATGTGTGAAATCACCGAATGGAGTTGTGTGAACTCAGAATAGAGATGTGAGAAGTCACAGAAGAGGTTTGTGAAGTCATAGAATGGAGGTGTGTGAAGTCATAGAATGGATGTTTCTGAAGTAAAAATGAAGGTGTGTGAAGTCATAGAAAGAGGTTTGGGAAGTCATAGAATGGAGCAATGTAAAGTCATAGAATGCAGGCGAGTGAAGTCACAGATTCGAGGTCTGTGAAGTCATAGAATGGAGGTGTGTGATATCAGAATGGAGGTGTGCGAAGTCATAGAATAGAGGTGTGTGAAGTCAGAATGGAGGTGTGTGAAGTCATAGAATGGAGGTGTGTGACGTCACAATGGAAGTGGGTGAAGTCATAGAATGGAGGTGTGTGAAGTCATAGAATGGAGGTGTGTGATATCATATAATGGAGGTGTGTGAAGTCAGAATGGAGGTGTGAAGTCATAGAATAGAGGTGGGAGAAGTCATAGAAAGGAGGTGTGGGAAGTCAGAGAATGGAGGAATGTGAAGTCATAGAGTGGAGGTGAGTGAAGTCACAGATTCGAGGTCTGTGAAGTCATAGAATGGAGGTGTGTGAATTCAGAATGGAGGTGTGTGAAGTCATAGAATGGAGGTGTGTGAACTCATAGAATAGAGGTGTGTGACGTCACAATGGAAGTGTGTGAATTCATAGTATGGAGGTGTGTGAGGTCACAGAATGGAGGTGTGTGAAGTCAAAATGGAGGTGTGTGATGTCCTAAAGTGGAGGTGTGTGAAGTCATAGAATGGAGGTGTGTGAAATCATAGAATGAAGGTTTGTGAAGTCACAGAATTGAGGTGTGTGAAGTCATAGAATGGAGGTGTGTGAAGTCACAGAATGGAGGTGTGTGAAGTCACAGAATTGAGGTGTTTGAAGTCATATATTAGAGGTGTGTGAAGTCAAAATGGATGTGTGAAGTCATAGAATGGAAGTGTGTGAAGTCGGAGAATGGAGGTGTGTGAAGTCACAGAATGGAGGTGTGTGAAGTCAAAATGGAGGTGTGTGACGTCATAAAATGTAGGTGTGTGAAGTCATAGATTGGAGGTGTGTGAAATCATAGAATGGAGGTTTGTGAAGTCACAGAATGGAGGTGTGTGAAGTCATAGAATGGAGGTGGGTGAAGTCACAGAATGGAGGTGTGTGAAGTCAAAGAATGGAGGTGTGTGAAGTCACAGAATGGACGGGTATGATTTCATAGAATGGAGGTGTGTGAAGTCACAGAATTGAGGTGTTTGAAGTTATATATTGGAGGTGTGTGAAGTCAAAATGGATGTGTGAAGTCACAGAATGGAGCTGTGTGAAGTCACAGAATGGAGGTGTGTGAAGTCAAAGAATGGAGGTGTGTGAAGTCATAGAATGGAGGTGTGTGAAGTCATAGAATGTATGTTTGTGAAGTAAGAATGAAGGTGTGTGAAGTCATAGAATGGAGGTGTGTGAAGTCACAGAATGGAGGTGTTTGAAGTCATAGAATGGAGGTGTGTGAAGTCATAGAACGGAGTTGTGTGACGTCATGTAATGGAGGTTTGTGAAGTCACGTAATGGAGGTGTGTGAAGTCAGAATGGAGGTGTGAAGACATAGAAAGGAGGTGTGGGAAGTCATAGAATAGAGGAGTGTGAAGTCATAGATTGGAGGTGAGTGAAGTCACAGATTCGAGGTCTGTGAAGTCATAGAATGGAGGTGTGTGAAGTCGAATGGAGGTGTGTGAAGTCATAGAATGGATGTTTCTGAAGTAAAAATGAAGGTGTGTGAAGTCATAGAAAGAGGTTTGGGAAGTCATAGAATGGAGCAATGTAAAGTCATAGAATGCAGGCGAGTGAAGTCACAGATTCGAGGTCTGTGAAGTCATAGAATGGAGGTGTGTGATATCAGAATGGAGGTGTGCGAAGTCATAGAATAGAGGTGTGTGAAGTCAGAATGGAGGTGTGTGAAGTCATAGAATGGAGGTGTGTGACGTCACAATGGAAGTGTGTGAAGTCATAGAATGGAGGTGTGTGAAGTCATAGAATGGAGGTGTGTGATATCATATAATGGAGGTGTGTGAAGTCAGAATGGAGGTGTGAAGTCATAGAATAGAGGTGGGAGAAGTCATAGAAAGGAGGTGTGGGAAGTCAGAGAATGGAGGAGTGTGAAGTCATAGAGTGGAGGTGAGTGAAGTCACAGATTCGAGGTCTGTGAAGTCATAGAATGGAGGTGTGTGAATTCAGAATGGAGGTGTGTGAAGTCATAGAATGGAGGTGTGTGAACTCATAGAATAGAGGTGTGTGACGTCACAATGGAAGTGTGTGAATTCATAGTATGGAGGTGTGTGAGGTCACAGAATGGAGGTGTGTGAAGTCAAAATGGAGGTGTGTGATGTCCTAAAGTGGAGGTGTGTGAAGTCATAGAATGGAGGTGTGTGAAATCATAGAATGAAGGTTTGTGAAGTCACAGAATTGAGGTGTGTGAAGTCATAGAATGGAGGTGTGTGAAGTCACAGAATGGAGGTGTGTGAAGTCACAGAATTGAGGTGTTTGAAGTCATATATTAGAGGTGTGTGAAGTCAAAATGGATGTGTGAAGTCATAGAATGGAAGTGTGTGAAGTCGGAGAATGGAGGTGTGCGAAGTCACAGAATGGAGGTGTGTGAAGTCATAGAATGGAGGTGGGTGAAGTCACAGAATGGAGGTGTGTGAAGTCAAAGAATGGAGGTGTGTGAAGTCACAGAATGGACGGGTATGATTTCATAGAATGGAGGTGTGTGAAGTCACAGAATTGAGGTGTTTGAAGTTATATATTGGAGGTGTGTGAAGTCAAAATGGATGTGTGAAGTCACAGAATGGAGCTGTGTGAAGTCACAGAATGGAGGTGTGTGAAGTCAAAGAATGGAGGTGTGTGAAGTCATAGAATGGAGGTGTGTGAAGTCATAGAATGTATGTTTGTGAAGTAACAATGAAGATGTGTGAAGTCATAGAATGGAGGTGTGTGAAGTCACAGAATGGAGGTGTGTGAAGTCATAGAATGGAGGTGTGTGAAGTCATAGAACGGAGTTGTGTGACGTCATGTAATGGAGGTTTGTGAAGTCACGTAATGGAGGTGTGTGAAGTCAGAATGGAGGTGTGAAGACATAGAAAGGAGGTGTGGGAAGTCATAGAATGGAGGAGTGTGAAGTCATAGATTGGAGGTGAGTGAAGTCACAGATTCGAGGTCTGTGAAGTCATAGAATGGAGGTGTGTGAAGTCGAATGAAGGTGTGTGAAGTCATAGAATGTAGGTGTGTGAACTCATATAATGGAGGTGTGTGACGTCCCAATGGAAGTGTGTGAACTCATAGAATGGAGGTGTGTGAAGTCACAGAATGGAAGTGTGTGAAGTCAAAATGGAGGTGTGTGACGTCTTAAAATGGAGGTGTGAGAAGTCATAGAATGGAGGTGTGTGAAATCATAGAATAGAGGTGTGTGAAGTCACAGAATGGACGTGTGTGAACTTAGAGTGGAGGTGTGTGAAGGCACAGAATGGAGGTGTGTGAAGTCATCGTATGAAGGTATGTGAAATCATAGAACGGAAGTATGTGAAGTCATAGAATGGAGGTGTGCGAAGTGATACAATGAAGGTGTGTGAAGTCATAGAGTGGAGGTGTGTGAAGTCACAGAAGAGAGGTGTGTGAAGTCACATAATGGAGGTGTGAGAAGTCAAAATGGAGGTGTGTGACGTCATAAAATGGAGGTGTGTGAAGTCATAGATTGGAGGTGTGTGAAATCATAGAATGGAGGTTTGTGAAGTCACAGAATGTAGGTTTTTCGAAGTCATAGAATGGAGGTATGTGAAGTCAAATTGGAGGGGTGTGAAGTCGGAGAATGGAGGTGTGGGAAGTCACAGAATGGACGTGGGTGAAGTCACAGAATGGAGGTGTGTGAAGTCAAAGAATGGATGTGTGTGAAGTCACAGAATGGACGGGTATGATTTCATAGAATGGAGGTGTGTGAAGTCACAGAATTGAGGTGTTTGAAGTTATATATTGGAGGTGTGTGAAGTCAAAATGTAAGTGTGAAGTCATAGAATGCAGGTGGGTGAACTCACAATGGAGGTGAGTGAAGTCACAGAATGGAGGTGTGTGAAGTCATAGAATGGAAGTGTGTGAAGTCATAGAATGGAGGTGTGTGAAGTCAGAATGGAGGTGTGTGAAGTCACCGAATGGAGTTGTGTGAACTCAGAATGGAGGTGTGTGAAGTCACAGAATGGAGGTTTGTGAAGTCATAGAATGGGGTTGTGTGAAGTCATAGAATGGATGTTTCTGAAGTAAGAATGAAGGTGTGTGAAGTCATAGAATGGAGATATGTGAACACATAGAATGGAGGTGTGTGAATTCACAGAATGAAGGTGTGTGAAGTCAGAATGGAGGTGTGTAGTCATAGATTGGAGGTGGTGAAGTCATAGAAAGGAGGTGTGGAAAGTCATAGAATTAGGAGTGTGAAGTCATAGAGTGCAGGTGAGTGAAGTCACAGATTCGAGGTCTGTGAAGTCATAGAATGGAGGTGTGTGATGTCAGAATGCAGGTGTGTGAAGTCATAGATGGAGGTGTATGAAGTCATAGTATGGAGGTGTGTGAAATCATAGAATGGAGTTTTTTGAAGTCACAGAATGGAGCTGTGTGAATACAAAATGGAGGTGTGTGAAGCAATAGAATGTAGGTGTTTGAAGTCAGAACGGAGGTGTGTGAACTCATAGAATGGAGGTGAGTGACGTCACAATGGAAGTGTGTGAAGTCATACAATGGAGGTGTGTGAAGTCACAGAATGGAGGTGTGTGAAGTCATAGAATGGAGGTGTGTGAAGTCACAGAATGGAGCTGTTTGAAGTCATAGAATGGAGGAGTGTGAAGTTATAGAATGGATGTTTGTAAAGTAAGAATGAAATTGTATGAAGTCATAGAATAAAGGTGTGACGTCAAAGAATGGAGGTGTGTGAAGTCATAGAATGGAGGTGTGTAAACTCAGAATGGAGGTGTGTGAAGTCATAAAATGGAGGTGTGTGAAGTTATAAAATGGAGGTGCGTGAAGTCATAGAATGGAAGTGTGTGAAGTCATAGAATGGAGGTGTTTGAAGTCACAGAATGGACGGTACGAAGTCATAGAATGGAGGTGTGTGAAGTCACAGAATTGAGGTGTTTGAAGCCATATATTAGAGGTGTGTGAAGTCAAAATGGATGTGTGAAGTCATAGAATGGAGGTGTGTGAAGTCGGAGAATGGAGGTGTGTGAAGTCACAGAATGGAGGTGTGTGAAGTCAAAATGGAGGTGTGTGACGTCATAAAATGTAGGTGTGTGAAGTCATAGATTGGAGGTGTGTGAAATCATGGAATGGAGGTTTGTGAAGTCACAGAATGGAGGTGTGTGAAGTCATAGAATGGAGGTATGTGAAGTCAAATTGGAGGGGTGTGAAGTCGGAGAATGGAGGTGTGGGAAGTCACAGAATGGAGGTGGGTGAAGTCACAGAATGGAGGTGTGTGAAGTCAAAGAACGGAGGTGTGTGAAGTCACAGAATGGACGGGTATGATTTCATAGAATGGAGGTGTGTGAAGTCACAGAATTGAGGTGTTTGAATTTATATATTGTAGGTGTGTGAAGTCAAAACGGATGTGTGAAGTCATAGAATGGAGGTGTGTGAAGTCGGAGAATGGAGGTGTGTGAAGTCACAGAATGGAGCTGTGTGAACTCACAGAATGGAGTTGTGTGAAGTCACAGAATGGAGGTGTGTGAAGTCACAGAATGGAGGTGTGTGAAGTCAAAGAATGGAGGTGTGTGAAGTCATAGAATGGAGGTGTGTGAAGTCATAGAATGTATGTTTGTGAAGTAAGAATGAAGGTGTGTGAAGTCATAGAATGGAGGTGTGTGAAGTCACAGAATGGAGGTGTGTGAAGTCATAGTATGGAGGTGTGTGAAGTCATAGAACGGAGGTGTGTGACGTCATGTAATGGAGGTGTGTGAAGTCACGTAATGGAGGTGTGTGAAGTCAGAATGGAGGTGTGAAGTCATAGAAAGGAGGTGTGGGAAGTCATAGAATGGAGGAGTGTGAAGTCATAGATTGGAGGTGAGTGAAGTCACAGATTCGAGGTCTGTGAAGTCATAGAATGGAGGTGTGTGAAGTCGAATGAAGGTGTGTGAAGTCATAGAATGTAGATGTGTGAACTCATAGAATGGAGGTGTGTGACGTCCCAATGGAAGTGTGTCAACTCATAGAATGGAGGTGTGTGAAGTCACAGAATGGAAGTGTGTGAAGTCAAAATGGAGGTGTGTGACGTCTTAAAATGGAGGTGTGAGAAGTCATAGAATGGAGGTGTGTGAAATCATAGAATAGAGGTTTGTGAAGTCACAGAATGGACGTGTGTGAACTCAGAATGGAGGTGTGTGAAGGCACAGAATGGAGGTGTGTGAAGTCATCGTATGAAGGTATGTGAAATCATAGAATGGAAGTGTGTGAAGTCATAGAATGGAGGTGTGCGAAGTGATACAATGAAGGTGTGTGAAGTCATAGAATGGAGGTGTGTGAAGTCACAGAAGAGAGGTGTGTGAAGTCACATAATGGAGGTGTGAGAAGTCAAAATGGAGGTGTGTGACGTCATAAAATGGAGGTGTGTGAAGTCATAGATTGGAGGTGTGTGAAATCATAGAATGGAGGTTTGTGAAGTCACAGAATGGAGGTGTGTGAAGTCACAGAATGGAGGTTTGTGAAGTTATAGAATGGAGGTAGGTGAAGTCACAGAATGGAGGTGTGTGAAGTCATAGAATGGAGGTGTGTGAAGTCACAGAATGGATGTGTGTGAAGTCACAGAATGGAGGTACTTGAACTCAGAATGGAGATGTGTGAAGTCACAGAACGGAGTTGTGTGAAGTCATAGAATTGAGGTGTGTGAAATCACAGAATGGAGGTTTGTGAAGTCACAGAATGGAGGTGTGTGAACTCACAATGCAGGTGTGTGAAGTCACGGAATGGCGGTGTGTGAAGTCATAGAATGGAAGTGTGTGAAGTCATAGAATGGAGGTGTGTGAAGTCACAGATACGTGGTGTGTGGAGTCACATAATGGAGGTGTGTGAAGTCAAAATGGAGGTGTGTGACGTCATAAAATGTAGGTGTGTGAAGTCATAGATTGGAGGTGTGTGAAATCATGGAATGGAGGTTTGTGAAGTCACAGAATGGAGGTGTGTGAAGTCATAGAATGGAGGTATGTGAAGTCAAATTGGAGGGGTGTGAAGTCGGAGAATGGAGGTGTGGGAAGTCACAGAATGGAGGTGGGTGAAGTCACAGAATGGAGGTGTGTGAAGTCAAAGAACGGAGGTGTGTGAAGTCACAGAATGGACGGGTATGATTTCATAGAATGGAGGTGTGTGAAGTCACAGAATTGAGGTGTTTGAATTTATATATTGTAGGTGTGTGAAGTCAAAACGGATGTGTGAAGTCATAGAATGGAGGTGTGTGAAGTCGGAGAATGGAGGTGTGTGAAGTCACAGAATGGAGCTGTGTGAACTCACAGAATGGAGTTGTGTGAAGTCACAGAATGGAGGTGTGTGAAGTCACAGAATGGAGGTGTGTGAAGTCAAAGAATGGAGGTGTGTGAAGTCATAGAATGGAGGTGTGTGAAGTCATAGAATGTATGTTTGTGAAGTAAGAATGAAGGTGTGTGAAGTCATAGAATGGAGGTGTGTGAAGTCACAGAATGGAGGTGTGTGAAGTCATAGTATGGAGGTGTGTGAAGTCATAGAACGGAGGTGTGTGACGTCATGTAATGGAGGTGTGTGAAGTCACGTAATGGAGGTGTGTGAAGTCAGAATGGAGGTGTGAAGTCATAGAAAGGAGGTGTGGGAAGTCATAGAATGGAGGAGTGTGAAGTCATAGATTGGAGGTGAGTGAAGTCACAGATTCGAGGTCTGTGAAGTCATAGAATGGAGGTGTGTGAAGTCGAATGAAGGTGTGTGAAGTCATAGAATGTAGATGTGTGAACTCATAGAATGGAGGTGTGTGACGTCCCAATGGAAGTGTGTCAACTCATAGAATGGAGGTGTGTGAAGTCACAGAATGGAAGTGTGTGAAGTCAAAATGGAGGTGTGTGACGTCTTAAAATGGAGGTGTGAGAAGTCATAGAATGGAGGTGTGTGAAATCATAGAATAGAGGTTTGTGAAGTCACAGAATGGACGTGTGTGAACTCAGAATGGAGGTGTGTGAAGGCACAGAATGGAGGTGTGTGAAGTCATCGTATGAAGGTATGTGAAATCATAGAATGGAAGTGTGTGAAGTCATAGAATGGAGGTGTGCGAAGTGATACAATGAAGGTGTGTGAAGTCATAGAATGGAGGTGTGTGAAGTCACAGAAGAGAGGTGTGTGAAGTCACATAATGGAGGTGTGAGAAGTCAAAATGGAGGTGTGTGACGTCATAAAATGGAGGTGTGTGAAGTCATAGATTGGAGGTGTGTGAAATCATAGAATGGAGGTTTGTGAAGTCACAGAATGGAGGTGTGTGAAGTCACAGAATGGAGGTTTGTGAAGTTATAGAATGGAGGTAGGTGAAGTCACAGAATGGAGGTGTGTGAAGTCATAGAATGGAGGTGTGTGAAGTCACAGAATGGATGTGTGTGAAGTCACAGAATGGAGGTACTTGAACTCAGAATGGAGATGTGTGAAGTCACAGAACGGAGTTGTGTGAAGTCATAGAATTGAGGTGTGTGAAATCACAGAATGGAGGTTTGTGAAGTCACAGAATGGAGGTGTGTGAACTCACAATGCAGGTGTGTGAAGTCACGGAATGGCGGTGTGTGAAGTCATAGAATGGAAGTGTGTGAAGTCATAGAATGGAGGTGTGTGAAGTCACAGATACGTGGTGTGTGGAGTCACATAATGGAGGTGTGTGAAGTCAAAATGGAGGTGTGTGACGTCATAAAATGTAGGTGTGTGAAGTCATAGTTTGGAGGTGTGTGAAATCATAGAAGGGAGGTCTGTGAAGTCAAATTGGAGGGGTGTGAAGTCGGAGAATGGAGGTGTGGGAAGTCACAGAATGGAGATGGGTGAAGTCACGGAATGGAGGTGTGTGAAGTCAAACAACGGAGGTGTGTGAAGTCACAGAATTGAGGTGTTTGAAGTTATATATTGGAGGTGTGTGAAGTCAAAATGGATGTGTGAAGTCATAGAATGGAGGTGTGTGAAGTCGGAGAATGGAGGTGTGTGAAGTCACAGAATGGAGCTGTGTGAAGTCACAGAATGGAGCTGTGTGAAGTCACAGAATGGAGGTGTGTGAAGTCACAGAATGGAAGTGTGTGAAGTCAAAATGGAGGTGTGTGACGTCCTAAAATGGAGGTGTGAGAAGTCATAGAATGGAGGTGTGTGAAATCATAGAATAGAGGTTTGTGAAGTCACAGAATGGAGGTGTGTGAACTCAGAATGGAGGTGTGTGAAGGCACAGAATGGAGGTGTGTGAAGTCATCGTATGAAGGTATGTGAAATCATAGAATGGAAGTGTGTGAAGTCATAGAATGGAGATGTGCGAAGTCGTACAAAGAAGGTGTGTGAAGTCATAGAATTGAGGTGTTTGAAGTCATATATTAGAGGTGTGTGAAGTCAAAATGGATGTGTGAAGTCATAGAATGGAGGTGTGTGAAGTCACAGAATGGAGGTGTGTGAAGTCACAGAATTGAGGTGTTTGAAGTCATATATTAGAGGTGTGTGAAGTCAAAATGGATGTGTGAAGTCCTAGCATGGAGGTGTGTGAAGTCGGAGAATGGAGGTGTGTGAAGTCACAGAATGGAGGTGTGTGAAGTCAAAATGGAGGTGTGTGACGTCATAAAATGTAGGTGTGTGAAGTCATAGATTGGAGGTGTGTGAAATCATAGAATGGAGGATTGTGAAGTCACAGAATGGAGGTGTGTGAAGTCATAGAATGGAGGTGGGTGAAGTCACAGAATGGAGGTGTGTGAAGTCAAAGAATGGAGGTGTGTGAAGTCACAGAATGGACGGGTATGATTTCATAGAATGGAGGTGTGTGAAGTCACAGAATTGAGGTGTTTGAAGTTATATATTGGAGGTGTGTGAAGTCAAAATGGATGTGTGAAGTCACAGAATGGAGCTGTGTGAAGTCACAGAATGGAGGTGTGTGAAGTCAAAGAATGGAGGTGTGTGAAGTCATAGAATGGAGGTGTGTGAAGTCATAGAATGTATGTTTGTGAAGTAAGAATGAAGGAGTGTGAAGTCATAGAATGGAGGTGTGTGAAGTCACAGAATGGAGGTGTGTGAAGTCATAGAATGGAGGTGTGTGAAGTCATAGAACGGAGTTGTGTGACGTCATGTAATGGAGGTTTGTGAAGTCACGTAATGGAGGTGTGTGAAGTCAGAATGGAGGTGTGAAGACATAGAAAGGAGGTGTGGGAAGTCATAGAATGGAGGAGTGTGAAGTCATAGATTGGAGGTGAGTGAAGTCACAGATTCGAGGTCTGTGAAGTCATAGAATGGAGGTGTGTGAAGTCGAATGAAGGTGTGTGAAGTCATAGAATGTAGGTGTGTGAACTCATATAATGGAGGTGTGTGACGTCCCAATGGAAGTGTGTGAACTCATAGAATGGAGTTGTGTGAAGTCACAGAATGGAAGTGTGTGAAGTCAAAATGGAGGTGTGTGACGTCCTAAAATGGAGGTGTGAGAAGTCATAGAATGGAGGTGTGTGAAATCATAGAATAGAGGTTTGTGAAGTCACAGAATGGACGTGTGTGAACTCAGAATGGAGGTGTGTGAAGGCACAGAATGGAGGTGTGTGAAGTCATCGTATGAAGGTATGTGAAATCATAGAACGGAAGTATGTGAAGTCATAGAATGGAGGTGTGCGAAGTGATACAATGAAGGTGTGTGAAGTCATAGAATGGAGGTGTGTGAAGTCACAGAAGAGAGGTGTGTGAAGTCACATAATGGAGGTGTGAGAAGTCAAAATGGAGGTGTGTGACGTCATAAAATGGAGGTGTGTGAAGTCATAGATTGGAGGTGTGTGAAATCATAGAATGGAGGTTTGTGAAGTCACAGAATGGAGGTTTTTCGAAGTCATAGAATGGAGGTATGTGAAGTCAAATTGGAGGGGTGTGAAGTCGGAGAATGGAGGTGTGGGAAGTCACAGAATGGACATGGGTGAAGTCACAGAATGGAGGTGTGTGAAGTCAAAGAATGGAGGTGTGTGAAGTCACAGAATGGACGGGTATGATTTCGTAGAATGGAGGTGTGTGAAGTCACAGAATTGAGGTGTTTGAAGTTATATATTGGAGGTGTGTGAAGTCAAAATGTAAGTGTGAAGTCATAGAATGGAGGTGGGTGAACTCACAATGGAGGTGAGTGAAGTCACAGAATGGAGGTGTGTGAAGTCATAGAATGGAAGTGTGTGAAGTCATAGAATGGAGGTGTGTGAAGTCAGAATGGAGGTGTGTGAAGTCACCGAATGGAGTTGTGTGAACTCAGAATGGAGGTGTGTGAAGTCACAGATTGGAGGTTTGTGAAGTCATAGAATGGGGTTGTGTGAAGTCATAGAATGGATGTTTCTGAAGTAAGAATGAAGGTGTGTGAAGTCATAGAATGGAGGTATGTGAACACATAGAATGGAGGTGTGTGAATTCACAGAATGAAGGTGTGTGAAGTCAGAATGGAGGTGTGTAGTCATAGATTGGAGGTGGTGAAGTCATAGAAAGGAGGTGTGGAAAGTCATAGAATTAGGAGTGTGAAGTCATAGAGTGCAGGTGAGTGAAGTCACAGATTCGAGGTCTGTGAAGTCATAGAATGGAGGTGTGTGATGTCAGAATGCAGGTGTGTGAAGTCATAGATGGAGTTGTATGAAGTCATAGTATGGAGGTGTGTGAAATCATAGAATGGAGTTTTTTGAAGTCACAGAATGGAGCTGTGTGAATACAAAATGGAGGTGTGTGAAGCAATAGAATGTAGGTGTTTGAAGTCAGAACGGAGGTGTGTGAACTCATAGAATGGAGGTGAGTGACGTCACAATGGAAGTGTGTGAAGTCATACAATGGAGGTGTGTGAAGTCACAGAATTGAGGTGTGTGAAGTCATAGAATGGAGGTGTGTGAAGTCATGGAATGGAGGTGTGTGAAGTCATAGAATGGAGGTGTGTGAAGTCACAGAATGGAGGTGTGTGAAGTCACAGAATGGAGCTGTGTGAAGTCACAGAATGGAGGTGTGTGAAGTCACAGAATGGAGGTGTGTGAAGTCAAAATGGAGGTGTGTGAAGTCAAAGAATGGAGGTGTGTGAACTCATAGAATGGAGGTGTGTGAAGTCATGGAATGGAGGTTTGTGAAGTCAAATATTGGAAGTGTGGGAAGTTACAGAAAGAAGATGTGTGAAGTCATACAATGGAGGTGTGTGAAGTCAGAATGCAGGTGTGGGAAGTCATAGAATGGAGGTGTGTGAAGTCATAGAATGGAGGTGTGTGAAGTCATAGAATGGAAGTGTGTGAAGTCATAGAATGGAGGTGTGTGAAGTCATAGAATTGAGGTGGGTGAAGTCACGGAAGGGAGGTGTGTGAAATCACAGAATGGAGGTGTGTGAAGTCACAGAATGGAGGTGTGTGAAGTCACAGAATTGAGATGTGTGAAGTCAAAAAGCTGGTGTGGAAAGTCACAAATGTAAGTGTGTGAAGTCACAGAATGGAGGTGTGAAGTCAAAATGGTTGTGTGTGAAGTCAAAGAATGTAGGTGTGTGAAGTCACAGAATGGACGGGTGTGTGAAGTCACAGAATGGAGGTGTGTGAAGTCTGAATAGAGGTGTGTGAAGTCATAGATTGGAGGTGTGCGAAGTCAAACAATGAAGGTGTGTGAAGTCATAGAATGGAGGTGTGTGAAGTCACAGAAGAGAGGTGTGTGAAGTCACATAATGGAGGTGTGAGAAGTCAAAATGGAGGTGTGTGACGTCATAGGATGGAGGTGTGTGAAGTCATAGATTGGAGGTGTGTGAAAACATAGAATGGAGGTTTGTGAGGTCACAGAATGGAGGTGTGTGAAGTCACAGAATGGAGCTTTGTGAAGTCATAGAATGGAGGTAGGTGAAGTCACAGAATGGAGGTGTGTGAAGTCATAGAATGGAGGTGTGTGAAGTCACAGAATGGAGGTGTGTGAAGTCACAGAATGGAGGTGTGTGAACTCAGAATGGAGATGTGTGAATTCACACAATGGAGTTGTGTGAAGTCATATAATTGAGGTGTGTGAAATCACAGAATGGAGGTGTGTGAATTCATAGAATGGAGGTGTGACATCTCAGAATGGAGGTGTGTGAAATCGCAGAATGGAGGTGTGTGAGGTCACAGAATGGAGGTGTGTGAACTCACAATGCAGGTGTGTGAAGTCACGGAATGGCGGTGTGTGAAGTCATAGAATGGAAGTGTGTGAAGTCATAGAATGGAGGTGTGTGAAGTCACAGAAGCGAGGAGCGTGGAGTCACATAATGGAGGTGTGTGAAGTCAAAATGGAGGTGTGTGAAGTCATAAAATGTAGGTGTGTGACGTCATAGTTTGGAGGTGTGTGAAATCATAGAATGGAGGTTTGTGAAGTCACAGAATGGAGGTGTGTGAAGTCACAGAATGGAGGTGTGTGAAGTCATAGAATAGAGGTATGTGAAGTCAAATTGGAGGGGTGTGAAGTCGGAGAATGGAGGTGTGGGAAGTCACAGAATGGAGGTGGGTGAAGTCACAGAATGGAGGTGTGTGAAGTCAAAGAATGGAGGTGTGTGAAGTCACAGAATGGACGGGTATGATTTCATAGAATGGAGGTGTGTGAAGTCACAGAATTGAGGTGTTTGCAGTTATATATTGAAGGTGTGTAAAGTCAAAATGGATGTGTGAAGTCATAGAATGGAGGTGTGTGAAGTCGGAGAATGGAGGTGTGTGAAGTCACAGAATGGAGCTCTGTGAAGTCACAGAATGGAGGTGTGTGAAGTCACAGAATGGAGGTGTGTGAAGTCAAAGAATGGAGGTGTGTGAAGTCATAGAATGGAGGTGTGTGAAGTCATAGAATGTATGTTTGTGAAGTAAGAATGAAGGTGTGTGAAGTCATAGAATGGAGGTGTGTGAAGTCACAGAATGGAGGTGTGTGAAGTCATAGAATGGAGGTGTGTGAAGTCATAGAACGGAGTAGTGTGACGTCATATAATGGAGGTGTGTGAAGTCACATAATGGAGGTGTGTGAAGTCAGAAGGGAGGTGTGTGAAGTCGAATGAAGGTGTGTGAAGTCATAGAATGTAGGTGTGTGAAGTAATAGAATGGAGGTGTGTGATGTCATAATGGAATTGTGTGAAGTCATGGAATGGAGGTGTGTGAAGTCACAAAATGGAAGTGTGTGAAGTCAAAATGGAGGTGTGTGACGTCCTAAAATGGAGGTGTGTGAAGTCATAGAATGGAGGTGTGTGAAATCATAAAATAGAGGTTTGGGAAGTCACAGAATGGAGGTGTGTGAATTCAGAATGGAGGTGTGTGAAGTCACAGAATGGAGGTGTGTGAAGTCATCGCATAAAGGTATGTGAAATCATAGAATGGAGGTGTGTGAAGTCACAGAATGAAAGTGTGTGAAGTCAAAATGGAGGTGTGTGACGTCCTAAAATGGAGGTGTGTGAAATCATAGAATAGAGGTTTGTGAAGTCACAAAATGGAGGTGTGTGAACTCAGAATGGAGGTGTGTGAAGTCAGAGAATGGAAGTGTGTGAAGTCAAAACGGAGGTGTGTGAAGTCAAAGAATGGAGGTGTGTGAAGTCACAGAATGGTGGTGTGTGAAATCAAAATGGTGGTGAGTGAAGTCACAAATGGAGGTGTGTGAAGTCACAGAATGTAGGTGTGTGAAGTCAAAATGGAGGTGTGTTAAGTCAAAGAATGGAGGTGTGTGAACTCATAGAATGGAGCTGTGTGAAGTCATGGAATGGAGGTTTGTGAAGTCAAACATTGGAAGTGTGGGAAGTTACAGAAAGAAGATGTGTGAAGTCATACAATGGAGGTGTGTGAAGTCAGAATGCAGGTGTGGGAAGTCATAGAATGGAGGTGTGTGAAGTCATAGAATGGAGGTGTGTGAAGTCATAGAATGGAAGTGTGTGAAGTCATAGAATGGAGGTGTGTGAAGTCATAGAATGGAAGTGGGTGAAGTCACGGAAGGGAGGTGTGTGAAATCACAGAATGAAGGTGTGTGAAGTCACAGAATGGAGGTGTGTGAAGTCACAGAATGGAGATGTGTGAAGTCAAAAAGGTGGTGTGAGAAGTCACAAATGTAAGTGTGTGAAGTCACAGAATAGAGGTGTGAAGTCAAAATGGTTGTGTGTGAAGTCAAAGAATGTAGGTGTGTGAAGTCATCTAAGGGAGGTGTGTGAAGTCACAGAATGGAGGTGTGTGAAGTCAGAATAGAGGTGTGCGAAGTCATAGAATGGAGGTGTGTGAAGTCAGAATGGAGGTGTGTGAAGTCATAGAATGGAGGTGTGTGAAGTCAGAATAGAGGTGTGTGAAGTCATAGAATGGAGGTGTTTGAAGTCACAGAATGGAGGTGTGGGAAGTCACAGAATGGAAGTGTGTGAAGTCATAGAATGGAGGTGTGTGAAGTCACAGAATGGATGGTATGAACTCATAGAATGGAGGTGTGTGAAGTCACGGAATTGAGGTGTTTGAAGTCATATATAGGAGGTGTGTGAAGTCAAAATGGATGTGTGAATTCATAGAATGGAGGTGTGTGAAGTCACAGAATGGAGGTGTGTGAAATTATAAAAGGGAGGTTTATGAAGTCATAGAATGGAAGTCTATGAAGTCACACAATACAGGTGTGTGAAGTCACAGAATAGAGGTGTGTGAAGTCACAGAATGGAGGTGTGTGAACTCAGAATGGAGGTTTGTGAAGTCACAGAATAGAGGTGTGTGAAGCCATAGAATGGAAGTGTGTGAAGTCATAGAATGGAGGTGTGTGAAGTCAGAATGGAGATGTGTGAAGTCACCAAAGGGAGTTGTGTGAACTCAGAATGGAGGTGTGTGAAGTCACAGAATGGAGGTTTGTGAAGTCATAGAATGGAGGTGTGTGAAGTTATAGAATGGATGTTTCTGAAGTAAAAATGAAGGTGTGTGACGTCATAGAAAGAGGTGAGGGAAGTCATAGAATGGAGGAGTGTAAAGTCATAGAATGCAGGCGAGTGAAGTCACAGATTCGAGGTCTGTGAAGTCATAGAATGGAGGTGTGTGATATCAGAATGGAGGTGTGCGAAGTCATAAAATAGAGGTGTGTGAAGTCAGAATGGAGGTGTGTGAAGTCATAGAATGGAGGTGTGTGAAGACAGAATGGAGGTGTGTGAACTCATAGAATGGAGGTGTGTGACGTCACAATGGAAGTGTGTGAAGTCATAGAATGGAGGTGTGTGAAGTCATAGAATGGAGGTGTGTGAAGTCAGAATGGAGGTGTGTGAAGTCTCAGAATTGAGGTGTGTGAACACAGAATGGAGTTGTGTGAAGTCAAAGAATGTAGGTGTGTGAAGTCATAGAATGGAGGTGTGTGAAGTCATAGAATGTATGTTTGTGAAGTAAGAATGAAGGTGTGTGAAGTCATAGAATGGAGGTGTGTGACGTCACAATTGAAGTGTGTGAAGTCATAGAATGGAGGTGTGTGAAGTCACAGAATGGAGGTGTGTGAAGTCATACAATGGTGGTGAGTGAAGTCAGAATGGAGGTGTGTGAAGTCACAGAATGGAGGTGTGTGAACTCAGAATGGAGGTGTGTGAAGTCATAGATGGAGGTGTGTGAAGTCATAGTATGAAGGTGTGTGAAACCATAGAATGGAGTTTTGTGAAGTCACACAATGGAGCTGTGTGAAGTCAGAATGGAGGTGTGTGAAGTCATAGAATGGAGGTGTGTGAAGTCAGAATGGAGGTATGTGAAATCATAGAATCAAGGTGTGTGAAGTCACAGAATGGAGGTATGTGAAGTCATAGAAAGGAGGTGCGTGAAGTCACAGAATGGAGGTGTGTGAAGTCATAGAATTTAGGTGTGTGAAGTCACAAAATGGAGGTGTGTGAAGTCATCGAATGGAGGTGTGTGAAGTCACAGTATCGAGGTGTGTGAAGTCAGAATGGAGGTGTGTGAAGTCACAGAGTTGAGGTGTGTGAAGTCACAGAATAGAGGTGTGTGAAGTCAGAATGCAGGTGTGAAGTCTCAGAAGGGAGGTGTGTGAAGTCACAGAATGGATGTTTGTGAAGAAAGAATGAAGGTGTTTGAAGTCATAGAATGGAGGTGTGTGAAGTCATACAATGAAGGTGTGTAAAGTCAGAATGGAGGTGTGTGAAGTCACAGAATGGAGGTGTGTGAACTCAGAATGGAGCTGTGTGAAGTCATAGATGGAGGTGTGTGAAGACATAGTATGGAGGTGGGTGGAATCATAGAATGGAGTTTTGTGAAGTCAGAGAATGGAGCTGTGTGAAGTCAGAATGGAGGTGTGTGAACTCATAGAATGGAGGTGTGCGAAGTCTCAATGGAGGTGTGTGAAATCTTAGAATGGAGGTGTGTGAAGTCAAAAAATGGAGGTGTGTGAAGTGATAGAATGGAGGTGTGTGACGTCACAGAATGGAATTGTGTGAAGTCAAAGAATGGAGCTGTGTGAAGTCAGAATGGAGGTGTGTGAAGTCACAGAATGGAGGTGTGTCAAATCAGAATGGAGGTGTGTGAAGTCACAGAATGGAGGTGTGTAAAGTCATAGAATGGAGGTGTATGAAGTTATAGAATGGAGGTGTGTGAAGTCAGAATGGAGGTGTGTGAATTCACAGAATTGAGGTGTGTGAACACAGAATGCAGGTGTGTGAATCACAGAATGGAGGTGTTTGAAATCATAGAATGGAGGTGTGTGAAGTCATAGAATGGATGTTTGTGAAGTAAGAATGAAGGTGTGTGGAGTCATAGAATAGAGGTGTGTGAAGTCAAAGAATGGAGGTGTGTGAAGTCACAGAATGGAGGAGTGTGAAGTCACACAATGGAGGTGTGTGAAGTCTCGAATGGAGGTGTGCGGTCATAGAAGGGAGGTGGGTGAAGTCATAGAAAGAGGTGAGAGAAGTCATAGAATGGAGGAGTGTGAAGTCATACAGTGGAGGTGACTGAAGACACAGATTCGAGGTTTGTGAAGTCATAGAATGGAGGTGTGTAAAGTCAGAATGGAGGTGTGTGAAGTCATAGAATGGAGATTTGTGAATTCATAGAATGGAGGTGTGTGACGTCAAATTGAAGTGTGTGAAGTCATAGAATGGAGGTGTGTGAAGTCACAGAATGGAGGTGTGTGAAGTCATACAATGGATGTGAGTGAAGTCAGAATGGAGGTGTGTGAAGTCACAGAATGGAGGTGTGTGAACTCAGAATGGAGGTGTGTGAAGTCATAGATGGAGGTGTGTGAAGTCATAGTATGGAGGTGTGTGAAACCATAGAATGGAGTTTTGTGAAGACACACAATGGAGCTGTGTGAAGTCAGAATGGAGGTGTGTGAAGTCATAGAATGGAGGTGTGTGAAGTCAGAATGGAGGTATGTGAAATCATAGAATCAAGGTGTGTGAAGTCACAGAATGGAGGTGTGTGAAGTCATAGAATGGAGGTGCGTGAAATCACAGAATGGAGGTGTGTGAAGTCATAGAATGGAGGTGTGTGAAGTCATAGAATGGAGGTGTGTGAGTCACAGAATGAAAGTGTGTGAATCACAGAATGGAGGTATGTGAACTCACAATGGAGGTGGGTGAAGTCACAGAATGGAGGTGTGTGAAGTCATAGAATGGAGGTGTGTGAAGTCACAGAATGGAGGTGTGTGAATTCATAGAATGGAGTTGTGTGAAGTCATAGAATGGAGGTGTGTGAAGTCATAGAATGGAGGTGTGTGAATTCATAGAATGGAGGTGTGTGAAGTCACAGAATGGAGGTTTGTGTACTCAAAATGGAGGTGTTTGAAGTCAAAGAATGGAGGTGTGTGAAGTCATAGAATGGAAGTGTGTGAAGTGATAGAATGGAGGTGTGTGAACCCAGAATGCAGGTTTGTGAAGTCACAGAATGGGGGTTTGTGAAGTCATACAATGGAGGTGTGTGAAGTCATAGAATGGATGTTTCTAAAGTGAGAATGAAGGTGTGTGAAGTCATAGAATGGAGGTGTGTGAAGTCAAAATGGAGGTGTGTGAACTCATAAAATGGAGGTGTGTGAACTCATAGAATGGAGGTGTGTGAAGTCATGGAATGGAGGTGTGTGAAATCCAAGAATGGAGGTGTGTGAAGTCAAAGAATGCAGGTGTGTGAACTCACAGAATGGAGGTTGCCGGGGCCAACCGGCGGCAAACCAGGGTTCGCAGATTGGGGTTCCTGGAATCGGGGGCAAGGACTAGCAAGAAATACAAGAGAGACAGACACAGCGGGTCCGGGATGTCTGCAGTCCAGGTAAAGACTGCCGAGCCTGCCGGTTTATTTTCCACTCCCCCTTCTTCCCTCCTCCTGACCCAGGGAACCTCCAGGTGTTACATTCATATGGTAATTCTCAGGTCATTTGCATAGAATAGGGCCAGAAAGCAATAAGACAATAAAGCCATCGTCTGATGCAAGCCAAGGTACAGTTTGATTCCACTCTGGCTCACAACAGGAGGTGTGTGAAGTCACAGAATTGAAGTGTGTGAAGTCAAAATGGAGGTGTGTGAAGTCACAGAATGGAGGTCTGTGAAGACACAGAATAGAGGTGTGTGAAGTCAGAATGGAGGTGTGTGAAGTCAGAATGGAGGTGTGTGAAATCATACAATGGAGGTGTGTGAAGCCACAACGCAGGTGTGTGAACTCATGCAATGAAGGTGTGTGAAGTAAAATTGCAGGTGTGTGAAGTCAAAGAATGGAGGTGTGTGAAGTGAAACAATAGAGGTGTGTGAAGTCACAGAATGGAGGTGTGTGAAGTCACAGAATGGAAGTGTGTGAAGTCAAAACGGAGGTGTGTGAAGTCACAGAATGGAGGTGTGTGAAGTCAGAGAATGGAGGTGTGTGAAGTCAAAAAGGTGGTGTGTGAAGTCACAGAATGGAGGTGTGTGAAGGCATAGAATGGAGGTGTGTGAAATCATAGAATGGAGGTGTGTGAAGTCAGAATGGAGGTGTGTGAAGTCACAGAACTGAGGTGTGTGAATTCAGAGAATGGAGATGTGTGAAATCACAATGGAGTTGTGTGAAGTCATAGAAAGGTTGTTTTTGATGTCAACGAATGGAGGTGTGTGATGTCATAGAATGGAGGTGTGTGAAGTCAGATTGGAGGTGTGTGAAATCACAGAGTGGAGGTGTGTCAACTCAGAAATGAGGTGTGTGAAGTCATAGAATGGAGGTGTGTGAAGTCATGGAATGGAAGTGTGTGAAATCATAGAATGGAGGTGTGTGAAGTCAAAGAATGGAGGTGTGTGAAGTCAGAATGGAGGTGTGTGAAGTCAGAATGGAGGTGTGTGAAGTCATAGAATGGAAGTGTGTGAAGTCATAGAATGGAGGTCTGTGAACTCAGAATGTGGGTTTGTGAAGTCATAGAATGGAGGTGTGTGAACTCAGAATGGAGGTGTGTGAAGTCACAGAATGGAGGTGTGTGAAGTCATAGAATGGAGGTGTGTGAAATCACAGAATGGAGGTGTGTGAATTCATAGAATGGAGGTGTGTGAAGTCATAGGATCGAGGTGTGTGAAGTCACAGAATGGAGGTGTGTGAAGTCACAGAATGGAGGTGTGTGAAGTCACAGAAAGGAGGTGTGTGAACTCATAATGGAGGTGTGTGAAGCCACAGAATGGAGGTGTGTGAAGTCATAGAATGGAAGTGTGTGAAGTCATAGAATGGAGGTGTGTGAAGGAAGAATGGAGGTGTGTGAAGTCACAGAATGGAGGTGTGTGAACTCAGAATGGAGGTGTGTGAAGTCACAGAATGGAGGTTTGTGAAGTCATAGAATGGAGGTGTTTGAAGTCAGAGAATGGATGTTTCTGAAGTAAGAATGAAGGTGTGTGAAGTCATAGAATGGAGGTGTGAGGTCAAATTGGAGGTGTGTGAACTCATAGAATGGAGGTGTGTGAACTCATAGAATGGAGGTGTGTGAAGTCATGGAATGGAGGTGTGTGACGTCAAAGAATGGAGGTGTGTGAAGTGAAACAATAGAGGTGTGTGAAGTCACAGAATGGAGGTGTGTGAAGTCACAGAATATAAGTGTGTGAAGTCAAAACTGAGGTGTGTGAAGTCACAGAATGGAGGTGTGTGAAGTCACAGAATGGAGGTGTGTGAAGTCAAAAAGGTGGTGTGTGAAGTCACAGAATGGAGGTGTGTGAAGTCATAGTATGGAGGTGTGTGAAATCATAGAATGGAGGTGTGTGAAGTCAGAATGGAGTTGTGTGAAGTCACAGAACTGAGGTGTGTGAAGTCACAGAATGGATGTTTGTGAAGTAAGAATGAAGGTGTTTGAAGTCATAGAGTGGAGGTGTGTGAAGTCACAGAATGGAGGTGTGTGAAGTCAGATTGAAGGTGTGTGAAATCTCAGAATGTAGGTGTGTGAAGTCATAGAATGGAGGTGTGTGAAGTCATAAAATGGAGGTGTGTGAACTCATAGAATGGAGGTGTGTGAAGTCAAAATGGAGTTGTGTGAAGTCATAGAATGGAGTTTTTTGATGTCAACGAATGGAGGTGTGTGAAGTCAAAGAATGGAGGTGTGTGAAGTCACAGAATTGAGGTGTGTGAAGTCAGAATGGAGGTGAGTGAAGTCATAGAATGGAGGTGTGTGAAGTCATAGAATGGAGGTCTGTGAACTCAGAATGGAGGTTTGTGAAGTCATAGAATGCAGGTGTGTGAACTCAGAATGGAGGTGTGTGAAGTCACAGAATGGAGGTGTGTGAAGTCATAGAATGGAACTTTGTGAACTCACAGAATGGAGGTGTGTTAATTCATAGAATGGAGGTGTGTGAAGTCATAGGATCGAGGTGTGTGAAGTCACAGAATGGAGGTGTGTGAAGTCACAGAATGGAGGTGTGTGAAGTCACAGAATGGAGGTGTGTGAACTCAGAATGGAGGTGTGTGAAGCCACAGAATGGAGGTGTGTGAAGTCATAGAATGGAAGTGTGTGAAGTCATAGAAAGGAGGTGTGTAAACTCCGAATGGGGGTGTGTGAAGTCACAGAATGGATGTTTGTGAAGTCATAGAATGGAGGTGTGTGAAGTCAGAGAATGGATGTTTCTGAAGTAAGAATGAAGGTGTGTGAAGTCATAGAATGGAGATGTGTGAAGTCAAATTGGAGGTGTGTGAACTCATAGAATGGAGGTGTGTGAACTGATAGAATGGAGGTTTGTGAAGTCATGGAATGGCGGTGTGTGAAGTCAAAGAATGGAGGTGTGTGAAGTGAAACAATAGAGGTGTGTGAAGTCACAGAATGGAGGTGTGTGAAGTCACAGATTGGAAGTGTGTGAAGGCAAAACGGAGGTGTGTGAAGTCACAGAATGGAGGTGTGTGAAGTCATATAATGGAGGTGTGTGAAGTCAAAAAGGTGGTGTGTGAAGTTAAAGAATGGAGGTGTGTGAATTCATAGAATGGAGCTGTGTGAAGTCAGAATGGAGGTGTGTGAAGTCAGAATGGAGGTGTGTGAAGTCACAGAATTGAGGTGTGTGAAGTCATAGAATGGAGGTGTGTGAAATCATAGAATGAAGGTGTGTGAAGTCAGAATGGAGGTGTGTCACATCACAGAATTGAGGTCTGTGAAGTCAGAGAATGGAGGTGTGTGAAGTCAGAATGAAGGTGTTTGAAGTCATAGAATGGAGGTGTGTGAAGTCACAGAATGGAGGTGTGTGATGCCATAGGTTGGAGGTGTGTGAAGTCATAGAATTGAGGTGCGTGAAGTCATAGAATGGAGGTGTGTGAAGTCACAGAATGGAGGTTTGTGAAGTGAGAATGGAGGTGTGTGAAGTCATAGAATGCAGGTGTGTGAACTCAGAATGGAGGTGTGTGAAGTCACAGAATGGAGGTGTGTGAATTCAGAATGGAGGTGTGTGAAGTCAGAATGCAAGTGTGAAGTCACAGAAGGGAGGTGTGTGAAGTCACAGAATGGATGTTTGTGAAGTAAGAATGAAGTTGTTTGAAGTCATAGAATGGAGGTGTGTGACGTCACAGAATGGAGGTGTGTGAAGTTATAGAATGGAGGTGTGTGAAATCATAGAATTGAGGTGTGTGAAGTCATACAATGAAGGTGTGTGAAGTCAGAATGGAGGTGTGTGAAGTCACAGAGTGGAGGTGTGTGAATTCAGAATGGAGGTGTGTGAAGTCATTGATGGAGGTGTGTGAAGACATAGTATGGAGGTGTGTGGAATCATAGAATGGAGTTTTGTGAAGTCACAGAATGGAGGTGTGTGAAGTCAGAATGGAGGTGTGTGAAGTCATAGACTGAGGTGGGTGAAGTCATAGAAAGGAGGTGTGGGAAGTCATAGAATGGAGGAGTGTGAAGTCATAGAGTGGAGGTGTGTGAAGTCAGATTGGAGGTGAGTGAAATCACAGAATGGAGGTGTGTCAACTCAGAAATGAGGTGTGTGAAGTCATAGAATGGAGGTGTGTGAAGTCATAGAATGGAAGTGTGTGAAATCATAGAATGGAGGTGAGTGAAGTCATAGAATTGAGGTGTGTGAAGTCAGAATGGAGGTGTGTGAAGTCAGAATGGAGGTGAGTGAAGTCATAGAATGGAGGTGTGTGAAGTCATAGAATGGAGGTCTGTGAACTCAGAATGGAGGTTTGTGAAGTCATAGAATGGAGGTGTGTGAAGTCACAGAATGGAGGTGTGTGAAGTCACAGAATGGAGGTGTGTGAACTCAGAATATAGGTGTGTGAAGCCACAGAATGGAGGTGTGTGAAGACATAGAATGGAAGTGTGTGAAGTCATAGAAAGGAGGTGTGTGAATTCAGAATGGAGGTGTGTGAAGTCATAGAATGGAGGTTTGTGAAGTCATAGAATGGAGGTGTGTAAAGTCAGAGAATGGATGTTTCTGAAGTAAGAATGAAGGTGTGTGAAATCAAAGAATGGAGGTGTGTGAAGTCATAGAAGGGAGGTGTGTGAAGTCAGAATGGAGGTGTGTCAAGTCACAGAATTGAGGTGTGTGAAGCCACAGAATGGTGGTGTGTGAAGTCCTAGAATGGAAGTGTGTGAAGTCATACAACGGAGGTGTGTGAAGTCAGAATGGAGGTGTGTGAAGTCACAGAATGGAGGTGTGTGAACTCAGAATGGAGGTGTGTGAAGTCACAGAATGGAGGTTTGTGAAGTCATAGAATGGAGGTGTGTGAAGTCATACAACGGAAGTGTGTGAAGTCAGAATGGAGGTGTGTGAAGTCACAGAATGGAGGTGTGTGAAGTCAGAGATGGAGGTGTGTGAAGTCATAGTATGGAGGTGTGTCAAATCATAGAATGGAGTTTTGTGAAGTCACAGAATGGAGCTGTGTAAAGTCACAATGGAGGTGTGTGAAGTCATAGAATGGAGGTGTGTGAAGTCAGAATGGAGGTGTGTGAAATCATAGAATTGAGGTGTGTGAAGTCACAATGGAGTTGTGTGAAGTCACAGAATGGAGGTGTGTGAACTCAGGATGGAGATGGGTGAAGTCACAGAATGGACGTGTGTGAAGTCATAGAATGGAGGTGTGTGAAGACACAGAATGGACGTGTGTGAATTCATAGAATGGAGGTGTGTGAAATCATAAAATAGAAGTGTTTGAAGTCACAGAATGGAGGTGTGTGAAGTCAGAATGGAGGTGTGTGAAGTCACAGAATTGAGGTGTGTGAATTCACAGAATAGAGGTGTGTGAAGTCAGAATGCAAGTGTGAAGTCACAGAAGGGAGGTGTGTGAAGTCACAGAATGGATGTTTGTGAAGTAACAATGAAGGTGTTTGAAATCATAGAATGGAGGTGTGTGACGTCACAGAATGGAGGTGTGTGAAGTTATAGAATGGAGGTGTGTGAAATAATAGAATTGAGGTGTGTGAAGTCATACAATGAAGGTGTGTGAAGTCAGAATGGAGGTGTGTGAAGTCACAGAGTGGAGGTGTGTGAAGTCAGAATGGAGGTGTGTGAAGTCATAGATGGAGATGTGTGAAGACATAGTATGGAGGTGTGTGGAATCATAGAATGGAGTTTTGTGAAGTCACAGAATGGAGCTGTGTGAAGTCAGAATGGAGGTGTGTGAACTCATAAAATGGAAGTGTGTGAAGTCACAATGGAGGTGTGTGAAATCTTAGAATGGAGGTGTGTGAAGTCAAAAAAAGGAGGTGTGTGAAGTCATAGAATGGAGGTGTGTGAAGTCATAGAATGGATTTTTATGAAATAAGAATGAAGGTGTGTGAAGTCATAGAATGGAGGTGTGTGAAGTCACAGAATGAAGGTGTGTGAAGTCACAGAATGGAGGTGTGTGAACTTAGGATGGAGGTGGGTGAAGTCACAGAATGGACGTGTGTGAAGTTATAGAATGGTGGTGTGTGAAATCATAAAAGGGAAGTGTTTGAAGTCACAGAATGGAGGTGTGTGAAGTCAGAATGGAGGTGTGTGAAGTCACAGAATTGAGGTGTGTGAATTCACAGAATAGAGGTGTGTGAAATCAGAATGCAGGTGTGAAGTCACAGAAGGGAGGTGTGTGAAGTCACAGAATGGATGTTTGTGAAGTAAGAATGAAGGTGTTTGAAGTCATAGAATGGAGGTGGGTGACGTCACAGAATGGAGGTGTGTGAAGTTATAGAATGGAGGTGTGTGAAATCATACAATTGAGGTGTGTGAAGTCATACAATGAAGGTGTGTGAAGTCAGAATGGAGGTGTGTGAAGACACAGAGTGGAGGTGTGTGAATTCAGAATGGAGGTGTGTGAAGTCATAGATGGAGGTGTGTGAAGACATAGTATGGAGGTGTGTGGAATCATAGAATGGAGTTTTGTGAAGTCACAGAATGGAGGTGTGTGAAGTCAGAATGGAGGTGTGTGAAGTCATAGACTGAGGTGGGTGAAGTCATAGAAAGGAGTTGTGGCAAGTCATAGAATGGAGGAGTGTGAAGTCATAGAGTGGAGGTGTGTGAAGTCAGATTGGAGGTGTGTGAAATCACAGAATGGAGGTGTGTCAACTCAGAAATGAGGTGTGTGAAGTCATAGAATGGAGGTGTGTGAAGTAATAGAATGGAAGTGTGTGAAATCATAGAATGGAGGTGTGTGAAGTCATAGAATTGAGGTGTGTGAAGTCAGAATGGAGGTGTGTGAAGTCAGAATGGAGGTGAGTGAAGTCATAGAATGGAGGTGTGTGAAGTCATAGAATGGAGGTCTGTGAAGTCACAGAATGGAGGTGTGTGAAGTCACAGAATGGAGGTGTGTGAACTCAGAATATAGGTGTGTGAAGCCACAGAATGGAGGTGTGTGAAGACATAGAATGGAAGTGTGTGAAGTCATAGAAAGGAGGTGTGTGAATTCAGAATGGAGGTGTGTGAAGTCATAGAATGGAGGTTTGTGAAGTCATAGAATGGAGGTGTGTAAAGTCAGAGAATGGATGTTTCTGAAGTAAGAATGAAGGTGTGTGAAATCAAAGAATGGAGGTGTGTGAAGTCATAGAAGGGAGGTGTGTGAAGTCAGAATGGAGGTGTGTCAAGTCACAGAATTGAGGTGTGTGAAGCCACAGAATGGTGGTGTGTGAAGTCCTAGAATGGAAGTGTGTGAAGTCATACAACGGAGGTGTGTGAAGTCAGAATGGAGGTGTGTGAAGTCACAGAATGGAGGTGTGTGAACTCAGAATGGAGGTGTGTGAAGTCACAGAATGGAGGTTTGTGAAGTCATAGAATGGAGGTGTGTGAAGTCATACAACGGAAGTGTGTGAAGTCAAATGGAGGTGTGTGAAGTCACAGAATGGAGCTGTGTGAAGTCACAGAATGAAAGTGTGTGAAGTCAAAATGGAGGTGTGTGACGTCCTAAAATGGAGGTGTGTGAAATCATAGAATAGAGGTTTGTGAAGTCACAAAATGGAGGTGTGTGAACTCAGAATGGAGGTGTGTGAAGTCAGAGAATGGAAGTGTGTGAAGTCAAAACGGAGGTGTGTGAAGTCAAAGAATGGAGGTGTGTGAAGTCACAGAATGGTGGTGTGTGAAATCAAAATGGTGGTGAGTGAAGTCACAAATGGAGGTGTGTGAAGTCACAGAATGTAGGTGTGTGAAGTCAAAATGGAGGTGTGTTAAGTCAAAGAATGGAGGTGTGTGAACTCATAGAATGGAGCTGTGTGAAGTCATGGAATGGAGGTTTGTGAAGTCAAACATTGGAAGTGTGGGAAGTTACAGAAAGAAGATGTGTGAAGTCATACAATGGAGGTGTGTGAAGTCAGAATGCAGGTGTGGGAAGTCATAGAATGGAGGTGTGTGAAGTCATAGAATGGAGGTGTGTGAAGTCATAGAATGGAAGTGTGTGAAGTCATAGAATGGAGGTGTGTGAAGTCATAGAATGGAAGTGGGTGAAGTCACGGAAGGGAGGTGTGTGAAATCACAGAATGAAGGTGTGTGAAGTCACAGAATGGAGGTGTGTGAAGTCACAGAATGGAGATGTGTGAAGTCAAAAAGGTGGTGTGAGAAGTCACAAATGTAAGTGTGTGAAGTCACAGAATAGAGGTGTGAAGTCAAAATGGTTGTGTGTGAAGTCAAAGAATGTAGGTGTGTGAAGTCATCTAAGGGAGGTGTGTGAAGTCACAGAATGGAGGTGTGTGAAGTCAGAATAGAGGTGTGCGAAGTCATAGAATGGAGGTGTGTGAAGTCAGAATGGAGGTGTGTGAAGTCATAGAATGGAGGTGTGTGAAGTCAGAATAGAGGTGTGTGAAGTCATAGAATGGAGGTGTTTGAAGTCACAGAATGGAGGTGTGGGAAGTCACAGAATGGAAGTGTGTGAAGTCATAGAATGGAGGTGTGTGAAGTCACAGAATGGATGGTATGAACTCATAGAATGGAGGTGTGTGAAGTCACGGAATTGAGGTGTTTGAAGTCATATATAGGAGGTGTGTGAAGTCAAAATGGATGTGTGAATTCATAGAATGGAGGTGTGTGAAGTCACAGAATGGAGGTGTGTGAAATTATAAAAGGGAGGTTTATGAAGTCATAGAATGGAAGTCTGTGAAGTCACACAATACAGGTGTGTGAAGTCACAGAATAGAGGTGTGTGAAGTCACAGGATGGAGGTGTGTGAACTCAGAATGGAGGTTTGTGAAGTCACAGAATAGAGGTGTGTGAAGCCATAGAATGGAAGTGTGTGAAGTCATAGAATGGAGGTGTGTGAAGTCAGAATGGAGATGTGTGAAGTCACCAAAGGGAGTTGTGTGAACTCAGAATGGAGGTGTGTGAAGTCACAGAATGGAGGTTTGTGAAGTCATAGAATGGAGGTGTGTGAAGTTATAGAATGGATGTTTCTGAAGTAAAAATGAAGGTGTGTGACGTCATAGAAAGAGGTGAGGGAAGTCATAGAATGGAGGAGTGTAAAGTCATAGAATGCAGGCGAGTGAAGTCACAGATTCGAGGTCTGTGAAGTCATAGAATGGAGGTGTGTGATATCAGAATGGAGGTGTGCGAAGTCATAAAATAGAGGTGTGTGAAGTCAGAATGGAGGTGTGTGAAGTCATAGAATGGAGGTGTGTGAAGACAGAATGGAGGTGTGTGAACTCATAGAATGGAGGTGTGTGACGTCACAATGGAAGTGTGTGAAGTCATAGAATGGAGGTGTGTGAAGTCATAGAATGGAGGTGTGTGAAGTCAGAATGGAGGTGTGTGAAGTCTCAGAATTGAGGTGTGTGAACACAGAATGGAGTTGTGTGAAGTCAAAGAATGTAGGTGTGTGAAGTCATAGAATGGAGGTGTGTGAAGTCATAGAATGTATGTTTGTGAAGTAAGAATGAAGGTGTGTGAAGTCATAGAATGGAGGTGTGTGACGTCACAATTGAAGTGTGTGAAGTCATAGAATGGAGGTGTGTGAAGTCACAGAATGGAGGTGTGTGAAGTCATACAATGGTGGTGAGTGAAGTCAGAATGGAGGTGTGTGAAGTCACAGAATGGAGGTGTGTGAACTCAGAATGGAGGTGTGTGAAGTCATAGATGGAGGTGTGTGAAGTCATAGTATGAAGGTGTGTGAAACCATAGAATGGAGTTTTGTGAAGTCTCACAATGGAGCTGTGTGAAGTCAGAATGGAGGTGTGTGAAGTCATAGAATGGAGGTGTGTGAAGTCAGAATGGAGGTATGTGAAATCATAGAATCAAGGTGTGTGAAGTCACAGAATGGAGGTATGTGAAGTCATAGAAAGGAGGTGCGTGAAGTCACAGAATGGAGGTGTGTGAAGTCATAGAATTTAGGTGTGTGAAGTCACAAAATGGAGGTGTGTGAAGTCATCGAATGGAGGTGTGTGAAGTCACAGTATCGAGGTGTGTGAAGTCAGAATGGAGGTGTGTGAAGTCACAGAGTTGAGGTGTGTGAAGTCACAGAATAGAGGTGTGTGAAGTCAGAATGCAGGTGTGAAGTCTCAGAAGGGAGGTGTGTGAAGTCACAGAATGGATGTTTGTGAAGAAAGAATGAAGGTGTTTGAAGTCATAGAATGGAGGTGTGTGAAGTCATACAATGAAGGTGTGTAAAGTCAGAATGGAGGTGTGTGAAGTCACAGAATGGAGGTGTGTGAACTCAGAATGGAGCTGTGTGAAGTCATAGATGGAGGTGTGTGAAGACATAGTATGGAGGTGGGTGGAATCATAGAATGGAGTTTTGTGAAGTCAGAGAATGGAGCTGTGTGAAGTCAGAATGGAGGTGTGTGAACTCATAGAATAGAGGTGTGTGAAGTCTCAATGGAGGTGTGTGAAATCTTAGAATGGAGGTGTGTGAAGTCAAAAAATGGAGGTGTGTGAAGTGATAGAATGGAGGTGTGTGAAGTCATAGAATGGATTTTTGTGAAATAAGAATGAAGGTGTGTGAAGTCAAAGAATGGAGGTGTGTGACGTCACAGAATGAAATTGTGTGAAGTCAAAGAATGGAGCTGTGTGAAGTCAGAATGGAGGTGTGTGAAGTCACAGAATGGAGGTGTGTCAAATCAGAATGGAGGTGTGTGAAGTCACAGAATGGAGGTGTGTAAAGTCATAGAATGGAGGTGTATGAAGTTATAGAATGGAGGTGTGTGAAGTCAGAATGGAGGTGTGTGAATTCACAGAATTGAGGTGTGTGAACACAGAATGCAGGTGTGTGAATCACAGAATGGAGGTGTTTGAAATCATAGAATGGAGGTGTGTGAAGTCATAGAATGGATGTTTGTGAAGTAAGAATGAAGGTGTGTGGAGTCATAGAATAGAGGTGTGTGAAGTCAAAGAATGGAGGTGTGTGAAGTCACAGAATGGAGGAGTGTGAAGTCACACAATGGAGGTGTGTGAAGTCTCGAATGGAGGTGTGCGGTCATAGAAGGGAGGTGGGTGAAGTCATAGAAAGAGGTGAGAGAAGTCATAGAATGGAGGAGTGTGAAGTCATACAGTGGAGGTGACTGAAGACACAGATTCGAGGTTTGTGAAGTCATAGAATGGAGGTGTGTAAAGTCAGAATGGAGGTGTGTGAAGTCATAGAATGGAGATTTGTGAATTCATAGAATGGAGGTGTGTGACATCAAATTGAAGTGTGTGAAGTCATAGAATGGAGGTGTGTGAAGTCACAGAATGGAGGTGTGTGAAGTCATACAATGGATGTGAGTGAAGTCAGAATGGAGGTTTGTGAAGTCACAGAATGGAGGTGTGTGAACTCAGAATGGAGGTGTGTGAAGTCATAGATGGAGGTGTGTGAAGTCATAGTATGGAGGTGTGTGAAACCATAGAATGGAGTTTTGTGAAGACACACAATGGAGCTGTGTGAAGTCAGAATGGAGGTGTGTGAAGTCATAGAATGGAGGTGTGTGAAGTCAGAATGGAGGTATGTGAAATCATAGAATCAAGGTGTGTGAAGTCACAGAATGGAGGTGTGTGAAGTCATAGAATGGAGGTGCGTGAAGTCACAGAATGGAGGTGTGTGAAGTCATAGAATGGAGGTGTGTGAAGTCATAGAATGGAGGTGTGTGAGTCACAGAATGAAAGTGTGTGAATCACAGAATGGAGGTATGTGAACTCACAATGGAGGTGGGTGAAGTCACAGAATGGAGGTGTGTGAAGTCATAGAATGGAGGTGTGTGAAGTCACAGAATGGAGGTGTGTGAATTCATAGAATGGAGTTGTGTGAAGTCATAGAATGGAGGTGTGTGAAGTCATAGAATGGAGGTGTGTGAATTCATAGAATGGAGGTGTGTGAAGTCACAGAATGGAGGTTTGTGTACTCAAAATGGAGGTGTTTGAAGTCAAAGAATGGAGGTGTGTGAAGTCATAGAATGGAAGTGTGTGAAGTGATAGAATGGAGGTGTGTGAACCCAGAATGCAGGTTTGTGAAGTCACAGAATGGGGGTTTGTGAAGTCATACAATGGAGGTGTGTGAAGTCATAGAATGGATGTTTCTAAAGTGAGAATGAAGGTGTGTGAAGTCATAGAATGGAGGTGTGTGAAGTCAAAATGGAGGTGTGTGAACTCATAAAATGGAGGTGTGTGAACTCATAGAATGGAGGTGTGTGAAGTCATGGAATGGAGGTGTGTGAAATCCAAGAATGGAGGTGTGTGAAGTCAAAGAATGCAGGTGTGTGAACTCACAGAATGGAGGTTGCCGGGGCCAACCGGCGGCAAACCAGGGTTCGCAGATTGGGGTTCCTGGAATCGGGGGCAAGGACTAGCAAGAAATACAAGAGAGACAGACACAGCGGGTCCGGGATGTCTGCAGTCCAGGTAAAGACTGCCGAGCCTGCCGGTTTATTTTCCACTCCCCCTTCTTCCCTCCTCCTGACCCAGGGAACCTCCAGGTGTTACATTCACATGGTAATTCTCAGGTCATTTGCATAGAATAGGGCCAGAAAGCAATAAGACAATAAAGCCATCGTCTGATGCAAGCCAAGGTACAGTTTGATTCCACTCTGGCTCACAACAGGAGGTGTGTGAAGTCACAGAATTGAAGTGTGTGAAGTCAAAATGGAGGTGTGTGAAGTCACAGAATGGAGGTCTGTGAAGACACAGAATAGAGGTGTGTGAAGTCAGAATGGAGGTGTGTGAAGTCAGAATGGAGGTGTGTGAAATCATACAATGGAGGTGTGTGAAGCCACAACGCAGGTGTGTGAACTCATGCAATGAAGGTGTGTGAAGTAAAATTGCAGGTGTGTGAAGTCAAAGAATGGAGGTGTGTGAAGTGAAACAATAGAGGTGTGTGAAGTCACAGAATGGAGGTGTGTGAAGTCACAGAATGGAAGTGTGTGAAGTCAAAACGGAGGTGTGTGAAGTCACAGAATGGAGGTGTGTGAAGTCAGAGAATGGAGGTGTGTGAAGTCAAAAAGGTGGTGTGTGAAGTCACAGAATGGAGGTGTGTGAAGGCATAGAATGGAGGTGTGTGAAATCATAGAATGGAGGTGTGTGAAGTCAGAATGGAGGTGTGTGAAGTCACAGAACTGAGGTGTGTGAATTCAGAGAATGGAGATGTGTGAAGTCACAATGGAGTTGTGTGAAGTCATAGAAAGGTTGTTTTTGATGTCAACGAATGGAGGTGTGTGATGTTATAGAATGGAGGTGTGTGAAGTCAGATTGGAGGTGTGTGAAATCACAGAGTGGAGGTGTGTCAACTCAGAAATGAGGTGTGTGAAGTCATAGAATGGAGGTGTGTGAAGTCATGGAATGGAAGTGTGTGAAATCATAGAATGGAGGTGTGTGAAGTCAAAGAATGGAGGTGTGTGAAGTCAGAATGGAGGTGTGTGAAGTCAGAATGGAGGTGTGTGAAGTCATAGAATGGAAGTGTGTGAAGTCATAGAATGGAGGTCTGTGAACTCAGAATGTGGGTTTGTGAAGTCATAGAATGGAGGTGTGTGAACTCAGAATGGAGGTGTTTGAAGTCACAGAATGGAGGTGTGTGAAGTCATAGAATGGAGGTGTGTGAAATCACAGAATGGAGGTGTGTGAATTCATAGAATGGAGGTGTGTGAAGTCATAGGATCGAGGTGTGTGAAGTCACAGAATGGAGGTGTGTGAAGTCACAGAATGGAGGTGTGTGAAGTCACAGAAAGGAGGTGTGTGAACTCATAATGGAGGTGTGTGAAGCCACAGAATGGAGGTGTGTGAAGTCATAGAATGGAAGTGTGTGAAGTCATAGAATGGAGGTGTGTGAAGGAAGAATGGAGGTGTGTGAAGTCACAGAATGGAGGTGTGTGAACTCAGAATGGAGGTGTGTGAAGTCACAGAATGGAGGTTTGTGAAGTCATAGAATGGAGGTGTTTGAAGTCAGAGAATGGATGTTTCTGAAGTAAGAATGAAGGTGTGTGAAGTCATAGAATGGAGGTGTGAGGTCAAATTGGAGGTGTGTGAACTCATAGAATGGAGGTGTGTGAACTCATAGAATGGAGGTGTGTGAAGTCATGGAATGGAGGTGTGTGACGTCAAAGAATGGAGGTGTGTGAAGTGAAACAATAGAGGTGTGTGAAGTCACAGAATGGAGGTGTGTGAAGTCACAGAATATAAGTGTGTGAAGTCAAAACTGAGGTGTGTGAAGTCACAGAATGGAGGTGTGTGAAGTCACAGAATGGAGGTGTGTGAAGTCAAAAAGGTGGTGTGTGAAGTCACAGAATGGAGGTGTGTGAAGTCATAGTATGGAGGTGTGTGAAATCATAGAATGGAGGTGTGTGAAGTCAGAATGGAGTTGTGTGAAGTCACAGAACTGAGGTGTGTGAAGTCACAGAATGGATGTTTGTGAAGTAAGAATGAAGGTGTTTGAAGTCATAGAGTGGAGGTGTGTGAAGTCACAGAATGGAGGTGTGTGAAGTCAGATTGAAGGTGTGTGAAATCTCAGAATGTAGGTGTGTGAAGTCATAGAATGGAGGTGTGTGAAGTCATAAAATGGAGGTGTGTGAACTCATAGAATGGAGGTGTGTGAAGTCAAAATGGAGTTGTGTGAAGTCATAGAATGGAGTTTTTTGATGTCAACGAATGGAGGTGTGTGAAGTCAAAGAATGGAGGTGTGTGAAGTCACAGAATTGAGGTGTGTGAAGTCAGAATGGAGGTGAGTGAAGTCATAGAATGGAGGTGTGTGAAGTCATAGAATGGAGGTCTGTGAACTCAGAATGGAGGTTTGTGAAGTCATAGAATGCAGGTGTGTGAACTCAGAATGGAGGTGTGTGAAGTCACAGAATGGAGGTGTGTGAAGTCATAGAATGGAACTTTGTGAACTCACAGAATGGAGGTGTGTTAATTCATAGAATGGAGGTGTGTGAAGTCATAGGATCGAGGTGTGTGAAGTCACAGAATGGAGGTGTGTGAAGTCACAGAATGGAGGTGTGTGAAGTCACAGAATGGAGGTGTGTGAACTCAGAATGGAGGTGTGTGAAGCCACAGAATGGAGGTGTGTGAAGTCATAGAATGGAAGTGTGTGAAGTCATAGAAAGGAGGTGTGTAAACTCCGAATGGGGGTGTGTGAAGTCACAGAATGGATGTTTGTGAAGTCATAGAATGGAGGTGTGTGAAGTCAGAGAATGGATGTTTCTGAAGTAAGAATGAAGGTGTGTGAAGTCATAGAATGGAGATGTGTGAAGTCAAATTGGAGGTGTGTGAACTCATAGAATGGAGGTGTGTGAACTGATAGAATGGAGGTTTGTGAAGTCATGGAATGGCGGTGTGTGAAGTCAAAGAATGGAGGTGTGTGAAGTGAAACAATAGAGGTGTGTGAAGTCACAGAATGGAGGTGTGTGAAGTCACAGATTGGAAGTGTGTGAAGGCAAAACGGAGGTGTGTGAAGTCACAGAATGGAGGTGTGTGAAGTCATATAATGGAGGTGTGTGAAGTCAAAAAGGTGGTGTGTGAAGTCAAAGAATGGAGGTGTGTGAATTCATAGAATGGAGCTGTGTGAAGTCAGAATGGAGGTGTGTGAAGTCAGAATGGAGGTGTGTGAAGTCACAGAATTGAGGTGTGTGAAGTCATAGAATGGAGGTGTGTGAAATCATAGAATGAAGGTGTGTGAAGTCAGAATGGAGGTGTGTCACGTCACAGAATTGAGGTCTGTGAAGTCAGAGAATGGAGGTGTGTGAAGTCAGAATGAAGGTGTTTGAAGTCATAGAATGGAGGTGTGTGAAGTCACAGAATGGAGGTGTGTGAAGTCATACAATGGATGTGAGTGAAGTCAGAATGGAGGTGTGTGAAGTCACAGAATGGAGGTGTGTGAACTCAGAATGGAGGTGTGTGAAGTCATAGATGGAGGTGTGTGAAGTCATAGTATGGAGGTGTGTGAAACCATAGAATGGAGTTTTGTGAAGACACACAATGGAGCTGTGTGAAGTCAGAATGGAGGTGTGTGAAGTCATAGAATGGAGGTGTGTGAAGTCAGAATGGAGGTATGTGAAATCATAGAATCAAGGTGTGTGAAGTCACAGAATGGAGGTGTGTGAAGTCATAGAATGGAGGTGCGTGAAGTCACAGAATGGAGGTGTGTGAAGTCATAGAATGGAGGTGTGTGAAGTCATAGAATGGAGGTGTGTGAGTCACAGAATGAAAGTGTGTGAATCACAGAATGGAGGTATGTGAACTCACAATGGAGGTGGGTGAAGTCACAGAATGGAGGTGTGTGAAGTCATAGAATGGAGGTGTGTGAAGTCACAGAATGGAGGTGTGTGAATTCATAGAATGGAGTTGTGTGAAGTCATAGAATGGAGGTGTGTGAAGTCATAGAATGGAGGTGTGTGAATTCATAGAATGGAGGTGTGTGAAGTCACAGAATGGAGGTTTGTGTACTCAAAATGGAGGTGTTTGAAGTCAAAGAATGGAGGTGTGTGAAGTCATAGAATGGAAGTGTGTGAAGTGATAGAATGGAGGTGTGTGAACCCAGAATGCAGGTTTGTGAAGTCACAGAATGGGGGTTTGTGAAGTCATACAATGGAGGTGTGTGAAGTCATAGAATGGATGTTTCTAAAGTGAGAATGAAGGTGTGTGAAGTCATAGAATGGAGGTGTGTGAAGTCAAAATGGAGGTGTGTGAACTCATAAAATGGAGGTGTGTGAACTCATAGAATGGAGGTGTGTGAAGTCATGGAATGGAGGTGTGTGAAATCCAAGAATGGAGGTGTGTGAAGTCAAAGAATGCAGGTGTGTGAACTCACAGAATGGAGGTTGCCGGGGCCAACCGGCGGCAAACCAGGGTTCGCAGATTGGGGTTCCTGGAATCGGGGGCAAGGACTAGCAAGAAATACAAGAGAGACAGACACAGCGGGTCCGGGATGTCTGCAGTCCAGGTAAAGACTGCCGAGCCTGCCGGTTTATTTTCCACTCCCCCTTCTTCCCTCCTCCTGACCCAGGGAACCTCCAGGTGTTACATTCACATGGTAATTCTCAGGTCATTTGCATAGAATAGGGCCAGAAAGCAATAAGACAATAAAGCCATCGTCTGATGCAAGCCAAGGTACAGTTTGATTCCACTCTGGCTCACAACAGGAGGTGTGTGAAGTCACAGAATTGAAGTGTGTGAAGTCAAAATGGAGGTGTGTGAAGTCACAGAATGGAGGTCTGTGAAGACACAGAATAGAGGTGTGTGAAGTCAGAATGGAGGTGTGTGAAGTCAGAATGGAGGTGTGTGAAATCATACAATGGAGGTGTGTGAAGCCACAACGCAGGTGTGTGAACTCATGCAATGAAGGTGTGTGAAGTAAAATTGCAGGTGTGTGAAGTCAAAGAATGGAGGTGTGTGAAGTGAAACAATAGAGGTGTGTGAAGTCACAGAATGGAGGTGTGTGAAGTCACAGAATGGAAGTGTGTGAAGTCAAAACGGAGGTGTGTGAAGTCACAGAATGGAGGTGTGTGAAGTCAGAGAATGGAGGTGTGTGAAGTCAAAAAGGTGGTGTGTGAAGTCACAGAATGGAGGTGTGTGAAGGCATAGAATGGAGGTGTGTGAAATCATAGAATGGAGGTGTGTGAAGTCAGAATGGAGGTGTGTGAAGTCACAGAACTGAGGTGTGTGAATTCAGAGAATGGAGATGTGTGAAGTCACAATGGAGTTGTGTGAAGTCATAGAAAGGTTGTTTTTGATGTCAACGAATGGAGGTGTGTGATGTTATAGAATGGAGGTGTGTGAAGTCAGATTGGAGGTGTGTGAAATCACAGAGTGGAGGTGTGTCAACTCAGAAATGAGGTGTGTGAAGTCATAGAATGGAGGTGTGTGAAGTCATGGAATGGAGGTGTGTGAAATCATAGAATGGAGGTGTGTGAAGTCAAAGAATGGAGGTGTGTGAAGTCAGAATGGAGGTGTGTGAAGTCAGAATGGAGGTGTGTGAAGTCATAGAATGGAAGTGTGTGAAGTCATAGAATGGAGGTCTGTGAACTCAGAATGTGGGTTTGTGAAGTCATAGAATGGAGGTGTGTGAACTCAGAATGGAGGTGTGTGAAGTCACAGAATGGAGGTGTGTGAAGTCATAGAATGGAGGTGTGTGAAATCACAGAATGGAGGTGTGTGAATTCATAGAATGGAGGTGTGTGAAGTCATAGGATCGAGGTGTGTGAAGTCACAGAATGGAGGTGTGTGAAGTCACAGAATGGAGGTGTGTGAAGTCACAGAAAGGAGGTGTGTGAACTCATAATGGAGGTGTGTGAAGCCACAGAATGGAGGTGTGTGAAGTCATAGAATGGAAGTGTGTGAAGTCATAGAATGGAGGTGTTTGAAGGAAGAATGGAGGTGTGTGAAGTCACAGAATGGAGGTGTGTGAACTCAGAATGGAGGTGTGTGAAGTCACAGAATGGAGGTTTGTGAAGTCATAGAATGGAGGTGTTTGAAGTCAGAGAATGGATGTTTCTGAAGTAAGAATGAAGGTGTGTGAAGTCATAGAATGGAGGTGTGAGGTCAAATTGGAGGTGTGTGAACTCATAGAATGGAGGTGTGTGAACTCATAGAATGGAGGTGTGTGAAGTCATGGAATGGAGGTGTGTGACGTCAAAGAATGGAGGTGTGTGAAGTGAAACAATAGAGGTGTGTGAAGTCACAGAATGGAGGTGTGTGAAGTCACAGAATATAAGTGTGTGAAGTCAAAACTGAGGTGTGTGAAGTCACAGAATGGAGGTGTGTGAAGTCACAGAATGGAGGTGTGTGAAGTCAAAAAGGTGGTGTGTGAAGTCACAGAATGGAGGTGTGTGAAGTCATAGTATGGAGGTGTGTGAAATCATAGAATGGAGGTGTGTGAAGTCAGAATGGAGTTGTGTGAAGTCACAGAACTGAGGTGTGTGAAGTCACAGAATGGATGTTTGTGAAGTAAGAATGAAGGTGTTTGAAGTCATAGAGTGGAGGTGTGTGAAGTCACAGAATGGAGGTGTGTGAAGTCAGATTGAAGGTGTGTGAAATCTCAGAATGTAGGTGTGTGAAGTCATAGAATGGAGGTGTGTGAAGTCATAAAATGGAGGTGTGTGAACTCATAGAATGGAGGTGTGTGAAGTCAAAATGGAGTTGTGTGAAGTCATAGAATGGAGTTTTTTGATGTCAACGAATGGAGGTGTGTGAAGTCAAAGAATGGAGGTGTGTGAAGTCACAGAATTGAGGTGTGTGAAGTCAGAATGGAGGTGAGTGAAGTCATAGAATGGAGGTGTGTGAAGTCATAGAATGGAGGTCTGTGAACTCAGAATGGAGGTTTGTGAAGTCATAGAATGCAGGTGTGTGAACTCAGAATGGAGGTGTGTGAAGTCACAGAATGGAGGTGTGTGAAGTCATAGAATGGAACTTTGTGAACTCACAGAATGGAGGTGTGTTAATTCATAGAATGGAGGTGTGTGAAGTCATAGGATCGAGGTGTGTGAAGTCACAGAATGGAGGTGTGTGAAGTCACAGAATGGAGGTGTGTGAAGTCACAGAATGGAGGTGTGTGAACTCAGAATGGAGGTGTGTGAAGCCACAGAATGGAGGTGTGTGAAGTCATAGAATGGAAGTGTGTGAAGTCATAGAAAGGAGGTGTGTAAACTCCGAATGGGGGTGTGTGAAGTCACAGAATGGATGTTTGTGAAGTCATAGAATGGAGGTGTGTGAAGTCAGAGAATGGATGTTTCTGAAGTAAGAATGAAGGTGTGTGAAGTCATAGAATGGAGATGTGTGAAGTCAAATTGGAGGTGTGTGAACTCATAGAATGGAGGTGTGTGAACTGATAGAATGGAGGTTTGTGAAGTCATGGAATGGCGGTGTGTGAAGTCAAAGAATGGAGGTGTGTGAAGTGAAACAATAGAGGTGTGTGAAGTCACAGAATGGAGGTGTGTGAAGTCACAGATTGGAAGTGTGTGAAGGCAAAACGGAGGTGTGTGAAGTCACAGAATGGAGGTGTGTGAAGTCATATAATGGAGGTGTGTGAAGTCAAAAAGGTGGTGTGTGAAGTCAAAGAATGGAGGTGTGTGAATTCATAGAATGGAGCTGTGTGAAGTCAGAATGGAGGTGTGTGAAGTCAGAATGGAGGTGTGTGAAGTCACAGAATTGAGGTGTGTGAAGTCATAGAATGGAGGTGTGTGAAATCATAGAATGAAGGTGTGTGAAGTCAGAATGGAGGTGTGTCACGTCACAGAATTGAGGTCTGTGAAGTCAGAGAATGGAGGTGTGTGAAGTCAGAATGAAGGTGTTTGAAGTCATAGAATGGAGGTGTGTGAAGTCACAGAATGGAGGTGTGTGATGCCATAGGTTGGAGGTGTGTGAAGTCATAGAATTGAGGTGCGTGAAGTCATAGAATGGAGGTGTGTGAAGTCACAGAATGGAGGTTTGTGAAGTGAGAATGGAGGTGTGTGAAGTCATAGAATGCAGGTGTGTGAACTCAGAATGGAGGTGTGTGAAGTCACAGAATGGAGGTGTGTGAATTCAGAATGGAGGTGTGTGAAGTCAGAATGCAAGTGTGAAGTCACAGAAGGGAGGTGTGTGAAGTCACAGAATGGATGTTTGTGAAGTAAGAATGAAGTTGTTTGAAGTCATAGAATGGAGGTGTGTGACGTCACAGAATGGAGGTGTGTGAAGTTATAGAATGGAGGTGTGTGAAATCATAGAATTGAGGTGTGTGAAGTCATACAATGAAGGTGTGTGAAGTCAGAATGGAGGTGTGTGAAGTCACAGAGTGGAGGTGTGTGAATTCAGAATGGAGGTGTGTGAAGTCATTGATGGAGGTGTGTGAAGACATAGTATGGAGGTGTGTGGAATCATAGAATGGAGTTTTGTGAAGTCACAGAATGGAGGTGTGTGAAGTCAGAATGGAGGTGTGTGAAGTCATAGACTGAGGTGGGTGAAGTCATAGAAAGGAGGTGTGGGAAGTCATAGAATGGAGGAGTGTGAAGTCATAGAGTGGAGGTGTGTGAAGTCAGATTGGAGGTGAGTGAAATCACAGAATGGAGGTGTGTCAACTCAGAAATGAGGTGTGTGAAGTCATAGAATGGAGGTGTGTGAAGTCATAGAATGGAAGTGTGTGAAATCATAGAATGGAGGTGAGTGAAGTCATAGAATTGAGGTGTGTGAAGTCAGAATGGAGGTGTGTGAAGTCAGAATGGAGGTGAGTGAAGTCATAGAATGGAGGTGTGTGAAGTCATAGAATGGAGGTCTGTGAACTCAGAATGGAGGTTTGTGAAGTCATAGAATGGAGGTGTGTGAAGTCACAGAATGGAGGTGTGTGAAGTCACAGAATGGAGGTGTGTGAACTCAGAATATAGGTGTGTGAAGCCACAGAATGGAGGTGTGTGAAGACATAGAATGGAAGTGTGTGAAGTCATAGAAAGGAGGTGTGTGAATTCAGAATGGAGGTGTGTGAAGTCATAGAATGGAGGTTTGTGAAGTCATAGAATGGAGGTGTGTAAAGTCAGAGAATGGATGTTTCTGAAGTAAGAATGAAGGTGTGTGAAATCAAAGAATGGAGGTGTGTGAAGTCATAGAAGGGAGGTGTGTGAAGTCAGAATGGAGGTGTGTCAAGTCACAGAATTGAGGTGTGTGAAGCCACAGAATGGTGGTGTGTGAAGTCCTAGAATGGAAGTGTGTGAAGTCATACAACGGAGGTGTGTGAAGTCAGAATGGAGGTGTGTGAAGTCACAGAATGGAGGTGTGTGAACTCAGAATGGAGGTGTGTGAAGTCACAGAATGGAGGTTTGTGAAGTCATAGAATGGAGGTGTGTGAAGTCATACAACGGAAGTGTGTGAAGTCAGAATGGAGGTGTGTGAAGTCACAGAATGGAGGTGTGTGAAGTCAGAGATGGAGGTGTGTGAAGTCATAGTATGGAGGTGTGTCAAATCATAGAATGGAGTTTTGTGAAGTCACAGAATGGAGCTGTGTAAAGTCACAATGGAGGTGTGTGAAGTCATAGAATGGAGGTGTGTGAAGTCAGAATGGAGGTGTGTGAAATCATAGAATTGAGGTGTGTGAAGTCACAATGGAGTTGTGTGAAGTCACAGAATGGAGGTGTGTGAACTCAGGATGGAGATGGGTGAAGTCACAGAATGGACGTGTGTGAAGTCATAGAATGGAGGTGTGTGAAGACACAGAATGGACGTGTGTGAATTCATAGAATGGAGGTGTGTGAAATCATAAAATAGAAGTGTTTGAAGTCACAGAATGGAGGTGTGTGAAGTCAGAATGGAGGTGTGTGAAGTCACAGAATTGAGGTGTGTGAATTCACAGAATAGAGGTGTGTGAAGTCAGAATGCAAGTGTGAAGTCACAGAAGGGAGGTGTGTGAAGTCACAGAATGGATGTTTGTGAAGTAACAATGAAGGTGTTTGAAATCATAGAATGGAGGTGTGTGACGTCACAGAATGGAGGTGTGTGAAGTTATAGAATGGAGGTGTGTGAAATAATAGAATTGAGGTGTGTGAAGTCATACAATGAAGGTGTGTGAAGTCAGAATGGAGGTGTGTGAAGTCACAGAGTGGAGGTGTGTGAAGTCAGAATGGAGGTGTGTGAAGTCATAGATGGAGCTGTGTGAAGACATAGTATGGAGGTGTGTGGAATCATAGAATGGAGTTTTGTGAAGTCACAGAATGGAGCTGTGTGAAGTCAGAATGGAGGTGTGTGAACTCATAAAATGGAAGTGTGTGAAGTCACAACGGAGGTGTGTGAAATCTTAGAATGGAGGTGTGTGAAGTCAAAAAATGGAGGTGTGTGAAGTCATAGAATGGAGGTGTGTGAAGTCATAGAATGGATTTTTATGAAATAAGAATGAAGGTGTGTGAAGTCATAGAATGGAGGTGTGTGAAGTCACAGAATGAAGGTGTGTGAAGTCACAGAATGGAGGTGTGTGAACTTAGGATGGAGGTGGGTGAAGTCACAGAATGGACGTGTGTGAAGTTATAGAATGGTGGTGTGTGAAATCATAAAAGGGAAGTGTTTGAAGTCACAGAATGGAGGTGTGTGAAGTCAGAATGGAGGTGTGTGAAGTCACAGAATTGAGGTGTGTGAATTCACAGAATAGAGGTGTGTGAAATCAGAATGCAGGTGTGAAGTCACAGAAGGGAGGTGTGTGAAGTCACAGAATGGATGTTTGTGAAGTAAGAATGAAGGTGTTTGAAGTCATAGAATGGAGGTGGGTGACGTCACAGAATGGAGGTGTGTGAAGTTATAGAATGGAGGTGTGTGAAATCATACAATTGAGGTGTGTGAAGTCATACAATGAAGGTGTGTGAAGTCAGAATGGAGGTGTGTGAAGACACAGAGTGGAGGTGTGTGAATTCAGAATGGAGGTGTGTGAAGTCATAGATGGAGGTGTGTGAAGACATAGTATGGAGGTGTGTGGAATCATAGAATGGAGTTTTGTGAAGTCACAGAATGGAGGTGTGTGAAGTCAGAATGGAGGTGTGTGAAGTCATAGACTGAGGTGGGTGAAGTCATAGAAAGGAGGTGTGGGAAGTCATAGAATGGAGGAGTGTGAAGTCATAGAGTGGAGGTGTGTGAAGTCAGATTGGAGGTGTGTGAAATCACAGAATGGAGGTGTGTCAACTCAGAAATGAGGTGTGTGAAGTCATAGAATGGAGGTGTGTGAAGTCATAGAATGGAAGTGTGTGAAATCATAGAATGGAGGTGTGTGAAGTCATAGAATTGAGGTGTGTGAAGTCAGAATGGAGGTGTGTGAAGTCAGAATGGAGGTGAGTGAAGTCATAGAATGGAGGTGTGTGAAGTCATAGAATGGAGGTCTGTGAAGTCACAGAATGGAGGTGTGTGAAGTCACAGAATGGAGGTGTGTGAACTCAGAATATAAGTGTGTGAAGCCACAGAATGGAGGTGTGTGAAGACATAGAATGGAAGTGTGTGAAGTCATAGAAAGGAGGTGTGTGAATTCAGAATGGAGGTGTGTGAAGTCATAGAATGGAGGTTTGTGAAGTCATAGAATGGAGGTGTGTAAAGTCAGAGAATGGATGTTTCTGAAGTAAGAATGAAGGTGTGTGAAATCAAAGAATGGAGGTGTGTGAAGTCATAGAAGGGAGGTGTGTGAAGTCAGAATGGAGGTGTGTCAAGTCACAGAATTGAGGTGTGTGAAGCCACAGAATGGTGGTGTGTGAAGTCCTAGAATGGAAGTGTGTGAAGTCATACAACGGAGGTGTGTGAAGTCAGAATGGAGGTGTGTGAAGTCACAGAATGGAGGTGTGTGAACTCAGAATGGAGGTGTGTGAAGTCACAGAATGGAGGTTTGTGAAGTCATAGAATGGAGGTGTGTGAAGTCATACAACGGAAGTGTGTGAAGTCAAATGGAGGTGTGTGAAGTCACAGAATGGAGGTGTGTGAAGTCAGAGATGGAGGTGTGTGAAGTCATAGTATGGAGGTGTGTCAAATCATAGAATGGAGTTTTGTGAAGTCACAGAATGGAGCTGTGTAAAGTCACAATGGAGGTGTGTGAAGTCATAGAATGGAGGTGTGTGAAGTCAGAATGGAGGTGTGTGAAATCATAGAATTGAGGTGTGTGAAGTCACAATGGAGTTGTGTGAAGTCACAGAATGGAGGTGTGTGAACTCAGGATGGAGATGGGTGAAGTCACAGAATGGACGTGTGTGAAGTCATAGAATGGAGGTGTGTGAAGACACAGAATGGACGTGTGTGAATTCATAGAATGGAGGTGTGTGAAATCATAAAATGGAAGTGTTTGAAGTCACAGAATGGAGGTGTGTGAAGTCAGAATGGAGGTGTGTGAAGTCACAGAATTGAGGTGTGTGAATTCACAGAATAGAGGTGTGTGAAGTCAGAATGCAAGTGTGAAGTCACAGAAGGGAGGTGTGTGAAGTCACAGAATGGATGTTTGTGAAGTAACAATGAAGGTGTTTGAAGTCATAGAATGGAGGTGTGTGACGTCACAGAATGGAGGTGTGTGAAGTTATAGAATGGAGGTGTGTGAAATAATAGAATTGAGGTGTGTGAAGTCATACAATGAAGGTGTGTGAAGTCAGAATGGAGGTGTGTGAAGTCACAGAGTGGAGGTGTGTGAACTCAGAATGGAGGTGTGTGAAGTCATAGATGGAGCTGTGTGAAGACATAGTATGGAGGTGTGTGGAATCATAGAATGGAGTTTTGTGAAGTCACAGAATGGAGCTGTGTGAAGTCAGAATGGAGGTGTGTGAACTCATAAAATGGAAGTGTGTGAAGTCACAATGGAGGTGTGTGAAATCTTAGAATGGAGGTGTGTGAAGTCAAAAAATGGAGGTGTGTGAAGTCATAGAATGGAGGTGTGTGAAGTCATAGAATGGATTTTTATGAAATAAGAATGAAGGTGTGTGAAGTCATAGAATGGAGGTGTGTGAAGTCACAGAATGAAGGTGTGTGCAGTCACAGAATGGAGGTGTGTGAACTTAGGATGGAGGTGGGTGAAGTCACAGAATGGACGTGTGTGAAGTCATAGAATGGAGGTGTGTGAAATCATAGAATGGAGGTGTGTGAAGTCATAGAATTGAGGTGTGTGAAGTCAGAATGGAGGTGTGTGAAGTCAGAATGGAGGTGAGTGAAGTCATAGAATGGAGGTGTGTGAAGTCATAGAATGGAGGTCTGTGAAGTCACAGAATGGAGGTGTGTGAAGTCACAGAATGGAGGTGTGTGAACTCAGAATATAAGTGTGTGAAGCCACAGAATGGAGGTGTGTGAAGACATAGAATGGAAGTGTGTGAAGTCATAGAAAGGAGGTGTGTGAATTCAGAATGGAGGTGTGTGAAGTCATAGAATGGAGGTTTGTGAAGTCATAGAATGGAGGTGTGTAAAGTCAGAGAATGGATGTTTCTGAAGTAAGAATGAAGGTGTGTGAAATCAAAGAATGGAGGTGTGTGAAGTCATAGAAGGGAGGTGTGTGAAGTCAGAATGGAGGTGTGTCAAGTCACAGAATTGAGGTGTGTGAAGCCACAGAATGGTGGTGTGTGAAGTCCTAGAATGGAAGTGTGTGAAGTCATACAACGGAGGTGTGTGAAGTCAGAATGGAGGTGTGTGAAGTCACAGAATGGAGGTGTGTGAACTCAGAATGGAGGTGTGTGAAGTCACAGAATGGAGGTTTGTGAAGTCATAGAATGGAGGTGTGTGAAGTCATACAACGGAAGTGTGTGAAGTCAAATGGAGGTGTGTGAAGTCACAGAATGGAGGTGTGTGAAGTCAGAGATGGAGGTGTGTGAAGTCATAGTATGGAGGTGTGTCAAATCATAGAATGGAGTTTTGTGAAGTCACAGAATGGAGCTGTGTAAAGTCACAATGGAGGTGTGTGAAGTCATAGAATGGAGGTGTGTGAAGTCAGAATGGAGGTGTGTGAAATCATAGAATTGAGGTGTGTGAAGTCACAATGGAGTTGTGTGAAGTCACAGAATGGAGGTGTGTGAACTCAGGATGGAGATGGGTGAAGTCACAGAATGGACGTGTGTGAAGTCATAGAATGGAGGTGTGTGAAGACACAGAATGGACGTGTGTGAATTCATAGAATGGAGGTGTGTGAAATCATAAAATGGAAGTGTTTGAAGTCACAGAATGGAGGTGTGTGAAGTCAGAATGGAGGTGTGTGAAGTCACAGAATTGAGGTGTGTGAATTCACAGAATAGAGGTGTGTGAAGTCAGAATGCAAGTGTGAAGTCACAGAAGGGAGGTGTGTGAAGTCACAGAATGGATGTTTGTGAAGTAACAATGAAGGTGTTTGAAGTCATAGAATGGAGGTGTGTGACGTCACAGAATGGAGGTGTGTGAAGTTATAGAATGGAGGTGTGTGAAATAATAGAATTGAGGTGTGTGAAGTCATACAATGAAGGTGTGTGAAGTCAGAATGGAGGTGTGTGAAGTCACAGAGTGGAGGTGTGTGAACTCAGAATGGAGGTGTGTGAAGTCATAGATGGAGCTGTGTGAAGACATAGTATGGAGGTGTGTGGAATCATAGAATGGAGTTTTGTGAAGTCACAGAATGGAGCTGTGTGAAGTCAGAATGGAGGTGTGTGAACTCATAAAATGGAAGTGTGTGAAGTCACAATGGAGGTGTGTGAAATCTTAGAATGGAGGTGTGTGAAGTCAAAAAATGGAGGTGTGTGAAGTCATAGAATGGAGGTGTGTGAAGTCATAGAATGGATTTTTATGAAATAAGAATGAAGGTGTGTGAAGTCATAGAATGGAGGTGTGTGAAGTCACAGAATGAAGGTGTGTGCAGTCACAGAATGGAGGTGTGTGAACTTAGGATGGAGGTGGGTGAAGTCACAGAATGGACGTGTGTGAAGTCATAGAATGGAGGTGTGTGAAATCATAAAAGGGAAGTGTTTGAAGTCACAGAATGGAGGTGTGTGAATTCAGAATGGAGGTGTGTGAAGTCAGAGAATTGAGGTGTGTGAATTCACAGAATAGAGGTGTGTGAAGTCAGAATGCAGGTGTGAAGTCACAGAAGGGAGGTGTGTGAAGTCACAGAATGGATGTTTGTGAAGTAAGAATGAAGGTGTTTGAAGTCATAGAATGGAGGTGGGTGACGTCACAGAATGGAGGTGTGTGAAGTTATAGAATGGAGGTGTGTGAAATCATACAATTGAGGTGTGTGAAGTCATACAATGAAGGTGTGTGAAGTCAGAATGGAGGTGTGTGAAGTCACAGAGTGGAGGTGTGTGAACTCAGAATGGAGGTGTGTGAAGTCATTGATGGAGGTGTGTGAAGACATAGTATGGAGGTGTGTGGAATCATAGAATGGAGTTTTGTGAAGTCACAGAATGGAGCTGTGTGAAGTCAGAATGGAGGTGTGTGAACTCATAAAATGGAGGTGTGTGAAGTCACAATGGAGGTGTGTGAAATCTTAGAATGGAGGTGTGTGAAGTCAAAAAATGGAGGTGTGTGAACTCATAGAATGGAGGTGTGTGAAGTCATAGAATGGATTTTTGTGAAATAAGAATGAAGGTGTGTGAAGTCATAGAATGGAGGTTGTGACGTCACAGAATGGAGTTGTGTGAAGTCATAGAATGGAGCTGTGTGAAGTCAGAATGGTGGTGTGTGAAGTCACAGAATGGAGGTGTGTCAACTCAGAATGGAGGTGTGTGAAGTAACAGAATGGAGGTGTGTGAAGTCATAGAATGGAGGTTTGTGAAGTTATAGAATGGAGGTGTGTGAAGTCAGAATGGAGGTGTGTGAAGTCACAGAATTGAGGTGTGTGAACACAGAATGCAGGTGTGTGAATCACAGAATGGAGGTGTGTGAAATCATAGAATGGAGGTGTGTGAAGTCATAGAATGGATGTTTGTGAAGTAAGAATGAAGGTGTGTGAAGTCATAGAATAGAGGTGTGTGAAGTCAAAGAATGGAGGTGTGTGAAGTCACAGAATGGAGGTGTGTGAAGTCACACAATGGAGGTGTGTGAAGTCTCGAATGGAGGTGTGCGGTCATAGAAGGGAGGTGGTGAAGTCATAGAAAGAGCTGTGGGTAGTCATAGAATGGAGGAGTGTGAAGTCATACAGTGGAGGTGACTGAAGACACAAATTCGAGGTCTGTGAAGTCATAGAATGGAGGTGTGTAAAGTCAGAATGGAGGTGTGTGAAGTCATAGAATGGAGATTTGTGAAGTCATAGAATGGAGGTGTGTGACATCACAATTTAAGTGTGTGAAGTCATAGAACGGAGGTGTGTGAAGTCACAGAATGGAGGTGTGTCAAGTCATACAATGGAGGTGAGTGAAGTCAGAATGGAGGTGTGTGAAGTCACAGAATGGAGGTGTGTGAACTCAGAATGGAGGTGTGTGAAGTCATAGATGGAGGTGTGTGAAATCATAGTATGGAGGAGTGTGAAACCATAGAATGGAGTTTTGTGAAGTCACACAATGGAGCTGTGTGAAGTCAGAATGGAGGTATGTGAAGTCATAGAATGGAGGTGTGTGAATTCAGAATGGAGGTATGTGAAATCATAGAATCAAGGTGTGTGAAGTCACAGAATGGAGGTGTGTGAAGTCATAGAATGGAGGTGCGTGAAGTCACAGAATGGAGGTGTGTGAAGTCATAGAATTTACGTGTGTGAAGTCACAAAATGGAGGTGTGTGAAGGCATCGAATAGAGGTGTGTGAAGTCACAGAATGGAGGTGTGTGAAGTCAGAATGGAGGTGTGTGAAGTCGCAGAATGGAGGTGTGTGAAGTCACAGAATAGAGGTGTGTGAAGTCAGAATGCAGGTGTGAAGTCACAGAAGGGAGGTGTGTGAAGTCACAGAATGGATGTTTGTGCAGAAAGAATGAAGGTGTTTGAAGTCATAGAATGGAGGTGTGTGACGTCACAGAATGGAGGTGTGTGAAGTTATAGAATGGAGGTGTGTGAAGTCATAGAATTGTGGTGTGTGAAGTCATACAATGAAGGTGTGTGAAGTCAGAATGGAGGTGTGTGAAGTCAGAGAATGGAGCTGTGTGAAGTCAGAATGGAGGTGTGTGAACTCATAGAATGGAGGTGTGTGAAGTCACAATGGAGGTGTGTGAAATCTTAGAATGGAGGTGTGTGAAGTCAAAAAATGGAGGTGTGTGAAGTCATAGAATGGAGGTGTGTGAAGTCATAGAATGGATTTTTGTGAAATAAGAATGAAGGTGTGTGAAGTCATAGAATGGTGGTGTGTGACGTCACAGAATGGAGTTGTGTGAAGTCATAGAATGGAGCTGTGTGAATCAGAATGGAGGTGTGTGAAGTCACAGAATGGAGGTGTGTCAAATCAGAATGGAGGTGTGTGAAGTCACAGAATGGAGGTGTGTGAAGTCATAGAATGGAGGTGTGTGAATTCACAGAATTGAGGTGTGTGAACACAGAATGCAGGTGTGTGAATCACAGAATGGAGGTGTTTGATATCATAGAATGGAGGTGTGTGAAGTCATAGAATGGATGTTTGTGAAGTAAGAATGAAGGTGTGTGAACTCAGAATGTAGGTGTGTGAAGCCACAGAATGGAGGTGAGTGAAGTCATAGAATGGAAGTGTGTGAAGTCATAGAAAGGAGGTGTGTGAACTCCGAATGGAGGTGTGTGTAGTCACAGAATGGAGGTTTGTGAAGTTATAGAATGGAGGTGTGTGAAGTCAGAGAATGGATGTTTCTGAAGTAAGAATGAAGGTGTGTGAAGTCAGAGAATGGAGATGTGTGAAGTAAAATTGGAGGTCTGTGAACTCACAGAATGGATGTGTGTGATCTCATAGAATGGAGGTTTGTGAAGTCATGGAATGGCGGTGTGTGAAGTCAAAGAATGGAGGTGTGTGAAGTGAAACAATAGAGGTGTGTGAAGTCACAGAATGGAGGTGTGTGTAGTCACAGTTTGGAAGTGTGTGAAGGCAAAACGGAGTTGTGTGAAGTCACAGAATGTAGGCGTGTGAAGTCACATAATGGAGGTGTGTGAAGTCAAAAAGGTGGTGTGTGAAGTCACAGAATAGAGGTGTGTGAATTCATAGAATGGAGCTGTGTGAAGGCAGAATGTAGGTGTGTGAAGTCAGAATGGAGGTGTGTGAAGTCAGAATGGAGGTGTGTGAAGTCACAGAATGGAGGTGTGTGAAGTCACAGAATGGAGGTGTGTGAAGTCATAGAATGGAGGTGTGTGAAATCATAGAATGAAGGTGTGTGAAGTCAGAATGGAGGTGTGTCACGTCACAGAATTGAGGTCTGTGAAGTCAGATATTGGAGGTGTGTGAAGTCAGAATGAAGGTGTTTGAAGTCATAGAATGGAGGTGTGTGTAGTCACAGATTGGTAGTGTGTGAAGGCAAAACGGAGGTTTGTGAAGTCACAGAATGGAGGTGTGTGAAGTCACACAATGGAGGTGTGTGAAGTCACAGAATGGAGGTGTGTGAAGTCAGAATGGAGGTGTGTGAAGTCATAGATTGAGGTGGGTGAAGTCATAGAAAGGAGGTGTGGGAAGTCATAGAATGGAGGAGTGTGAAGTCATAGAGTGGAAGTGAGTGAAGTCACAGATTCGAGGTCTGTGATGTCATAGAATGGAGGTGTGTGAAGTCAGAATGGAGGTGTGTGAAATCATAGAAAGGAGATGTGTGAACACATAGAATGGAGTTGTGTGACGTCACAATGGAAGTGTGTGAAGTCATAGAATGGAGGTGTGAGAAGTCACAGAATGGAGGTGTGTGAAGATATAAAATGAAGGTGTGTGAAGTCAGAATGGAGGTGTGTGAACTCACAGAATGGAGATGTGTGAACTCAGAATGGAGGTGTGTGAAGTCACAGAATGGAGGTGTGTGAAGTCATAGAATGGAGGTGTGTGAAATCATAGAAGGAAGGTGTGTGAAGTCAGAATGGAGGTGTGTCACGTCACAGAATTGAGGTCTGTGAAGTCAGAGAATGGAGGTGTGTGAAGTCAGAATGAAGGTGCTTGAAGTCATAGAATGGAGGTGTGTGAAGTCACAGAATGGAGGTGTGTGAAGTCATGGAATGGAGGTGTGTGAAGTCATAGAATTGAGGTGAGTGAAGTCATAGAATGGAGGTGTGTGAAGTCACAGAATGTAGGTGTGTGAAGTCAGAATGGAGGTGTGTGAAGTCATAGACTGAGGTGGGTGAAGTCATAGAAAGAAGGTGTGGGAAGTCACAGATTCGAGGTCTGTGATGTCATAGAATGGAGGTGTGTGAAGTCAGAATGGAGGTGTGTGAAATCATAGAATGGAGATGTGTGAACTCATAGAATGGAGTTGTGTGACGTCACAATGGAAGAGTGTGAAGTCATAGAATGGAGGTGGGAGAAGTCACAGAATGGAGGTGTGTGAAGTCATAAAATGAAGGTGTGTGAAGGCAGAATGGAGGTGTGTGAAGTCACAGAATGGAGGTGTGTGAAGTCATAGAATTGAGGTGTGTGAAGTCATAGAATGGAGGTGTGTGAAGTCATAAAATGGAGGTGTGTGAACTCATAGAATGGAGGTGTGTGAAGTCAAAATGGAGTTGTGTGAAGTCATAGAATGGTGGGTTTTGATGTCAACGAAAGGAGGTGAGTGAAGCCATGGAATGGATGTGTGTGAAGTCAGATTGGAGGTGTGTGAAATCACAGAATGGAGGTGTGTCAACTCAGAAATGAGGTGAGTGAAGTCATAGAATGGAGGTGTGTGAAGTCATAGAATGGAAGTGTGTGAAATCATAGAATGGAGGTGTGTGAAGTCACAGAATTGAGGTGTGTGAAGTCAGAATGGAGGTGTGTGAAGTCAGAATGGAGGTGAGTGAAGTCATAGAATGGGGGTGTGTGAAGTCATAGAATGGAGGTCTGTGAACTCAGAATGAAGGTTTGTGAAGTCATAGAATGGAGGTGTGTGAAGTCATAGAATGGAGGTGTGTGAAGTCACAGAATGGAGGTGTGTGAAGTCATAGAATGGAGGATTGTGAAATCACAGAATGGAGGTGTGTGAAGTCACAGAATGAAGGTGTGTGAAGTCACAGAATGGAGGTGTGTGAAGTCACAGATTGGAGGTGTGTGAAGTCACAGAATGGAGGTGTGTGAAGTCACGGAATGGAGGTGTGTGAACTCAGAATGTAGGTGTGTGAAGCCACAGAATGGAGGTGTGTGAAGACATAGAATGGAAGTGTGTGAAGTCATAGAAAGGAGGTGTGTGAATTCAGAATGGAGGTGTGTGAAGTCACAGAATGGAGGTTTGTCAAGTCATAGAATGGAGGTGTGTGAAGTCAGAGAATGGATGTTTCTGAAGTAAGAATGAAGGTGTGTGAAATCAAAGAATGGAGGTGTGTGAAGTCATAGAAGGGAGGTGTGTGAAGTCCGAATGGAGGTGTGTCAAGTCACAAAATTGAGGTGTGTGAAGCCACAGAATGGAGGTGTGTGAAGTCCTAGAATGGAAGTGTGTGAAGTCATACAACGGAGGTGTGTGAAGTCAGAATGGAGGTGTGTGAAGTCACAGAATGGAGGTGTGTGAACTCAGAATGGAGTTGTGTGAAGTCACAGAATGGAGGTTTGTGAAGACTTAGAATGGAGTTGTGTGAAGTCATACAACGGAGGTGTGTGAGGTCAGAATGGAGGTGTGTGAAGTCATAGATGGAGGTGTGTGAAGTCATAGTATGGAGGTGTGTCAAATCATAGAATGGAGTTTTGTGAAGTCACAGAATGGAGCTGTGTGAAGTCACAATGGAGGTGTGTGAAGTCATAGAATGGAGGTGTGTGAAGTCAGAATGGAGGTGTGTGAAATCATAGAATTGAAGTGTGTGAAGTCAAAATGGAGTTGTGTGAAGTCATAGAATGGAGGTGTGTGAAGTCACAGAATGGAGGTGTATGAAGTCACAGAATGGAGGTGTGTGAAGTCATAGAATGGAGGTGTGTGAAGTCACAGAATGAAGGTGTGTGAAGTCACACAATGGAGGTGTGTGAACTCAGGATGGAGGTGGGTGAAGTCACAGAATGTACGTGTGTGAAGTCATAGAATGGAGGTGTGTGAAGTCACAGAACGGAGGTGTGTGAATTCATTGAATGGAGGTGTGTGAAATCATAAAATGGAAGTGTTTGAAGTCACAGAATGGAGGTGTGTGAAGTCAGAATGGAGGTGTGTGAAGTCACAGAATTGAGGTGTGTGAATTCACAGAATAGAGGTGTGTGAAGTCAGAATGCAGGTGTGAAGTCACAGAAGGGAGGTGTGTGAAGTCACAGAATGGATATTTGTGAAGTAAGAATGAAGGTATGTGAAATCATAGAATCAAGGTGTGTGAAGTCACAGAATGGTGGTGTGTGAAGTCATAGAATGGAGGTGTGTGAAGTCATAGAATGGAGGTGTGTGAAGTCACAGAATGAAGGTGTGTGAATCACAGAATGGAGGTATGTGAACTCACAATGGAGGTGGCTGAAGTCACAGAATGGAGGTGTGTGATGTCATAGAATGGAGGTGTGTGAAGTCACAGAATGGAGGTGTGTGAATTCATAGAATGGAGGTGTGTGAAGTCATAGAATGGAGGTGTGTGAATTCATAGAATGGAGGTGTGTGAAGTCACAGAATGGAGGTTTGTGTACTCAAAATGGAGGTGTTTGAAGTCAAAGAATGGAGGTGTGTGAAGTCATAGAATGGAAGTGATAGAATGGAGGTGTGTGAACCCAGAATGCAGGTTTGTGAAGTCACAGAATGGAGGTTTGTGAAGTCATACAATGGAGGTGTGTGAAGTCATAGAATAGATGTTTCTAAAGTAAGAATGAAGGTGTGTGAAGTCATAGAATGGAGGTGTGTGAAGTCAAAATGGAGGTGTGTGAACTCATAGAATGGAGGTGTGTGAAGTCATGGAATGGAGGTGTGTGAAGTCCAAGAATGGAGGTGTGTTAAATCAAAGAATGGAGGTGTGTGAACTCACAGAATGGAGGTTTGTGAACTCAGAATGGAGGTGTGTGAAGTCACGAATGAAGGTGTGCGGTCATAGAAGGGAGGTGGGTGAAGTCATAGGAAGAGGTGAGAGAAGTCATAGAATGGAGGAGTGTGAAGTCATACAGTGGAGGTGACTGAAGACACAGATTCGAGGTTTGTGAAGTCATAGAATGGAGGTGTGTAAAGCCAGAATGGAGGTGTGTGAAGTCATAGAATGGAGATTTGTGAATTCATAGAATGGAGGTGTGTGACGTCAAATTGAAGTGTGTGAAGTCATAGAATGGAGGTGTGTGAAGTCAGAATGGAGGTGTGTGAAGTCACAGAATGGAGGTTTGTGAACTCAGAATGCAGGTGTGTGAAGTCATAGATGGAGGTGTGTGAAGTCATAGTATGGAGGTGTGTGAAACCATAGAATGGAGTTTTGTGAAGACACACAATGGAGCTGTGTGAAGTCAGAATTGTGGTGTGTGAAGTCATAGAATTGAGGTGTGTGAAGTCAGAATGGAGGTATGTGAAATCATAGAATCAAGGTGTGTGAACTCACAGAATGGAGGTGTGTGAAGTCACAGAGTTGAGGTGTGTGAAGTCACAGAGTTGAGGTGTGTGAAGTCACAGAATAGAGGTGTGTGAAGTCAGAATGCAGGTGTGAACTCACAGAAGGGAGGTGTGTGAAGTCACAGAATGGATGTTTATGAAGAAAGAATCTAGGTGTTTGATGTCATAGAATGGAGGTGTGTGACGTCACAGAATGGAGGTGTGTGAAGTTATAGATTGGAGGTGTGTGAAGTCATAGAATTGAGGTGTGTGAAGTCATACAATGAAGGTGTGTGAAGTCAGAATGGAGGTGTGTGAAGTCACAGAATGGAGCTGTGTGAAGTCAGAATGGAGGTGTGTGAACTCATAAAATGGAGGTGTGTGAAGTCACAATGGAAGTGTGTGAAATCTTAGAATGGAGGTGTGTGAAGTCAAAAAATGGAGGTGTGTGAAGTCATAGAATGGAGGTGTGTGAAGTCATAGAATGGATTTTTGTGAAATAAGAATGAAGGTGTGTGAAGTCATAGAATGGAGTTGTGTGACGTCACAGAATGGAGTTGTGTGAAGTCATAGAATGGAGCTGTGTGAAGTCAGAATGGAGGTGTGTGAAGTCACAGAATGGACGTGTGTCAAATCAGAATGGAGGTGTGTGAAGTCACAGAATGGAGGTGTGTGAAGTCATAGAATGGAGGTGTGTGAAGTCATAGAATGGAGGTGTGTGAAGTCAGAATGGAGGTCTGTCAATTCACAGAATTGAGGTGTGTGAACACAGAATGCAGGTGTGTGAATCACAGAATGGAGGTGTTTGAAATCATAGAATGGAGGTGTGTGAAGTCATAGAATGGATGTTTGTGAAGTAAGAATGAAGGTGTGTGAAGTCATAGAATAGAAGTGTGTGAAGTCAAAGAATAGAGGTGTGTGAAGTCACAGAATGGAGGTGTGTGAAGTCACACAATGGAGTTGTGTGAAGTCTCGAATGGAGGTGTGCGGTCATAGAAGGGAGGTGGGTGAAGTCATAGAAAGAGGTGAGAGAAGTCATAGAATGGAGGAGTGTGAAGTCATACAGTGGAGGTGACTGAAGACATAGATTCGAGGTTTGTGAAGTCATAGAATGGAGGTGTGTAAAGCCAGAATGGAGGTGTGTGAAGTCAAAGAATGGAGGTGTGTGAAGTCACAGAATGGAGGTGTGTGAAGTCATACAATGGAGGTGTGTGAACTCAGAATGGAGGTGTGTGAAGTCATAGATGGAGGTGTGTGAAGTCATAGTATGGAGGCGTGTGAAACCATAGAATGGAGTTTTGTGAAGACACACAATGGAGCTGTGTGAAGTCAGAATGGTGATGTGTGACGTCATAGAATTGAGGTGTGTGAAGTCAGAATGGGGGTATGTGAAATCATAGAATCAAGGTGTGTGAAGTCACAGAATGGAGGTGTGTGAAGTCATAGAATGGAGGTGTGTGAAGTCACAGAATGGAGGTGTGTGAAGTCAGACAGAATGGAGGTTTGTAAACTCAGAATGGAGGTGTGTGAAGTCATAGATGAAGGTGTGTGAAGTCATAGTATGCAGGTGTGTGAAACCATAGAATGGAGTTTTGTGAAGACACACAATGGAGCTGTGTGAAGTCAGAATGGTGGTGTGTGAAGTCATAGAATTGAGGTGTGTGAAGTCAGAATGGAGGTATGTGAAATCATAGAATCAAGGTGTGTGAAGTCACAGAATGGAGGTGTGTGAAGTCATAGAATGGAGGTGCGTGAAGTCACAGAATGGAGGTGTGTGAAGTCATAGAATGGAGGTGTGTGAAGTCATAGAATGGAGGTGTGTGAAGTCACAGAATGAAGGTGTGTGAATCACAGAATGGAGGTATGTGAACTCACAATGGAGGTAAGTGAAGTCACAGAATGGAGGTGTGTGAAGTCATAGAATGGAGGTGTGTGAAGTCACAGAATGGAGGGGTGTGAAGTCATAGAATGGATGTGTGTGAAGTCATAGAATGGAGGTGTGTGAAGTCATAGAATGGAGGTGTGTGAATTCATAGAATGGAGGTGTGTGAAGTCACAGAATGGAGGTTTGTGTACTCAAAATGGAGGTGTTTGAAGTCAAAGAATGGAGGTGTGTGAAGTCATACAATGGAAGTGTGTGAAGTGATAGAATGGAGGTGTGTGAATCCAGAATGCAGGTTTGTGAAGTCACAGAATGGAGGTTTGTGAAGTCATAAAATGGAGGTGTGTGAAGTCATAGAATGGATGTTTCTAAAGTAAGAATGAAGGTGTGTGAAGTCATAGAATGGAGGTGTGTGAAGTCAAAATGGAGGTGTGTGAACTCATAGAATGGAGGTGTGTGAACTCATAGAATGGAGGTGTGTGAAGTCCAAGAATGGAGGTGTGTGAAGTCAAAGAATGGAGGTGTGTGAACTCACAGAATGGAGGTTGCCGGGGCCAACCGGCGGCAAACAATTGTTCGCAGATTGGGGTTCCTGAAATCGGGGGCAAGGACTAGCAAGAAATACAAGAGAGACAGACACAGCGGGTCCGGGAGGTCCGCAGTCCAGGTAGACTGCAGAGACTGCCGGTTTATTTTCCACTCCCCCTTCTTCCCTCCTCCTGACCCAGGGAACCTCCAGGTGTTACATTCATATGGTAATTCTCAGGTCATTTGCATAGAATAGGGCCAGAAAGCAATAAGACAATAAAGCCATCATCTGATGCAAGCCAAGGTACAGTTTGATTCCACTCTGGCTCACAACAGGAGGTGTGTGAAGTCACAGAATTGAAGTGTGTGAAGTCAAAATGGAGGTGTGTGAAGTCACAGAATAAGGTCTGTGAAGACACAGAATACAGGTGTGTGAAGTCAGAATGGAGGTGTGTGAAGTCAGAATGGAGGTGTGTGAAATCATAGAAGGAGGTGTGTGAAGCCACAACGCAGGTGTGTGAACTCATGGAATGAAGGTGTGTGAAGTAAAATTGCAGGTGTGTGAAGTCATAGAATGGAGGTGTGTGAAGTCATAGAATGGAGGTGTGTGAAGTCACAGAATGGAGGTATGTGAAGTCATAGAATGGAGGTGTGTGAAGTCACAGAATGGAGGTGTGTGAAGTCATAGAATGGAGGTGTGTGAAGTCATAGAATGGAAGTGTGTGAAGTCATAGAATGGAGGACTGTGAACTCAGAATGGAGGTTTGGGAAGTCATAGAATGGAGGTGTGTGAAGTCACAGAATGGAGGTGTGTGAAGTCATAGAATGGAGGTGTGTGAAGTCATAAAATGGAGGTGTGTGAATTCATAGAATGGAGGTGAGTGAAGTCACAACGGAGTTGTGTGAAGTCATAGAATGGTTGTTTTTGATGTCAACGAATGGTGGTGTGTGAAGTCATAGAATGGAGGTGTGTCAAGTCAGATTCGAGGTGTGTGAAATCACAGAATGTAGGTGTGTCAACTCAGAATTGAGGTGTGAGAAGTCATAGAATTGAGGTGTGTGAAGTCATAGAATGGAGGAGTGTGAAATCATAGAATGGAGGTGTGTGAAGTCAAAGAATTGAGGTGTGTGAGGTCAGAATGGAGGTGTGTGAAGTCAGAATGGAGGTGTGTGAAGTCATAGAATGGAAGTGTGTGAAGTCATAGAATGGAGGTCTGTGAACTCAGAATGGGGGTTGGTGAAGTCATAGAATGGAGGTGTGTGAACTCAGAATGGAGGTGTGTGAAGTCACAGAATGGAGGTGTGTGAAGTCATACAATGGAGGTGTGTGAAATCACAAAACGGAGGTGTGTGAATTCATAGAATTGAGGTGTGTGAAGTCATTGGATCGAGGTGTGTGAAATCACAGAATGGAGGTGTGTGAAGTCACAGAATGGAGGTGTGTGAAGTCACAGAATGGAGGTGTGTGAACTCAGAATGGAGGTGTGTGAAGCCACAGAATGGAGGTGTATGAAGTCCTAGAATGGAAGTGTGTGAAGTCATAGAATGGAGGTGTGTGAAGGAAGAGTGGAGGTGTGTGAAGTCACAGAATGGAGGAGTGTGAACTCAGAATGGAGGTGTGTGAAGTCACAGAATGGAGGTTTGTGAAGTCATAGAATGGAGGTGTGTGAAGTCAGAGAATGGATGTTTCTGAAGTAAGAATGAAGGTGTGTGAAGGCATAGAATGGAGGTGTGTGAAGTCAAATTGGAGGTGTGTGAACTCATAGAATGGAGGTGTGTGAACTCATAGAATGGAGGTGTGTGAAGTCATGGAATGGAGGTGTGTGAAGTCAAAGAATGGAGGTGTGTGAAGTGAAACAATAGAGGTGTGTGAAGTCACAGAATGGAGGTGTGTGAAGTCACAGAATGGAAGTGCGTAAAGTCAAAACGGAGGTGTGTGAAGTCACAGAATGGAGGTGTGTGAAGTCACAGAATGGAGGTGTGTGAATTCAAAAAGGTGGTGTGTGAAGTCACAGAATGGAGGTGTGTGAACTCATGGAATGAAGGTGTGTGAAGTCACAGAATGGAGGTGTGAGAAGTCAGAATGAAGGTGTGTGAAGTCACAGAATTGAGGTGTGTTAAGTCACAGAATGGATGTTTCTGAAGTAAGAATGAAGGTGTTTGAAGTCATAGAGTGGAGGTGTGTGAAGTCACAGAATGGAGGTGTGTGAAGTCATAGAATGGAGGTGTGTGAAGTCAGAGAATTGAGGTGTGTGAAGTCATAGAATGGAGGTGTGTGAAGTCATAAAATGGAGGTGTGTGAACTCATAGAATGGAGGTGTGTGAAGTCAAAATGGAGTTGTGTGAAGTCATAGAATGGTGTTTTTTGATGTCAACTAATGGAGGTGTGTGAAGTCATAGAATGGAGGTGTGTGAAGTCAGATTGGAGGTGTGTGAAATCACAGAATGGAGGTGTGTGAAGTCACAGAATGGAGGTGTGTGAACTCAGAATGTGGGTGTGTGAAGCCACAGAATGGATGTGTGTGAAGTCATAGAATGGAAGTGTGTGAAATCATAGAATGGAGGTGTGTGAAGTCACAGAATTAAGGTGTGTGAAGTCAGAATGGAGGTGTGTGAAGTCACAATGGAGGTGAGTGAAGTCATAGAATGGAGGTGTGTGAAGTCATAGAATGGAGGTCTGTGAACTCAGAATGGAGGTTTGTGAAGTCATAGAATGGAGGTGTGTGAACTCAGAATGGAGGTGTGTGAAGTCATAGAATGGAGGTTTGTGAAATCACAGAATGGAGGTGTGTTAATTCATTGAATGGAGGTGTGTGAAGTCATAGGATCGAGGTGTGTGAAGTCACAGAGTGGAGGTGTGTGAAGTCACAGAATGGAGGTGTGTGAAGTCACAGACTGGAGGTGTGTGAACTCAGAATGTAGGTGTGTGAAGCCACAGAATGGTGGTGTGTGAAGTCGTAGAATGGAAGTGTGTGAAGTCATAGAAAGGAGGTGTGTGAACTCAGAATAGAGGTGTGTGAAGTCACAGAATGGAGGTTTGTGAAGTCATAGAATGGAGGTTTGTGAAGTCAGAGAATGGATGTTTCTGAAGTAAGAATGAAGGTGTGTGAAGTCATAGAATTTAGATGTGTGAAGTTAAATTGGAGGTGTGTGAAGTCATAGAATGGAGGTCTGTGAACTCAGAATGGAGGTTTGTGAAGTCATGGAATGGCGGTGTGTGAAGTCAAAGAATGGAGGTGTGTGAAGTGAAACAATAGAGGTGTGTGAAGTCACAGAATGGAGGTGTGTGAAGTCACAGATTGGAAGTGTGTGAAGTCAAAACGGAGGTGTGTGAAGTCACAGAATGGAGGTGTGTGAAGTCACAGAATGGAGGTGTGTGAAGTCAAAAAGGTGGTGTGTGAAGTCACCGACTGGAGGTGTGTGAAGTCATAGAATGGAGGTGTGTGAAATCATAGAATGGAGGTATGTGAAGTCAGAATGGAGGTGTGTGACGTCACAGAATGGAAGTGTGTGAAGTCAAAAAGGAGGTGTGTGAAGTCACAGATTGGAGGTGTGTGAAGTCACAGAATGGAGGTGTGTGAAGTCAAAAAGGTGGTGTTTGAAGTCACAGAATGGAGGTGTGTGAAGTCATAGAATGGAGGTGTGTGAAATCATAGAATGAAGGTGTGTGAAGTCAGAATGAAGGTGTTTGAAGTCAAAGAATTGAGGTGTGTGAAGTCATAGAATGGAGGTGTTTGAAGTCACAGAATAGAGGTGTGTGAAGTCAGAATGGAGGTGTGTGAAGTCATAGACTGAGGTGGGGGAAGTCATAGAAAGGAGGTGTGGGAAGTCATAGAATGGAGGAGTGTGAAATCATAGAGTGGAGGTGAGTGAAGTCACAGATTCGAGGTCTGTGATGTCATAGAATGGAGGTGTGTGAAGTCAGAATGGAGGTGTTTAAAATCACAGAATGAAGTTTTGTGAAGTCACAGAATGGAGCTGTGTGAAGTCAGAACGAAGGTGTGTGAAGTCATAGAATGGAGGTGTGTGAAGTCAGAATGGAGGTGTGTGAACTCATAGAATGGAGGTGTGTGAAGTCACAATGGAGGTGTGTGAAGTTATAGAATTTAGGTGTGTGAAGTCACAAAATGGAGGTGTGTGAAGTTATAGAACGGAGGTGAGTGCAGTCATAGAATGGAGGTGTGTGAAGTCAGAATGGAGTTGTGTGAAATCACAGAATTGAGGTGTATGAAGTCACAGAATGGAGGTGTGTGAAGTCAGAATGAAGGTTTGTGAAATCACAGAATGGAGGTGTGTGAAGTCACAGAATGGATGTTTGTGAAGTAAGAATGAAGGTGTTTGAATCATAGAGTTCAGGTGTGTGAAGTCAGAGAATGGAGGTGTGTGAAGTCAGAGAATGGAGATTTGTGAAGTCATAGAATGGAGGTGTGTGAAGTTAAAATGGAGTTGTGTTAAGTCATAGAATGGTGGTTTTTGATGTCAACGAATGGAGGTGTGTGAAGTCACAGAATGGAGGTGTGAGAACTAAGAATGCAGGTGTGTGAAGTCACAGAATGGAGGTTTCTGAAGTCATAGAATGGAGGTGTGTGAAGTCAAATTGGAGGTTTGTGAACTCATAGAATGGAGGTGTGTGAACTCATAGAATGGAGGTGTGTGAAGTCATGGAAAGGAGGTGTGTGAAGTCAAAGAATGGAGGTGTGTGAAGTGAAACAATAGAGGTGTGTGAAGTCACAGAATGGAGGTGTGTGAAGTCACAGAATGGAAGTGTGTGAAGTCAAAAAGGAGGTGTGTGAAGTCACAGATTGGAGGTGTGTGAAGTCACAGAATGGAGGTGTGTGAAGTCAAAAAGGTGGTGTTTGAAGTCACAGAATGGAGGTGTGTGAAGTCATAGAATGGAGGTGTGTGAAATCATAGAATGGAGGTATGTGAAGTCAGAATGGAGGTGTGTGAAGTCACAGAATTGAGGTGTGTGAAGTCACAGAATGTAGCTGTGTGAAGTCAGAATGGACTTGTGTGAACTCATAGAATGGAGGTGTTTGAAGTCACAATGGAGGTGTGTGAAATCTTAGAATGGAGGTGTGTGAGTCAAAAAATGGAGGTGAGTGAAGTCATAGAATGGAGGTGTGTGAAGTCATAGAATGAAGGTGTGTGAAGTCATGGAATGGAGGTGTGTGACGTCACAGAATAGAGTTGTGTGAAGTCATAGAATGGAGCTGTGTGAAGTCAGAATGGAGGTGTGTGAAGTCACAGAATGGAAGTGTGTCAACTCAGAATGGAGGTGTGTGAAGTCACAGAATGGATGTGTGTGAAGTCATAGAATGGAGGTGTGTGAAGTCATAGAATGGAGGTGTGTGAAGTCAGAATGGAGGTGTGTGAAGTCACGGAATTGAGATGTGTGAACACAGAATGCAGGTGTGTGAATCACACAATGGAGGTGTGTGAAATCATAGAATGGAGGTGTGTGAAGTCATAGAATGGATGTTTGTGAAGTAAGAATGAAGGTGTGTGAAGTCATAGAATAGAGGTGTGTGAAATCAAAGAATGGAGGTGTGTGAAGTCACAGAATGGAGGTGTGTGAAGTCACACAATGGAGGTGTGTGAAGTCTCGAATGGAGGAGTGCGGTCATAGAAGGGAGGTGGGTGAAGTCATAGAAAGGAGTTGTGGGAAGTCTTAGAATGGAGGAGTGTGAAGTCATACAGTGGAGGTGACTGAAGACACAGATTCGAGGTCTGTGAAGTCATAGAATGGAGGTGTGTAAAGTCAGAATGGAGGTGTGTGAAGTCATAGAATGGAGGTGTGTGAAGTCACAGCATGGAGGTGTGTGAAGTCCTACAATGGAGGTGAGTGAAGTCAGAATGGAGGTGTGTGAAGTCACAGAAAGGAGGTGTGTGAACTCAGAATGGAGGTGTGTGAAGTCATAGATGGATGTGTGTGCAGTCATAGTATGGAGGTGTGTGAAATCATAGAATGGAGTTTTGTGAAGTCACACAATGGAGCTGTGTGAAATCACAATGGAGGTGTGTGAAGTCATAGAATGGAGGTGTGTGAAGTCAGAATGGAGGTATGTGAAATCATAGAATCAAGGTGTGTGAAGTCACAATGGAAGTGTGTGAAGTCATAGAATGGAGGTGTGTGAAATCATAGAATGGAGTTTTGTGAAGTCACACAATGGAGCTGTGTGAAGTCAGAAGGGAGGTGTGTGAAGTCACAGAATGAAGGTGTGTGAATCACAGAATGGAGATAGGTGACCTCAGAATGGAGGTGGGTGAAGTCACAGAATGGAGGTGTATGAAGTCATAGAATGGAGGTGTGTGAAGTCACAGAATGGAGGTGTGTGAATTCATAGAATGGAGGTGTGTGAAGTCATAGAATGGAGGTGTGTGAAGTCATAGAATGGAGGTGTGTGAATTCATAGAATGGAGGTGTGTGAAGTCACAGAATGGAGGTTTGTTTACTCAAAATGGAGGTGTTTGAAGTCAAAGAATGGAGGTGTGTGAAGTCATAGAATGGAAGTGTGTGAAGTTATAGAATGGTGGTGTGTGAAGTCAGAATGGACATGTGTGAAGTCACAGAATTGAGGTGTGTGAACCCAGAATGGAGGTGTGTGAAGTCACAGAATGGAGGTTTGTGAAGTCATACAATGGAGGTGTGTGAAGTCATAGAATGGATGTTTCTAAAGTAACAATGAAGGTGTGTGAAGTCATAGAATGGAGGTGTGTGAAGTCAAAATGGAGGTGTGTGAACTCATAGAATGGAGGTGTGTGAACTCATAGAATGGAGGTGTGTGAAGTCATGGAATTGAGGTGTGTGAAGTCCAAGAATGGAGGTGTGAGAAGTCAAAGAATGCAGGTGTGTGAACTCACAGAATGGAGGTTGCCGGGGCCAACCGGCAGCAAACCAGGGTTCTCAGATTGGGGTTCCTGAAATCTTGGGCAAGGACTAGCAAGAAAGAGAAGAGAGGCAGACACAGCGGGTCCGGGATGTCCGTAGTCCAGGTAAAGACTGCCGAGACGGCCTGTTTCTTTTCCACTCCCCCTTCTTCCCTCCTCCTGACCCAGGAACCTCCAGATGTTACATTCATACGGTAATTCTCAGGTCATTTACATAGAATAGGGCCAGAAAGCAATAAGACAATAAAGCCATAGTCTGATGCAAGCCAAGGTACAGATTGATTGCACTCTGGCTCACAACAGGAGGTGTGTGAAGTCACAGAATTGAAGTGTGTGAAGTCAAAATGGAGGTGTGTGAAGTCACAGAATGGAGGTCTGTGAAGACACAGAATTGAGGTGTGTGAAGTCAGAATGGAGGTGTGTGAAGTCAGAATGGAGGTGTGTGAAGTCATAGAATGGAGGTGTGTGAAGTCACAGAATGGAGGTGTGTGAAGTCATAGAATGGAGGTGTGTGAAGTCATAGAATGGAGGTGTGTGAAGTCATAGAATAGAGGACTGTGAACTCAGAATGGAGGTTTGTGAAGTCATAGAATGGAGGTGTGTGAAGTCACAGAATGGAGGTGTGTGAAGTCATAGAATGGAGGTGTGTGAAGTCATGGAATGGAGGTAAGTGAAGTCAAAGAATGGAGGTGTGTGAAGTCAGAATAAAGGTGTGTGAAGTCACAGAATTGAGGTGTGTGAAGTCACAGAATGGATGTTTGTGAAGAAAGAATGAAGGTGTTTGAAGTCATAGAGTGGAGGTGTGTGAAGTCACAGAATGGAGGTGGGTGAAGTCATAGAATGGAGGTGTGTGAAGTCATAGAATTGAGGTGTGTGAAGTCATAGAATGGAGGTGTGTGAAGTCATAAAATGGAGGTGTGTGAACTCATAGAATGGAGGTGTGTGAAGTCAAAATGGAGTTGTGTGACGTCATAGAATGGTGGTTTTTGATGTCAACGAATGGAGGTGTGTGAAGTCGTAGAATGGAGGTTTGTGAATTCATAGAATGGAAGTGTGTGAAATCATAGAATGGAGGTGTGTGAAGTCACAGAATTGAGGTGTGTGAAGTCAGAATGGAGGTGTGTGAAGTCAGAATGGAGGTGAGTGAAGTCATAGAATATAGGTGTGTGAAGTCATAGAAGGGAGGTCTGTGAACTCAGAATGGAGGTTTGTGAAGTCATAGAATGGAGGTGTGTGAAGTCATAGAATGGAGGTGTGTGAAGTCATAGAATAGAGGACTGTGAACTCAGAATGGAGGTTTGTGAAATCACAGAATGGAGGTGTGTTAATTCATAGAATGGAGGTGTGTGAAGTCATAGGATTGAGGTGTGTGAAGTCACAGAATGGAGGTGTGTGAAGTCCCAGAATGGGGGTGTGTGAACTCAGAATGTAAGTGTGTTAAGCCACAGAATGGAGGTGTGTGAAGTCATAGAATGGCAGTGTGTGAAGTCATAGAAAGGAGGTGTGTGAACTCAGAATGGAGGTGTGTGAAGTCACAGAATGGAGGTTTGTGAAGTCATACAATGGAGGTGTGTGAAGTCAGAGAATGGATGTTTCTGAAGTAAGAATGAAGGTGTGTGAAGTCATAGAATGGAGGTGTGTGAAGTCAAATTGGAGGTGTGCGAACTCATAGAATGGAGGTGTGTGAACTCATAGAATGGAGGTTTGTGAAGTCATGGAATGGCGGTGTGTGAAGTCAAAGAATTGAGGTGCGTGAAGTGAAATAATAGAGGTGTGTGAAGTCACAGAATGGAGGTGTGTGAAGTCACAGATTGGAAGTGTGTGAAGTCAAAATGGAGGTGTGTGAAGTCACAGAATGGAGGTGTGTTAAGTCAAAAAGGTGGTGTGTGAAGTCACAGAATGGAGGTGTGTGAAGTCATAGAATGGAGCTGTGTGAAGTCAGAATGGAGGTTTGTAAAGTCATAGAATGGAGGTGTGTGAACTCAGTATGGAGGTTTGTGAAATCACAGAATGCAGGTGTGTTAATTCATAGAATGGAGGTGTGTGAAGTCATAGGATCGAGGTGTGTGAAGTCACAGAATGGAGGTGTGTGAAGTCACAGAATGGATGTGTGTGAACTGAGAATGTAGGTGTGTTAAGCCACAGAATGGAGGTGTGTGAAGTCACAGAATGGAGGTGTGTGAAGTCATAGAATGGAGGTGTGTGAAGTCACAGATTGGAAGTGTGTGAAGTCAAAACGGAGGTGTGTGAAGTCACAGAATGGAGGTGTGTTAAGTCAAAAAGGTGGTGTGTGAAGTCACAGAATGGAGGTGTGTGAAGTCATAGAATGGAGGTGTGTGAAATCATAGAATGGAGGTGTGTGAAGTCAGAATGGAGGTGTGTCAAGTCACAGAATTGAGGTGTGTGAATTCAGAGAATGGAGGTGTGTGAAGACAGAATGAAGGTGTGTGAAGTCACAGAAAGGAGGTGTGTGAAGTCACAGAATGGATGTTTGTGAAGTCATAAAATGAAGGTGTGTGAAGTCTGAATGGAGGTGTGTGAAGTCACAGAATGGAGGTGTGTGAACTCAGAATGGAGGTGTGTGAAGTCATAGATAGAGGTGTGTGAAGTCATAGTATGGAGGTGTGTGAAATCACAGAATGGAGTTTTGTGAAGTCACAGAATGGAGCTGTGTGCAGTCATAACGGAGGTGTGTGAAGTCATAGAATGGAGGTCTGTGAAGTCAGAATGGAGGTGTGTGAACTCATAGAATGGAGGTGTGTGAAGTCACAATGGATGTGTGTGAAGTCATAGAATTTAGGTGTGTGAAGTCACAAAATGGAGCTGTGTAAAGTCATAGAATGGAGGTGTGTGAAGTCATAGAATGGAGGTGTGTGAAGTCAGAATGGAGGTGTGTATAGTCACAGAATTGAGGTGTGTGAAGTCACAGAATGGATGTGTGTGAAGTCAGAATGAAGGTGTGTCAAGTCACAGAATGGAGGTGTGTGAAGTCACAGAATGGAAGTTTGTGAAGTAAGAATGAAGGTGTTTGAAGTCATAGAGTGGAGGTGTGTGAAGTCACAGAATGGAGGTGTGTGAAGTCATAGAATGGAGGTGTGTGAAGTCATAGATTGGAAGTGTGTGAAGTCAAAATGGACTTGTGTGAAGTCATAGATTGGTTGTTTTTGATGTCAACGAATGGAGGTGTGTGGAGTCACAAAATGGAGGTGTGTGAAGTCAGAATGGAGGTGTGTGAATTCATAGACTGAGGTGGGTGAAGTCATAGAAAGGAGGTATGGGAAATCATAGAATGGTGGAATGTGAAGTCATAGAGTGGAGGTGAGTGAAGTCACAGATTCGAGGTCTGTGATGTCATAGAATGGAGGTGTGTGAAGTCAGAATGGTGGTGTGTGAAATCATAGAATGGAGATGTGTGAACTCATAGAATGGAGTTGTGTGACGTCATAATGGAAGTGTGTAAAGTCATAGAATGGAGGTTTCAGAAGTCACAGAATGGAGGTTTGTGAAGTCATAAAATGAAGGTTTGTGAAATCAGAATGGAGGTGTGTGAAGTCACAGAATGGAGGTGTGTGAACTCAGAATGGAGGTGTGTGAAGACATAGTTGGAGGTGTGTGAAGTCATAGTATGGAGGTGTGTGAAATCACAGAATGGAGTTTTGTGAAGTCATAGAATGGAGGTGTGTGAAGTCAGAATGGAGGTGTGTGAACTCATAGAATGGAGGTGTGTGAAGTCACAATGGAGGTGTGTGAAGTCATAGAATGGAGGTGTGTGAAGTCACAAAATGGAGGTGTGTGAAATCACAGAATGGAGGTGTGTGAAGTCATAGAATGGAGGTGTGTGAAGTCAGAATGGAGGTGTGTGAAGTCACAGAATTGAGGTGTGTGAAGTCACAGAATGGAGGTGTGTGAAGTCAGAATGAAGGTGTGTGAAGTCACAGAATGGAGGTGTGTGAAGTCACAGAATGGAGGTTTGTGAAGTCATAGAATGGAGGTGTGTGAAGTCAGAGAATGGATGTTTCTGAAGTAAGAATGAAGGTGTGTGATGTCATAGAAAGGAGGTGTGTGAACTCAGGATGGAGGTGTGTGAACTCATAGAATGAAGGTGTGTGAACTCATAGAATGGAAGTTTGTGAAATCATGGAATGGAGGTGTGTGAAGTCAAAGAATCGAGGTGTGTGAATTGAAACAATAGAGGTGTGTGAAATCACAGAATGGAGGTGTGTGAAGTCACAGATTGGAAGTGTGTGGTCAAAACGGAGGTGTGTGAAGTCACAGAATGGAGGTTTGTGAAGTCACAGAATGGAGGTGTGTGAAGTCAAAAAGCTGGTGTGTGAAGTCACAGAATGGAGGTGTGTGAATTCATAGAATGGAGCTCTGTGAAGTCAGAATGGAGGTGTGTGAAGTCAGAATGGGGGGGTGTGAAGTTAGAAGGGAAATGTGTGAAGTCACAGAATGGAGGTATGTGAAGTCATAGAATGGAGTTGTGTGAAATCATAGAATGGAGGTGTGTGAAGTCAGAATGGAGGTGTGTCACGTTACAGAATTGAGGTGTGTGAAGTCATAGAATGGAGGTGTGTGAAGTCAGAATGAAGGTGTGTGAAGTCACAGAAAGGAGGTGTGTGAAGTCACAGAATGGATGTTTGTGAAGTAGAATGAAGGTGTTTGAAGTCATAGAATGGGGGTATGTGAAATCACAGAATGGAGGTGTGTGAAGTCATAGAATGGAGGTGTGTGAAGTCATAGAATTGAGGTGTGTGAAGTCATAGAATGGAGGTGTGTGAAGTCACAGAATGGAGGTGTGTGAAGTCAGAATGGAGGTGTGTGAAGTCATAGACTGAGGTGGGTGAAGTCATAGAAAGGAGGTGTGGGAAGTCATAGAATGGAGGAGTGTGAAGTCATAGAGTGGAGGTGAGTGAAGTCACAGATTCGAGATCTGTGATGTCATAGATTGGAGATGTGTGAAGTCAAAACGGAGGTGTGTGAAGTCACAGAATGGAGGTCGGTGAAGACACAGAATTGAGGTGTGTGAAGTCAGAATGGAGGTGTGTGAAGTCAGAATGTTGGTGTGTGAAATCATAGAATGGAGGTGTGTGAAGCCACAATGCAGGTGTGTGAACTCATGGAATGAAGGTGTGTGAAGTAAAATTGCTGGTGTGTGAAGTCATAGAATGGAGGTGTGTGAAGTCATAAAATGGAGGTGTGTGAAGTCACAGAATGGAGGTGTGTGAAGTCACAGAATGGAGGTGTGTGAAGTCACAGAATGGAGGTGTGTGAAGTCATAGAATGGAGGTGTGTGAAGTCATAGAATGGAGGTGTGTGAAGTCATAGAATGGAGGACTGTGAACTCAGAATGGAGGTTTTTGAAGACATAGAATGGAGGTGTGTGAAGTCACAGAATGGAGGTGTGTGAAGTCATAGAATGGAGGTGTGTGAAGTCATGGAATGGAGGTAAGTGAAGTCAAAGAATGGAGGTGTGCGAAGTGAAAAATTAGAGGTGTGTGAAGTCACAGAATGGAGGTGTGTGAAGTCACAGAATGGAAGTGTGTGAAGTCAAAACGGAGGTGTGTGAAGTCACAGAATGGAGGTGTGTGAAGTCATAGAATGGAGGTGTGTGAAGTCAAAAAGGTGGTGTGTGAAGTCACAGAATGGAGGTGTGTGAAGGCATAGAATGGAGGTGTGTGAAATCATAGAATGGAGGTGTGTGAAGTCAGAATGGAGGTGTGTGAAGTCACAGAATTGAGGTGTGTGAAGTCACAGAAAGGAGGTGTGTGAAGTCAGAATGAAGGTGTTTGAAGTCATAGAGTGGAGGTGTGTGAAGTCACAGAATGGAGGTGTGTGAAGTCATAGAATGGAGGTGTGTGAAGTCATAGAATTGAGGTGTGTGAAGTCATAGAATGGAGGTGTGTGAAGTCATAAAATGGAGGTGTGTGTACTCATAGAATGGAGGTGTGTGAAGTCAAAATGGAGTTGTGTGAAGTCATAGAATGGTGGTTTTTGATGTCAACGAATGGAGGTGTGTGAAGTCATATAATGGAGGTGTGTGAATTCATAGAATGGAAGTGTGTGAAATCATAGAATGGAGGTGTGTGAAGTCACAGAATTGAGGTGTGTGAAGTCAGAATGGAGGTGTGTGAAGTCAGAATGGAGGTGTGTGAATTCAGAATGGAGGTGTGTGAAGTCATAGAATGGAGGTCTGTGAACTCAGAATGGAGGTTTGTGAAGTCATAGAATGGAGGTGTGTGAACTCAGTATGGAGGTTTGTGAAATCACAGAATGGAGGTGTGTTAATTCATAGAATGGAGATGTGTGAAGTCATAGGATCGAGGTGTGTAAAGTCACAGAATGGAGGTGTGTGAAGTCACAGAATGGAGGTGTGTGAACTCAGAATGTAGGTGTGTTAAGCCACAGAATGGAGGTGTGTGAAGTCATAGAATGGAAGTGTGTGAAGTCATGGAAAGGAGGTGTGTGAACTCAGAATGGAGGTGTGTGAAGTCACAGAATGGAGGTGTGTGAAGTCAGAATGGAGGTGTGTGAAGTCAGAATGGAGGTGAGTGAAGTCATAGAATGGAGGTGTGTGAAGTCATAGAATGGAGGTCTGTGAACTCAGAATGGAGGTTTGTGAAGTCATAGAATGGAGGTGTGTGAACTCAGTATGGAGGTTTGTGAAATCACAGAATGGAGGTGTGTTAATTCATAGAATGGAGGTGTGTGAAGTCATAGGATCAAGGTGTGTAAAGTCACAGAATGGAGGTGTGTGAAGTCACAGAATGGAGGTGTGTGAACTCAGAATGTAGGTGTGTTAAGCCACAGAATGGAGGTGTGTGAAGACATAGAATGGCAGTGTGTGAAGTCATAGAAAGGAGGTGTGTGAACTCAGAATGGAGGTGTGTGAAGTCACAGAATGGAGGTTTGTGAAGTCATAGAATGGAGGTGTGTGAAGTCAGACAATGGATGTTTCTGAAGTAAGAATGAAGGTGTGTGAAGTCATAGAATGGAGGTGTGTGAAGTCAAATTGGAGGTGTGTGAACTCATAGAATGAACGTGTGTACTCATAGAATGGAGGTTTGTGAAGTCATGGAATGGCGGTGTGTGAAGTCAAAGAATGGAGGTGTGTGAAGTGAAACAATAGAGGTGTGTGAAGTCACAGAATGGAGGTGTGTGAAGTCACAGATTGGAAGTGTGTGAAGTCAAAAAGGTGGCGTGTGAAGTCACAGAATGGAGGTGTGTGAAGTCATAGAATGGAGGTGTGTGAAATCATAGAATGGAGGTGTGTGAAGTCAGAATTGAGGTGTGTCAAGTCACAAAATTGAGGTGTGTGAATTCAGAGAATGGAGGTGTGTGAAGACAGAATGAAGGTGTGTGAAGTCACAGAAAGGAGGTGTGTGAAGTCACAGAATGGATGTTTGTGAAGTTATAAAATGAAGGTGTGTGAAGTCCGAATGGAGGTGTGTGAAGTCACAGAATGGAGGTGTGTGAACTCAGAATGGAGGTGTGTGAAGTCATAGATAGAGGTGTGTGAAGTCATAGTATGGAGGTGTGTGAAATCACAGAATGGAGCTTTGTGAAGTCACAGAATGGAGCTGTGTGAAGTCATAACGGAGGTGTGTGAAGTCATAGAATGGAGGTGTGTGAAGTCAGAATGGAGGTGTGTGAACTCATAGAATGGAGGTGTGTGAAGTCACAATGGAGGTGTGTGAAGTCATAGAATTTAGGTGTGTGAAGTCACAAAATGGAGCTGTGTGAAGTCATAGAAGGGAGGTGTGTGAAGTCATAGAATGGAGGTGTGTGAAGTCAGAATGTAGGTGTGTATAGTCACAGATTTGAGGTGTGTGATGTCACAGAATGGATGTGTGTGAAGTCAGAATGAAGGTGTGTCAAGTCACAGAATGGAGGTGTGTGAAGTCACAGAATGGATGTTTGTGAAGTAAGAATGAAGGTGTTTGAAGTCATAGAGTGGAGGTGTGTGAAGTCACAGAATGGAGGTGTGTGAAGTCATAGAATGGAGGTGTGTGAAGTCATAAAATGGAGGTGTGTGAATTCATAGAATGGAGGTGAGTGAAGTCACAACGGAGTTGTGTGAAGTCATAGAATGGTTGTTTTTGATGTCAACGAATGGTGGTGTGTGAAGTCATAGAATGGAGGTGTGTGAAGTCAGATTCGAGGTGTGTGAAATCACAGAATGTAGGTGTGTCAACTCAGAATTGAGGTGTGAGAAGTCATAGAATTGAGGTGTGTGAAGTCATAGAATGGAGGAGTGTGAAATCATAGAATGGAGGTGTGTGAAGTCAAAGAATTGAGGTGTGTGAGGTCAGAATGGAGGTGTGTGAAGTCAGAATGGAGGTGTGTGAAGTCATAGAATGGAAGTGTGTGAAGTCATAGAATGGAGGTCTGTGAACTCAGAATGGGGGTTGGTGAAGTCATAGAATGGACGTGTGTGAACTCAGAATGGAGGTGTGTGAAGTCACAGAATGGAGGTGTGTGAAGTCATACAATGGAGGTGTGTGAAATCACAAAACGGAGGTGTGTGAATTCATAGAATTGAGGTGTGTGAAGTCATTGGATCGAGGTGTGTGAAATCACAGAATGGAGGTGTGTGAAGTCACAGAATGGAGGTGTGTGAAGTCACAGAATGGAGGTGTGTGAACTCAGAATGGAGGTGTGTGAAGCCACAGAATGGAGGTGTATGAAGTCCTAGAATGGAAGTGTGTGAAGTCATAGAATGGAGGTGTGTGAAGGAAGAGTGGAGGTGTGTGAAGTCACAGAATGGAGGAGTGTGAACTCAGAATGGATGTGTGTGAAGTCACAGAATGGAGGTTTGTGAAGTCATAGAATAGAGGTGTGTGAAGTCAGAGAATGGATGTTTCTGAAGTAAGAATGAAGGTGTGTGAAGGCATAGAATGGAGGTGTGTGAAGTCAAATTGGAGGTGTGTGAACTCATAGAATGGAGGTGTGTGAACTCATAGAATGGAGGTGTGTGAAGTCATGGAATGGAGGTGTGTGAAGTCAAAGAATGGAGGTGTGTGAAGTGAAACAATAGAGGTGTGTGAAGTCACAGAATGGAGGTGTGTGAAGTCACAGAATGGAAGTGCGTAAAGTCAAAACGGAGGTGTGTGAAGTCACAGAATGGAGGTGTGTGAAGTCACAGAATGGAGGTGTGTGAATTCAAAAAGGTGGTGTGTGAAGTCACAGAATGGAGGTGTGTGAACTCATGGAATGAAGGTGTGTGAAGTCACAGAATGGAGGTGTGAGAAGTCAGAATGAAGGTGTGTGAAGTCACAGAATTGAGGTGTGTTAAGTCACAGAATGGATGTTTCTGAAGTAAGAATGAAGGTGTTTGAAGTCATAGAGTGGAGGTGTGTGAAGTCACAGAATGGAGGTGTGTGAAGTCATAGAATGGAGGTGTGTGAAGTCAGAGAATTGAGGTGTGTGAAGTCATAGAATGGAGGTGTGTGAAGTCATAAAATGGAGGTGTGTGAACTCATAGAATGGAGGTGTGTGAAGTCAAAATGGAGTTGTGTGAAGTCATAGAATGGTGTTTTTTGATGTCAACTAATGGAGGTGTGTGAAGTCATAGAATGGAGGTGTGTGAAGTCAGATTGGAGGTGTGTGAAATCACAGAATGGAGGTGTGTGAAGTCACAGAATGGAGGTGTGTGAACTCAGAATGTGGGTGTGTGAAGCCACAGAATGGATGTGTGTGAAGTCATAGAATGGAAGTGTGTGAAATCATAGAATGGAGGTGTGTGAAGTCACAGAATTAAGGTGTGTGAAGTCAGAATGGAGGTGTGTGAAGTCACAATGGAGGTGAGTGAAGTCATAGAATGGAGGTGTGTGAAGTCATAGAATGGAGGTCTGTGAACTCAGAATGGAGGTTTGTGAAGTCATAGAATGGAGGTGTGTGAACTCAGAATGGAGGTGTGTGAAGTCATAGAATGGAGGTTTGTGAAATCACAGAATGGAGGTGTGTTAATTCATTGAGGGAGGTGTGTGAAGTCATAGGATCGAGGTGTGTGAAGTCACAGAGTGGAGGTGTGTGAAGTCACAGAATGGAGGTGTGTGAAGTCACAGACTGGAGGTGTGTGAACTCAGAATGTAGGTGTGTGAAGCCACAGAATGGTGGTGTGTGAAGTCGTAGAATGGAAGTGTGTGAAGTCATAGAAAGGAGGTGTGTGAACTCAGAATAGAGGTGTGTGAAGTCACAGAATGGAGGTTTGTGAAGTCATAGAATGGAGGTTTGTGAAGTCAGAGAATGGATGTTTCTGAAGTAAGAATGAAGGTGTGTGAAGTCATAGAATTTAGATGTGTGAAGTTAAATTGGAGGTGTGTGAAGTCATAGAATGGAGGTCTGTGAACTCAGAATGGAGGTTTGTGAAGTCATGGAATGGCGGTGTGTGAAGTCAAAGAATGGAGGTGTGTGAAGTGAAACAATAGAGGTGTGTGAAGTCACAGAATGGAGGTGTGTGAAGTCACAGATTGGAAGTGTGTGAAGTCAAAACGGAGGTGTGTGAAGTCACAGAATGGAGGTGTGTGAAGTCACAGAATGGAGGTGTGTGAAGTCAAAAAGGTGGTGTGTGAAGTCACCGACTGGAGGTGTGTGAAGTCATAGAATGGAGGTGTGTGAAATCATAGAATGGAGGTATGTGAAGTCAGAATGGAGGTGTGTGACGTCACAGAATGGAAGTGTGTGAAGTCAAAAAGGAGGTGTGTGAAGTCACAGATTGGAGGTGTGTGAAGTCACAGAATGGAGGTGTGTGAAGTCAAAAAGGTGGTGTTTGAAGTCACAGAATGGAGGTGTGTGAAGTCATAGAATGGAGGTGTGTGAAATCATAGAATGAAGGTGTGTGAAGTCAGAATGAAGGTGTTTGAAGTCATAGAATGGAGGTGTGTGAAGTCACAGAATGGAGGTGTGTGAAGTCATATAATGGAGGTGTGTGAAGTCAAAGAATTGAGGTGTGTGAAGTCATAGAATGGAGGTGTTTGAAGTCACAGAATAGAGGTGTGTGAAGTCAGAATGGAGGTGTGTGAAGTCATAGACTGAGGTGGGGGAAGTCATAGAAAGGAGGTGTGGGAAGTCATAGAATGGAGGAGTGTGAAATCATAGAGTGGAGGTGAGTGAAGTCACAGATTCGAGGTCTGTGATGTCATAGAATGGAGGTGTGTGAAGTCAGAATGGAGGTGTTTAAAATCACAGAATGAAGTTTTGTGAAGTCACAGAATGGAGCTGTGTGAAGTCAGAACGAAGGTGTGTGAAGTCATAGAATGGAGGTGTGTGAAGTCAGAATGGAGGTGTGTGAACTCATAGAATGGAGGTGTGTGAAGTCACAATGGAGGTGTGTGAAGTTATAGAATTTAGGTGTGTGAAGTCACAAAATGGAGGTGTGTGAAGTTATAGAACGGAGGTGAGTGCAGTCATAGAATGGAGGTGTGTGAAGTCAGAATGGAGTTGTGTGAAATCACAGAATTGAGGTGTATTAAGTCACAGAATGGAGGTGTGTGAAGTCAGAATGAAGGTTTGTGAAATCACAGAATGGAGGTGTGTGAAGTCACAGAATGGATGTTTGTGAAGTAAGAATGAAGGTGTTTGAATCATAGAGTTCAGGTGTGTGAAGTCAGAGAATGGAGGTGTGTGAAGTCAGAGAATGGAGATTTGTGAAGTCATAGAATGGAGGTGTGTGAAGTTAAAATGGGGTTGTGTTAAGTCATAGAATGGTGGTTTTTGATGTCAACGAATGGAGGTGTGTGAAGTCACAGAATGGAGGTGTGAGAACTAAGAATGCAGGTGTGTGAAGTCACAGAATGGAGGTTTCTGAAGTCATAGAATGGAGGTGTGTGAAGTCAAATTGGAGGTTTGTGAACTCATAGAATGGAGGTGTGTGAACTCATAGAATGGAGGTGTGTGAAGTCATGGAAAGGAGGTGTGTGAAGTCAAAGAATGGAGGTGTGTGAAGTGAAACAATAGAGGTGTGTGAAGTCACAGAATGGAGGTGTGTGAAGTCACAGAATGGAAGTGTGTGAAGTCAAAAAGGAGGTGTGTGAAGTCACAGATTGGAGGTGTGTGAAGTCACAGAATGGAGGTGTGTGAAGTCAAAAAGGTGGTGTTTGAAGTCACAGAATGGAGGTGTGTGAAGTCATAGAATGGAGGTGTGTGAAATCATAGAATGGAGGTATGTGAAGTCAGAATGGAGGTGTGTGAAGTCACAGAATTGAGGTGTGTGAAGTCACAGAATGTAGCTGTGTGAAGTCAGAATGGACTTGTGTGAACTCATAGAATGGAGGTGTTTGAAGTCACAATGGAGGTGTGTGAAATCTTAGAATGGAGGTGTGTGAGTCAAAAAATGGAGGTGAGTGAAGTCATAGAATGGAGGTGTGTGAAGTCATAGAATGAAGGTGTGTGAAGTCATGGAATGGAGGTGTGTGACGTCACAGAATAGAGTTGTGTGAAGTCATAGAATGGAGCTGTGTGAAGTCAGAATGGAGGTGTGTGAAGTCACAGAATGGAAGTGTGTCAACTCAGAATGGAGGTGTGTGAAGTCACAGAATGGATGTGTGTGAAGTCATAGAATGGAGGTGTGTGAAGTCATAGAATGGAGGTGTGTGAAGTCAGAATGGAGGTGTGTGAAGTCACGGAATTGAGATGTGTGAACACAGAATGCAGGTGTGTGAATCACACAATGGAGGTGTGTGAAATCATAGAATGGAGGTGTGTGAAGTCATAGAATGGATGTTTGTGAAGTAAGAATGAAGGTGTGTGAAGTCATAGAATAGAGGTGTGTGAAATCAAAGAATGGAGGTGTGTGAAGTCACAGAATGGAGGTGTGTGAAGTCACACAATGGAGGTGTGTGAAGTCTCGAATGGAGGAGTGCGGTCATAGAAGGGAGGTGGGTGAAGTCATAGAAAGGAGTTGTGGGAAGTCTTAGAATGGAGGAGTGTGAAGTCATACAGTGGAGGTGACTGAAGACACAGATTCGAGGTCTGTGAAGTCATAGAATGGAGGTGTGTAAAGTCAGAATGGAGGTGTGTGAAGTCATAGAATGGAGGTGTGTGAAGTCACAGCATGGAGGTGTGTGAAGTCCTACAATGGAGGTGAGTGAAGTCAGAATGGAGGTGTGTGAAGTCACAGAAAGGAGGTGTGTGAACTCAGAATGGAGGTGTGTGAAGTCATAGATGGATGTGTGTGCAGTCATAGTATGGAGGTGTGTGAAATCATAGAATGGAGTTTTGTGAAGTCACACAATGGAGCTGTGTGAAATCACAATGGAGGTGTGTGAAGTCATAGAATGGAGGTGTGTGAAGTCAGAATGGAGGTATGTGAAATCATAGAATCAAGGTGTGTGAAGTCACAATGGAAGTGTGTGAAGTCATAGAATGGAGGTGTGTGAAATCATAGAATGGAGTTTTGTGAAGTCACACAATGGAGCTGTGTGAAGTCAGAAGGGAGGTGTGTGAAGTCACAGAATGAAGGTGTGTGAATCACAGAATGGAGATAGGTGACCTCAGAATGGAGGTGGGTGAAGTCACAGAATGGAGGTGTATGAAGTCATAGAATGGAGGTGTGTGAAGTCACAGAATGGAGGTGTGTGAATTCATAGAATGGAGGTGTGTGAAGTCATAGAATGGAGGTGTGTGAAGTCATAGAATGGAGGTGTGTGAATTCATAGAATGGAGGTGTGTGAAGTCACAGAATGGAGGTTTGTTTACTCAAAATGGAGGTGTTTGAAGTCAAAGAATGGAGGTGTGTGAAGTCATAGAATGGAAGTGTGTGAAGTTATAGAATGGTGGTGTGTGAAGTCAGAATGGACATGTGTGAAGTCACAGAATTGAGGTGTGTGAACCCAGAATGGAGGTGTGTGAAGTCACAGAATGGAGGTTTGTGAAGTCATACAATGGAGGTGTGTGAAGTCATAGAATGGATGTTTCTAAAGTAACAATGAAGGTGTGTGAAGTCATAGAATGGAGGTGTGTGAAGTCAAAATGGAGGTGTGTGAACTCATAGAATGGAGGTGTGTGAACTCATAGAATGGAGGTGTGTGAAGTCATGGAATTGAGGTGTGTGAAGTCCAAGAATGGAGGTGTGAGAAGTCAAAGAATGCAGGTGTGTGAACTCACAGAATGGAGGTTGCCGGGGCCAACCGGCAGCAAACCAGGGTTCTCAGATTGGGGTTCCTGAAATCTTGGGCAAGGACTAGCAAGAAAGAGAAGAGAGGCAGACACAGCGGGTCCGGGATGTCCGTAGTCCAGGTAAAGACTGCCGAGACGGCCTGTTTCTTTTCCACTCCCCCTTCTTCCCTCCTCCTGACCCAGGAACCTCCAGATGTTACATTCATACGGTAATTCTCAGGTCATTTACATAGAATAGGGCCAGAAAGCAATAAGACAATAAAGCCATAGTCTGATGCAAGCCAAGGTACAGATTGATTGCACTCTGGCTCACAACAGGAGGTGTGTGAAGTCACAGAATTGAAGTGTGTGAAGTCAAAATGGAGGTGTGTGAAGTCACAGAATGGAGGTCTGTGAAGACACAGAATTGAGGTATGTGAAGTCAGAATGGAGGTGTGTGAAGTCAGAATGGAGGTGTGTGAAGTCATAGAATGGAGGTGTGTGAAGTCACAGAATGGAGGTGTGTGAAGTCATAGAATGGAGGTGTGTGAAGTCATAGAATGGAGGTGTGTGAAGTCATAGAATAGAGGACTGTGAACTCAGAATGGAGGTTTGTGAAGTCATAGAATGGAGGTGTGTGAAGTCACAGAATGGAGGTGTGTGAAGTCATAGAATGGAGGTGTGTGAAGTCATGGAATGGAGGTAAGTGAAGTCAAAGAATGGAGGTGTGTGAAGTCAGAATAAAGGTGTGTGAAGTCACAGAATTGAGGTGTGTGAAGTCACAGAATGGATGTTTGTGAAGAAAGAATGAAGGTGTTTGAAGTCATAGAGTGGAGGTGTGTGAAGTCACAGAATGGAGGTGGGTGAAGTCATAGAATGGAGGTGTGTGAAGTCATAGAATTGAGGTGTGTGAAGTCATAGAATGGAGGTGTGTGAAGTCATAAAATGGAGGTGTGTGAACTCATAGAATGGAGGTGTGTGAAGTCAAAATGGAGTTGTGTGACGTCATAGAATGGTGGTTTTTGATGTCAACGAATGGAGGTGTGTGAAGTCGTAGAATGGAGGTTTGTGAATTCATAGAATGGAAGTGTGTGAAATCATAGAATGGAGGTGTGTGAAGTCACAGAATTGAGGTGTGTGAAGTCAGAATGGAGGTGTGTGAAGTCAGAATGGAGGTGAGTGAAGTCATAGAATATAGGTGTGTGAAGTCATAGAAGGGAGGTCTGTGAACTCAGAATGGAGGTTTGTGAAGTCATAGAATGGAGGTGTGTGAAGTCATAGAATGGAGGTGTGTGAAGTCATAGAATAGAGGACTGTGAACTCAGAATGGAGGTTTGTGAAATCACAGAATGGAGGTGTGTTAATTCATAGAATGGAGGTGTGTGAAGTCATAGGATTGAGGTGTGTGAAGTCACAGAATGGAGGTGTGTGAAGTCCCAGAATGGGGGTGTGTGAACTCAGAATGTAAGTGTGTTAAGCCACAGAATGGAGGTGTGTGAAGTCATAGAATGGCAGTGTGTGAAGTCATAGAAAGGAGGTGTGTGAACTCAGAATGGAGGTGTGTGAAGTCACAGAATGGAGGTTTGTGAAGTCATACAATGGAGGTGTGTGAAGTCAGAGAATGGATGTTTCTGAAGTAAGAATGAAGGTGTGTGAAGTCATAGAATGGAGGTGTGTGAAGTCAAATTGGAGGTGTGCGAACTCATAGAATGGAGGTGTGTGAACTCATAGAATGGAGGTTTGTGAAGTCATGGAATGGCGGTGTGTGAAGTCAAAGAATGGAGGTGCGTGAAGTGAAATAATAGAGGTGTGTGAAGTCACAGAATGGAGGTGTGTGAAGTCACAGATTGGAAGTGTGTGAAGTCAAAATGGAGGTGTGTGAAGTCACAGAATGGAGGTGTGTTAAGTCAAAAAGGTGGTGTGTGAAGTCACAGAATGGAGGTGTGTGAAGTCATAGAATGGAGCTGTGTGAAGTCAGAATGGAGGTTTGTAAAGTCATAGAATGGAGGTGTGTGAACTCAGTATGGAGGTTTGTGAAATCACAGAATGCAGGTGTGTTAATTCATAGAATGGAGGTGTGTGAAGTCATAGGATCGAGGTGTGTGAAGTCACAGAATGGAGGTGTGTGAAGTCACAGAATGGATGTGTGTGAACTGAGAATGTAGGTGTGTTAAGCCACAGAATGGAGGTGTGTGAAGTCACAGAATGGAGGTGTGTGAAGTCATAGAATGGAGGTGTGTGAAGTCACAGATTGGAAGTGTGTGAAGTCAAAACGGAGGTGTGTGAAGTCACAGAATGGAGGTGTGTTAAGTCAAAAAGGTGGTGTGTGAAGTCACAGAATGGAGGTGTGTGAAGTCATAGAATGGAGGTGTGTGAAATCATAGAATGGAGGTGTGTGAAGTCAGAATGGAGGTGTGTCAAGTCACAGAATTGAGGTGTGTGAATTCAGAGAATGGAGGTGTGTGAAGACAGAATGAAGGTGTGTGAAGTCACAGAAAGGAGGTGTGTGAAGTCACAGAATGGATGTTTGTGAAGTCATAAAATGAAGGTGTGTGAAGTCTGAATGGAGGTGTGTGAAGTCACAGAATGGAGGTGTGTGAACTCAGAATGGAGGTGTGTGAAGTCATAGATAGAGGTGTGTGAAGTCATAGTATGGAGGTGTGTGAAATCACAGAATGGAGTTTTGTGAAGTCACAGAATGGAGCTGTGTGCAGTCATAACGGAGGTGTGTGAAGTCATAGAATGGAGGTCTGTGAAGTCAGAATGGAGGTGTGTGAACTCATAGAATGGAGGTGTGTGAAGTCACAATGGATGTGTGTGAAGTCATAGAATTTAGGTGTGTGAAGTCACAAAATGGAGCTGTGTAAAGTCATAGAATGGAGGTGTGTGAAGTCATAGAATGGAGGTGTGTGAAGTCAGAATGGAGGTGTGTATAGTCACAGAATTGAGGTGTGTGAAGTCACAGAATGGATGTGTGTGAAGTCAGAATGAAGGTGTGTCAAGTCACAGAATGGAGGTGTGTGAAGTCACAGAATGGAAGTTTGTGAAGTAAGAATGAAGGTGTTTGAAGTCATAGAGTGGAGGTGTGTGAAGTCACAGAATGGAGGTGTGTGAAGTCATAGAATGGAGGTGTGTGAAGTCATAGATTGGAAGTGTGTGAAGTCAAAATGGACTTGTGTGAAGTCATAGATTGGTTGTTTTTGATGTCAACGAATGGAGGTGTGTGGAGTCACAAAATGGAGGTGTGTGAAGTCAGAATGGAGGTGTGTGAATTCATAGACTGAGGTGGGTGAAGTCATAGAAAGGAGGTATGGGAAATCATAGAATGGTGGAATGTGAAGTCATAGAGTGGAGGTGAGTGAAGTCACAGATTCGAGGTCTGTGATGTCATAGAATGGAGGTGTGTGAAGTCAGAATGGTGGTGTGTGAAATCATAGAATGGAGATGTGTGAACTCATAGAATGGAGTTGTGTGACGTCATAATGGAAGTGTGTAAAGTCATAGAATGGAGGTTTCAGAAGTCACAGAATGGAGGTTTGTGAAGTCATAAAATGAAGGTTTGTGAAATCAGAATGGAGGTGTGTGAAGTCACAGAATGGAGGTGTGTGAACTCAGAATGGAGGTGTGTGAAGACATAGTTGGAGGTGTGTGAAGTCATAGTATGGAGGTGTGTGAAATCACAGAATGGAGTTTTGTGAAGTCATAGAATGGAGGTGTGTGAAGTCAGAATGGAGGTGTGTGAACTCATAGAATGGAGGTGTGTGAAGTCACAATGGAGGTGTGTGAAGTCATAGAATGGAGGTGTGTGAAGTCACAAAATGGAGGTGTGTGAAATCACAGAATGGAGGTGTGTGAAGTCATAGAATGGAGGTGTGTGAAGTCAGAATGGAGGTGTGTGAAGTCACAGAATTGAGGTGTGTGAAGTCACAGAATGGAGGTGTGTGAAGTCAGAATGAAGGTGTGTGAAGTCACAGAATGGAGGTGTGTGAAGTCACAGAATGGAGGTTTGTGAAGTCATAGAATGGAGGTGTGTGAAGTCAGAGAATGGATGTTTCTGAAGTAAGAATGAAGGTGTGTGATGTCATAGAAAGGAGGTGTGTGAACTCAGGATGGAGGTGTGTGAACTCATAGAATGAAGGTGTGTGAACTCATAGAATGGAAGTTTGTGAAATCATGGAATGGAGGTGTGTGAAGTCAAAGAATCGAGGTGTGTGAATTGAAACAATAGAGGTGTGTGAAATCACAGAATGGAGGTGTGTGAAGTCACAGATTGGAAGTGTGTGGTCAAAACGGAGGTGTGTGAAGTCACAGAATGGAGGTTTGTGAAGTCACAGAATGGAGGTGTGTGAAGTCAAAAAGCTGGTGTGTGAAGTCACAGAATGGAGGTGTGTGAATTCATAGAATGGAGCTCTGTGAAGTCAGAATGGAGGTGTGTGAAGTCAGAATGGGGGGGTGTGAAGTTAGAAGGGAAATGTGTGAAGTCACAGAATGGAGGTATGTGAAGTCATAGAATGGAGTTGTGTGAAATCATAGAATGGAGGTGTGTGAAGTCAGAATGGAGGTGTGTCACGTTACAGAATTGAGGTGTGTGAAGTCATAGAATGGAGGTGTGTGAAGTCAGAATGAAGGTGTGTGAAGTCACAGAAAGGAGGTGTGTGAAGTCACAGAATGGATGTTTGTGAAGTAGAATGAAGGTGTTTGAAGTCATAGAATGGGGGTATGTGAAATCACAGAATGGAGGTGTGTGAAGTCATAGAATGGAGGTGTGTGAAGTCATAGAATTGAGGTGTGTGAAGTCATAGAATGGAGGTGTGTGAAGTCACAGAATGGAGGTGTGTGAAGTCAGAATGGAGGTGTGTGAAGTCATAGACTGAGGTGGGTGAAGTCATAGAAAGGAGGTGTGGGAAGTCATAGAATGGAGGAGTGTGAAGTCATAGAGTGGAGGTGAGTGAAGTCACAGATTCGAGATCTGTGATGTCATAGATTGGAGATGTGTGAAGTCAAAACGGAGGTGTGTGAAGTCACAGAATGGAGGTCGGTGAAGACACAGAATTGAGGTGTGTGAAGTCAGAATGGAGGTGTGTGAAGTCAGAATGTTGGTGTGTGAAATCATAGAATGGAGGTGTGTGAAGCCACAATGCAGGTGTGTGAACTCATGGAATGAAGGTGTGTGAAGTAAAATTGCTGGTGTGTGAAGTCATAGAATGGAGGTGTGTGAAGTCATAAAATGGAGGTGTGTGAAGTCACAGAATGGAGGTGTGTGAAGTCACAGAATGGAGGTGTGTGAAGTCACAGAATGGAGGTGTGTGAAGTCATAGAATGGAGGTGTGTGAAGTCATAGAATGGAGGGGTGTGAAGTCATAGAATGGAGGACTGTGAACTCAGAATGGAGGTTTTTGAAGACATAGAATGGAGGTGTGTGAAGTCACAGAATGGAGGTGTGTGAAGTCATAGAATGGAGGTGTGTGAAGTCATGGAATGGAGGTAAGTGAAGTCAAAGAATGGAGGTGTGCGAAGTGAAAAATTAGAGGTGTGTGAAGTCACAGAATGGAGGTGTGTGAAGTCACAGAATGGAAGTGTGTGAAGTCAAAACGGAGGTGTGTGAAGTCACAGAATGGAGGTGTGTGAAGTCATAGAATGGAGGTGTGTGAAGTCAAAAAGGTGGTGTGTGAAGTCACAGAATGGAGGTGTGTGAAGGCATAGAATGGAGGTGTGTGAAATCATAGAATGGAGGTGTGTGAAGTCAGAATGGAGGTGTGTGAAGTCACAGAATTGAGGTGTGTGAAGTCACAGAAAGGAGGTGTGTGAAGTCAGAATGAAGGTGTTTGAAGTCATAGAGTGGAGGTGTGTGAAGTCACAGAATGGAGGTGTGTGAAGTCATAGAATGGAGGTGTGTGAAGTCATAGAATTGAGGTGTGTGAAGTCATAGAATGGAGGTGTGTGAAGTCATAAAATGGAGGTGTGTGTACTCATAGAATGGAGGTGTGTGAAGTCAAAATGGAGTTGTGTGAAGTCATAGAATGGTGGTTTTTGATGTCAACGAATGGAGGTGTGTGAAGTCATATAATGGAGGTGTGTGAATTCATAGAATGGAAGTGTGTGAAATCATAGAATGGAGGTGTGTGAAGTCACAGAATTGAGGTGTGTGAAGTCAGAATGGAGGTGTGTGAAGTCAGAATGGAGGTGTGTGAATTCAGAATGGAGGTGTGTGAAGTCATAGAATGGAGGTCTGTGAACTCAGAATGGAGGTTTGTGAAGTCATAGAATGGAGGTGTGTGAACTCAGTATGGAGGTTTGTGAAATCACAGAATGGAGGTGTGTTAATTCATAGAATGGAGATGTGTGAAGTCATAGGATCGAGGTGTGTAAAGTCACAGAATGGAGGTGTGTGAAGTCACAGAATGGAGGTGTGTGAACTCAGAATGTAGGTGTGTTAAGCCACAGAATGGAGGTGTGTGAAGTCATAGAATGGAAGTGTGTGAAGTCATGGAAAGGAGGTGTGTGAACTCAGAATGGAGGTGTGTGAAGTCACAGAATGGAGGTGTGTGAAGTCAGAATGGAGGTGTGTGAAGTCAGAATGGAGGTGAGTGAAGTCATAGAATGGAGGTGTGTGAAGTCATAGAATGGAGGTCTGTGAACTCAGAATGGAGGTTTGTGAAGTCATAGAATGGAGGTGTGTGAACTCAGTATGGAGGTTTGTGAAATCACAGAATGGAGGTGTGTTAATTCATAGAATGGAGGTGTGTGAAGTCATAGGATCGAGGTGTGTAAAGTCACAGAATGGAGGTGTGTGAAGTCACAGAATGGAGGTGTGTGAACTCAGAATGTAGGTGTGTTAAGCCACAGAATGGAGGTGTGTGAAGACATAGAATGGCAGTGTGTGAAGTCATAGAAAGGAGGTGTGTGAACTCAGAATGGAGGTGTGTGAAGTCACAGAATGGAGGTTTGTGAAGTCATAGAATGGAGGTGTGTGAAGTCAGAGAATGGATGTTTCTGAAGTAAGAATGAAGGTGTGTGAAGTCATAGAATGGAGGTGTGTGAAGTCAAATTGGAGGTGTGTGAACTCATAGAATGAACGTGTGTACTCATAGAATGGAGGTTTGTGAAGTCATGGAATGGCGGTGTGTGAAGTCAAAGAATGGAGGTGTGTGAAGTGAAACAATAGAGGTGTGTGAAGTCACAGAATGGAGGTGTGTGAAGTCACAGATTGGAAGTGTGTGAAGTCAAAAAGGTGGCGTGTGAAGTCACAGAATGGAGGTGTGTGAAGTCATAGAATGGAGGTGTGTGAAATCATAGAATGGAGGTGTGTGAAGTCAGAATGGAGGTGTGTCAAGTCACAAAATTGAGGTGTGTGAATTCAGAGAATGGAGGTGTGTGAAGACAGAATGAAGGTGTGTGAAGTCACAGAAAGGAGGTGTGTGAAGTCACAGAATGGATGTTTGTGAAGTTATAAAATGAAGGTGTGTGAAGTCCGAATGGAGGTGTGTGAAGTCACAGAATGGAGGTGTGTGAACTCAGAATGGAGGTGTGTGAAGTCATAGATAGAGGTGTGTGAAGTCATAGTATGGAGGTGTGTGAAATCACAGAATGGAGCTTTGTGAAGTCACAGAATGGAGCTGTGTGAAGTCATAACGGAGGTGTGTGAAGTCATAGAATGGAGGTGTGTGAAGTCAGAATGGAGGTGTGTGAACTCATAGAATGGAGGTGTGTGAAGTCACAATGGAGGTGTGTGAAGTCATAGAATTTAGGTGTGTGAAGTCACAAAATGGAGCTGTGTGAAGTCATAGAAGGGAGGTGTGTGAAGTCATAGAATGGAGGTGTGTGAAGTCAGAATGTAGGTGTGTATAGTCACAGATTTGAGGTGTGTGATGTCACAGAATGGATGTGTGTGAAGTCAGAATGAAGGTGTGTCAAGTCACAGAATGGAGGTGTGTGAAGTCACAGAATGGATGTTTGTGAAGTAAGAATGAAGGTGTTTGAAGTCATAGAGTGGAGGTGTGTGAAGTCACAGAATGGAGGTGTGTGAAGTCATAGAATGGAGGTGTGTGAAGTCATAGAATGGAGGTGTGTGAAGTCATAAAATGGAGGTGTGTGAACTCATAGAATGCAGGTGTGTGAAGTCAAAATGGAGTTGTGTGAAGTCATAGAATGGTGGTTTTTGATGTCAACGAATGGAGGTGTGTGAAGTCATAGAATGGAGGTGTGTGAAGTCATAGAATGGAGGTGTGTGAAGTCATAGAATGGAGGTGTGTGAATTCATAGAATGGAATGTGTGAAATCATAGAATGGAGGTGTGTGAAGTCACAGAATTGAGGTGTGTGAAGTCAGAATGGAGGTGTGTGAAGTCAGAATGGAGGTGTGTGAATTCAGAATGGAGGTGTGTGAAGTCATAGAATGGAGATCTGTGAACTCAGAATGGAGGTTTGTGAAGTCATAGAATGGAGGTGTGTGAACTCAGTATGGAGGTTTGTGAAATCACAGAATGGAGGTGTGTTAATTCATAGAATGGAGATGTGTGAAGTCATAGGATCGAGGTGTGTGAAGTCAGAGAATGGAAGTGTGTGAAGTCACAGAATGGAGGTGTGTGAACTCAGAATGTAGGTGTGTTAAGCCACAGAATGGAGGTGTGTGAAGTCATAGAATGGAAGTGTGTGAAGTCATGGAAAGGAGGTGTGTGAACTCAGAATGGAGGTGTGTGAAGTCACAGAATGGAGGTGTGTGTAGTCAGAATGGAGGTGTGTGAAGTCAGAATGGAGGTGAGTGAAGTCATAGAATGGAGGTGTGTGAAGTCATAGAATGGAGGTCTGTGAACTCAGAATGGAGGTTTGTGAAGTCATAGAATGGAGGTGTGTGAACTCAGTATGGAGGTTTGTGAAATCACAGAATGGAGGTGTGTTAATTCATAGAATGGAGGTGTGTGAAGTCATAGGATCGAGGTGTGTAAAGTCACAGAATGGAGGTGTGTGAAGTCACAGAATGGAGGTGTGTGAACTCAGAATGTAGGTGTGTTAAGCCACAGAATGGAGGTGTGTGAAGACATAGATTGGCAGTGTGTGAAGTCATAGAAAGGAGGTGTGTGAACTCAGAATGGAGGTGTGTGAAGTCACAGAATGGAGGTTTGTGAAGTCATAGAATGGAGGTGTGTGAAGTCAGAGAATGGATGTTTCTGAAGTAAGAATGAAGGTGTGTGAAGTCATAGAATGGAGGTGTGTGAAGTCAAATTGGAGGTGTGTGAACTCATAGAATGGACGTGTGAACTCATAGAATGGAGGTTTGTGAAGTCATGGAATGGCGGTGTGTGAAGTCAAAGAATGGAGGTGTGTGAAGTGAAACAATAGAGGTGTTTGAAGTCACAGAATGGAGGTGTGTGAAGTCACAGATTGGAAGTGTGTGAAGTCAAAAAGGTGGCGTGTGAAGTCACAGAATGGAGGTGTGTGAAGTCATAGAATGGAGGTGTGTGAAATCTTAGAATGGAGGTGTGTGAAGCCAGAATGGAGGTGTGTCAAGTCACAAAATTGAGGTGTGTGAATTCAGAGAATGGAGGTGTGTGAAGACAGAATGAAGGTGTGTGAAGTCACAGAAAGGAGGTGTGTGAAGTCACAGAATGGATGTTTGTGAAGTTATAAAATGAAGGTGTGTGAAGTCCGAATGGAGGTGTGTGAATTCACAGAATGGAGGTGTGTGAACTCAGAATGGAAGTGTGTGAAATCATAGATAGAGGTGTGTGAAGTCATAGTATGGAGGTGTGTGAAATCACAGAATGGAGCTTTGTGAAGTCACAGAATGGAGCTGTGTGAAGTCATAACGGAGGTGTGTGAAGTCATAGAATGGAGGTGTGTGAAGTCAGAATGGAGGTGTGTGAACTCATAGAATGGAGGTGTGTGAAGTCACAATGGAGGTGTGTGAAGTCATAGAATTTAGGTGTGTGAAGTCACAAAATGGAGCTGTGTGAAGTCATAGAAGGGAGGTGTGTGAAGTCATAGAATGGAGGTGTGTGAAGTCAGAATGTAGGTGTGTATAGTCACAGATTTGAGGTGTGTGATGTCACAGAATGGATGTGTGTGAAGTCAGAATGAAGGTGTGTCAAGTCACAGAATGGAGGTGTGTGAAGTCACAGAATGGATGTTTGTGAAGTAAGAATGAAGGTGTTTGAAGTCATAGAGTGGAGGTGTGTGAAGTCACAGAATGGAGGTGTGTGAAGTCATAGAATGGAGGTGTGTGAAGTCATAGAATGGAGGTGTGTGAAGTCATAAAATGGAGATGTGTGAACTCATAGAATGCAGGTGTGTGAAGTCAAAATGGAGTTGTGTGAAGTCATAGAATGGTGGTTTTTGATGTCAACGAATAGAGGTGTGTGAAGTCATAGAATGGAGGTGTGTGAAGTCATAGAATGGAGGTGTGTGAAGTCATAGAATGGAGGTGTGTGAAGTCATAGAATTGAGGTGTGTGAAGTCATAGAATGGAGGTGTGTGAAGTCATAAAATGGAGGTGTGTGAACTCATAGAATGGAGGTGTGTGAAGTCAAAATGGAGTTGTGTGAAGTCATAGAATGGTGGTTTTTGATGTCAACGAATGGAGGTGTGTGAAGTCATAGAATGGAGGTGTGTGAATTCATAGAATGGAATGTGTGAAATCATAGAATGGAGGTGTGTGAAGTCACAGAATTGAGGTGTGTGAAGTCAGAATGGACGTGTGTGAAGTCAGAATGGAGGTGTGTGAATTCAGAATGGAGGTGTGTGAAGTCATAGAATGGAGGTCTGTGAACTCAGAATGGAGGTTTGTGAAGTCATAGAATGGAGGTGTGTGAACTCAGTATGGAGGTTTGTGAAATCACAGAATGGAGGTGTGTTAATTCATAGAATGGAGGTGTGTGAAGTCATAGGATCGAGGTGTGTGAAGTCACAGAATGGAGGTGTGTGAAGTCACAGAATGGAGGTGTGTGAACTCATTATGTAGGTGTGTTAAGCCACAGAATGGAGGTGTGTGAAGTCATAGAATGGAAGTGTGTGAAGTCATAGAAAGGAGGTGTGTGAACTCAGAATGGAGGTGTGTGAAGTCACAGAATGGAGGTGTGTGAAGTCAGAATGGAGGTGTGTGAAGTCAGAATGGAGGTGAGTGAAGTCATAGAATGGAGGTGTGTGAAGTCATAGAATGGAGGTCTGTGAACTCAGAATGGAGGTTTGTGAAGTCATAGAATGGAGGTGTGTGAACTCAGTATGGAGGTTTGTGAAATCACAGAATGGAGGTGTGTTAATTCATAGAATGGAGGTGTGTGAAGTCATAGGATCGAGGTGTGTAAAGTCACAGAATGGAGGTGTGTGAAGTCACAGAATGGAGGTGTGTGAACTCAGAATGGAGGTGTGTTAAGCCACAGAATGGAGGTGTGTGAAGTCATAGAATGGAAGTGTGTGAAGTCATAGAAAGGAGGTGTGTGAACTCAGAATGGAGGTGTGTGAAGTCACAGAATGGAGGTTTGTGAAGACATAGAATGGAGGTGTGTGAAGTCAGAGAATGGATGTTTCTGAAGTAAGAATGAAGGTGTGTGAAGTCATAGAATGGAGGTGTGTGAAGTCAAATTGGAGGTGTGTGAACTCATAGAATGGACGTGTGAACTCATAGAATGGAGGTTTGTGAAGTCATGGAATGGCGGTGTGTGAAGTCAAAGAATGGAGGTGTGTGAAGTGAAACAATAGAGGTGTGTGAAGTCAGAGAATGGAGGTGTGTGAAGTCACAGATTGGAAGTGTGTGAAGTCAAAAAGATGGCGTGTGAAGTCACAGAATGGAGGTGTGTGAAGTCATAGAATGGAGGTGTGTGAAGTCACAGAATGGAGGTGGGTGAACTCAGAATGTAGGTGTGTTAAGCCACAGAATGGAGGTGTGTGAAGTCATAGAATGGAAGTGTGTGAAGTCATAGAAAGGAGGTGTGTGAACTCAGAATGGAGGTGTGTGAAGTCACAGAATGGAGGTTTGTGAAGTCATAGAATGGAGGTGTGTGAAGTCAGAGAATGGATGTTTCTGAAGTAAGAATGAAGGTGTGTGAAGTCATAGAATGGAGGTGTGTGAAGTCAAATTGGAGGTGTGTGAACTCATAGAATGAACGTGTGTACTCATAGAATGGAGGTTTGTGAAGTCATGGAATGGCGGTGTGTGAAGTCAAAGAATGGAGGTGTGTGAAGTGAAACAATAGAGGTGTGTGAAGTCACAGAATGGAGGTGTGTGAAGTCACAGATTGGAAGTGTGTGAAGTCAAAAAGGTGGCGTGTGAAGTCACAGAATGGAGGTGTGTGAAGTCATAGAATGGAGGTGTGTGAAATCATAGAATGGAGGTGTGTGAAGTCAGAATGGAGGTGTGTCAAGTCACAAAATTGAGGTGTGTGAATTCAGAGAATGGAGGTGTGTGAAGACAGAATGAAGGTGTGTGAAGTCACAGAAAGGAGGTGTGTGAAGTCACAGAATGGATGTTTGTGAAGTTATAAAATGAAGGTGTGTGAAGTCCGAATGGAGGTGTGTGAAGTCACAGAATGGAGGTGTGTGAACTCAGAATGGAGGTGTGTGAAGTCATAGATAGAGGTGTGTGAAGTCATAGTATGGAGGTGTGTGAAATCACAGAATGGAGCTTTGTGAAGTCACAGAATGGAGCTGTGTGAAGTCATAACGGAGGTGTGTGAAGTCATAGAATGGAGGTGTGTGAAGTCAGAATGGAGGTGTGTGAACTCATAGAATGGAGGTGTGTGAAGTCACAATGGAGGTGTGTGAAGTCATAGAATTTAGGTGTGTGAAGTCACAAAATGGAGCTGTGTGAAGTCATAGAAGGGAGGTGTGTGAAGTCATAGAATGGAGGTGTGTGAAGTCAGAATGTAGGTGTGTATAGTCACAGATTTGAGGTGTGTGATGTCACAGAATGGATGTGTGTGAAGTCAGAATGAAGGTGTGTCAAGTCACAGAATGGAGGTGTGTGAAGTCACAGAATGGATGTTTGTGAAGTAAGAATGAAGGTGTTTGAAGTCATAGAGTGGAGGTGTGTGAAGTCACAGAATGGAGGTGTGTGAAGTCATAGAATGGAGGTGTGTGAAGTCATAGAATGGAGGTGTGTGAAGTCATAAAATGGAGGTGTGTGAACTCATAGAATGCAGGTGTGTGAAGTCAAAATGGAGTTGTGTGAAGTCATAGAATGGTGGTTTTTGATGTCAACGAATGGAGGTGTGTGAAGTCATAGAATGGAGGTGTGTGAAGTCATAGAATGGAGGTGTGTGAAGTCATAGAATGGAGGTGTGTGAATTCATAGAATGGAATGTGTGAAATCATAGAATGGAGGTGTGTGAAGTCACAGAATTGAGGTGTGTGAAGTCAGAATGGAGGTGTGTGAAGTCAGAATGGAGGTGTGTGAATTCAGAATGGAGGTGTGTGAAGTCATAGAATGGAGATCTGTGAACTCAGAATGGAGGTTTGTGAAGTCATAGAATGGAGGTGTGTGAACTCAGTATGGAGGTTTGTGAAATCACAGAATGGAGGTGTGTTAATTCATAGAATGGAGATGTGTGAAGTCATAGGATCGAGGTGTGTGAAGTCAGAGAATGGAAGTGTGTGAAGTCACAGAATGGAGGTGTGTGAACTCAGAATGTAGGTGTGTTAAGCCACAGAATGGAGGTGTGTGAAGTCATAGAATGGAAGTGTGTGAAGTCATGGAAAGGAGGTGTGTGAACTCAGAATGGAGGTGTGTGAAGTCACAGAATGGAGGTGTGTGTAGTCAGAATGGAGGTGTGTGAAGTCAGAATGGAGGTGAGTGAAGTCATAGAATGGAGGTGTGTGAAGTCATAGAATGGAGGTCTGTGAACTCAGAATGGAGGTTTGTGAAGTCATAGAATGGAGGTGTGTGAACTCAGTATGGAGGTTTGTGAAATCACAGAATGGAGGTGTGTTAATTCATAGAATGGAGGTGTGTGAAGTCATAGGATCGAGGTGTGTAAAGTCACAGAATGGAGGTGTGTGAAGTCACAGAATGGAGGTGTGTGAACTCAGAATGTAGGTGTGTTAAGCCACAGAATGGAGGTGTGTGAAGACATAGATTGGCAGTGTGTGAAGTCATAGAAAGGAGGTGTGTGAACTCAGAATGGAGGTGTGTGAAGTCACAGAATGGAGGTTTGTGAAGTCATAGAATGGAGGTGTGTGAAGTCAGAGAATGGATGTTTCTGAAGTAAGAATGAAGGTGTGTGAAGTCATAGAATGGAGGTGTGTGAAGTCAAATTGGAGGTGTGTGAACTCATAGAATGGACGTGTGAACTCATAGAATGGAGGTTTGTGAAGTCATGGAATGGCGGTGTGTGAAGTCAAAGAATGGAGGTGTGTGAAGTGAAACAATAGAGGTGTTTGAAGTCACAGAATGGAGGTGTGTGAAGTCACAGATTGGAAGTGTGTGAAGTCAAAAAGGTGGCGTGTGAAGTCACAGAATGGAGGTGTGTGAAGTCATAGAATGGAGGTGTGTGAAATCTTAGAATGGAGGTGTGTGAAGCCAGAATGGAGGTGTGTCAAGTCACAAAATTGAGGTGTGTGAATTCAGAGAATGGAGGTGTGTGAAGACAGAATGAAGGTGTGTGAAGTCACAGAAAGGAGGTGTGTGAAGTCACAGAATGGATGTTTGTGAAGTTATAAAATGAAGGTGTGTGAAGTCCGAATGGAGGTGTGTGAATTCACAGAATGGAGGTGTGTGAACTCAGAATGGAGGTGTGTGAAATCATAGATAGAGGTGTGTGAAGTCATAGTATGGAGGTGTGTGAAATCACAGAATGGAGCTTTGTGAAGTCACAGAATGGAGCTGTGTGAAGTCATAACGGAGGTGTGTGAAGTCATAGAATGGAGGTGTGTGAAGTCAGAATGGAGGTGTGTGAACTCATAGAATGGAGGTGTGTGAAGTCACAATGGAGGTGTGTGAAGTCATAGAATTTAGGTGTGTGAAGTCACAAAATGGAGCTGTGTGAAGTCATAGAAGGGAGGTGTGTGAAGTCATAGAATGGAGGTGTGTGAAGTCAGAATGTAGGTGTGTATAGTCACAGATTTGAGGTGTGTGATGTCACAGAATGGATGTGTGTGAAGTCAGAATGAAGGTGTGTCAAGTCACAGAATGGAGGTGTGTGAAGTCACAGAATGGATGTTTGTGAAGTAAGAATGAAGGTGTTTGAAGTCATAGAGTGGAGGTGTGTGAAGTCACAGAATGGAGGTGTGTGAAGTCATAGAATGGAGGTGTGTGAAGTCATAGAATGGAGGTGTGTGAAGTCATAAAATGGAGATGTGTGAACTCATAGAATGCAGGTGTGTGAAGTCAAAATGGAGTTGTGTGAAGTCATAGAATGGTGGTTTTTGATGTCAACGAATAGAGGTGTGTGAAGTCATAGAATGGAGGTGTGTGAAGTCATAGAATGGAGGTGTGTGAAGTCATAGAATGGAGGTGTGTGAAGTCATAGAATTGAGGTGTGTGAAGTCATAGAATGGAGGTGTGTGAAGTCATAAAATGGAGGTGTGTGAACTCATAGAATGGAGGTGTGTGAAGTCAAAATGGAGTTGTGTGAAGTCATAGAATGGTGGTTTTTGATGTCAACGAATGGAGGTGTGTGAAGTCATAGAATGGAGGTGTGTGAATTCATAGAATGGAATGTGTGAAATCATAGAATGGAGGTGTGTGAAGTCACAGAATTGAGGTGTGTGAAGTCAGAATGGACGTGTGTGAAGTCAGAATGGAGGTGTGTGAATTCAGAATGGAGGTGTGTGAAGTCATAGAATGGAGGTCTGTGAACTCAGAATGGAGGTTTGTGAAGTCATAGAATGGAGGTGTGTGAACTCAGTATGGAGGTTTGTGAAATCACAGAATGGAGGTGTGTTAATTCATAGAATGGAGGTGTGTGAAGTCATAGGATCGAGGTGTGTGAAGTCACAGAATGGAGGTGTGTGAAGTCACAGAATGGAGGTGTGTGAACTCATTATGTAGGTGTGTTAAGCCACAGAATGGAGGTGTGTGAAGTCATAGAATGGAAGTGTGTGAAGTCATAGAAAGGAGGTGTGTGAACTCAGAATGGAGGTGTGTGAAGTCACAGAATGGAGGTGTGTGAAGTCAGAATGGAGGTGTGTGAAGTCAGAATGGAGGTGAGTGAAGTCATAGAATGGAGGTGTGTGAAGTCATAGAATGGAGGTCTGTGAACTCAGAATGGAGGTTTGTGAAGTCATAGAATGGAGGTGTGTGAACTCAGTATGGAGGTTTGTGAAATCACAGAATGGAGGTGTGTTAATTCATAGAATGGAGGTGTGTGAAGTCATAGGATCGAGGTGTGTAAAGTCACAGAATGGAGGTGTGTGAAGTCACAGAATGGAGGTGTGTGAACTCAGAATGGAGGTGTGTTAAGCCACAGAATGGAGGTGTGTGAAGTCATAGAATGGAAGTGTGTGAAGTCATAGAAAGGAGGTGTGTGAACTCAGAATGGAGGTGTGTGAAGTCACAGAATGGAGGTTTGTGAAGACATAGAATGGAGGTGTGTGAAGTCAGAGAATGGATGTTTCTGAAGTAAGAATGAAGGTGTGTGAAGTCATAGAATGGAGGTGTGTGAAGTCAAATTGGAGGTGTGTGAACTCATAGAATGGACGTGTGAACTCATAGAATGGAGGTTTGTGAAGTCATGGAATGGCGGTGTGTGAAGTCAAAGAATGGAGGTGTGTGAAGTGAAACAATAGAGGTGTGTGAAGTCAGAGAATGGAGGTGTGTGAAGTCACAGATTGGAAGTGTGTGAAGTCAAAAAGATGGCGTGTGAAGTCACAGAATGGAGGTGTGTGAAGTCATAGAATGGAGGTGTGTGAAGTCACAGAATGGAGGTGGGTGAACTCAGAATGTAGGTGTGTTAAGCCACAGAATGGAGGTGTGTGAAGTCATAGAATGGAAGTGTGTGAAGTCATAGAAAGGAGGTGTGTGAACTCAGAATGGAGGTGTGTGAAGTCACAGAATGGAGGTTTGTGAAGTCATAGAATGGAGGTGTGTGAAGTCAGAGAATGGATGTTTCTGAAGTAAGAATGAAGGTGTGTGAAGTCATAGAATGGAGCTGTGTGAAGTCAAATTGGAGGTGTGTGAACTCATAGAATGGACGTGTGAACTCATAGAATGGAGGTTTGTGAAGTCATGGAATGGCGGTGTGTGAAGTCAAAGAATGGAGGTGTGTGAAGTGAAACAATAGAGGTGTGTGAAGTCACAGAATGGAGGTGTGTGAAGTCACAGATTGGAAGTGTGTGAAGTCAAAAAGGTGGCGTGTGAAGTCACAGAATGGAGGTGTGTGAAGTCATAGAATGGAGGTGTGTGAAATCATAGAATGGAGGTGTGTGAAGTAAGAATGGAGGTGTGTCAAGTCACAAAATTGAGGTGTGTGAATTCAGAGAATGGAGGTGTGTGAAGACAGAATGAAGGTGTGTGAAGTCACAGAAAGGAGGTGTGTGAAGTCACAGAATGGATGCTTGTGAAGTTATAAAATGAAGGTGTGTGAAGTCCGAATGGAGGTGTGTGAAGTCACAGAATGGAGGTGTGTGAACTCAGAATGGAGGTGTGTGAAGTCATAGATAGAGGTGTGTGAAGTCATAGTATGGAGGTGTGTGAAATCACAGAATGGAGCTTTGTGAAGTCACAGAATGGAGCTGTGTGAAGTCATAACGGAGGTGTGTGAAGTCATAGAATGGAGGTGTGTGAAGTCAGAATGGAGGTGTGTGAACTCATAGAATGGAGGTGTGTGAAGTCACAATGGAGGTGTGTGAAGTCATAGAATTTAGGTGTGTGAAGTCACAAAATGGAGCTGTGTGAAGTCATAGAAGGGAGGTGTGTGAAGTCATAGAATGGAGGTGTGTGAAGTCAGAATGGAGGTGTGTATAGTCACAGATTTGAGGTGTGTGATGTCACAGAATGGATGTGTGTGAAGTCAGAATGAAGGTGTGTCAAGTCACAGAATGGAGGTGTGTGAAGTCACAGAATGGATGTTTGTGAAGTAAGAATGAAGGTGTTTGAAGTCATAGAGTGGAGGTGTGTGAAGTAACAGAATGGAGGTGTGTGAAGTCATAGAATGGAGGTGTGTGAAGTCATAGAATGGAGGTGTGTGAAGTCATAAAATGGAGGTGTGTGAACTCATAGATTGCAGGTGTGTGAAGTCAAAATGGAGTTGTGTGAAGTCATAGAATGGTGGTTTTTGATGTCAACGAATGGAGGTGTGTGAAGTCATAGAATGGAGGTGTGTGAAGTCATAGAATGGAGGTGTGTGAAGTCATAGAATGGAGGTGTGTGAAGTCATAGAATTGAGGTGTGTGAAGTCATAGAATGGAGGTGTGTGAAGTCATAAAATGGAGGTGTGTGAACTCATAGAATGGAGGTGTGTGAAGTCAAAATGCAGTTGTGTGAAGTCATAGAATGGTGGTTTTTGATGTCAACGAATGGAGGTGTGTGAAGTCATAGAATGGAGGTGTGTGAATTCATAGAATGGAGGTGTGTGAAGTCATAGGATCGAGGTGTGTGAAGTCACAGAATGGAGGTGTGTGAAGTCACAGAATGGAGATGTGTGAACTCAGAATGTAGGTGTGTTAAGCCACAGAATGGAGGTGTGTGAAGTCACAGAATGGATGTTTGTGAAGTAAGAATGAAGGTGTTTGAAATCAAAGAGGGGAGGTGTGTGAAGTCACAGAATGGAGGTTTGTGAAGTCATAGAATGGAGGTGTGTGAGTCATAGAATGGAGGTGTGCGAAGTCATAAAATGGAGGTGTGTGAAGTCATAAAATGGAGGTGTGTGAACTCATAGAATGGAGGTGTGTGAAGTCAAAATGGAGTTGTGTGAAGTCATAGAATGGTGGTTTTTGATGTCAACGAATGGAGGTGTGTGAAGTCATAGAATGGAGGTGTGTGAACTCATAGAATGGAGGTGTGTGAAGTCAAAATGGCGTTGTGTGAAGTCATAGAATGGTGGTTTTTGATGTCAACGAATGGAGGTGTGTGAAGTCATAGAATGGAGGTGTGTGAATTCATAGAATGGAAGTGTGTGAAATCATAGAATGGAGGTGTGTGAAGTCAAAGAATTGAGGTGTGTGAAGTCAGAATGGAGGTGTGTGAAGTCAGAATGGAGGTGTGTGAATTCAGAATGGAGGTGTGTGAAGTCATAGAATGGAGGTCTGTGAACTCAGAATGGAGGTTTGTGAAGTCATAGAATGGAGTTGGGTGAACTCAGTATGGAGGTTTGTGAAATCACAGAATGGAGGTGTGTTAATTCATAGAATGGAGGTGTGTGAAGTCATAGGATCGAGGTGTGTGAAGTCACAGAATGGAGGTGTGTGAAGTCACAGAATGGAGGTGTGTGAACTCAGAATGTAGGTGTGTTAAGCCACAGAATGGAGGTGTGTGAAGTCATAGAATGGAAGTGTGTGAAGTCATGGAAAGGAGGTGTGTGAACTCAGAATGGAGGTGTGTGAAGTCACAGAATGGAGGTGTGTGAAGTCAGAATGGAGGTGTGTGAAGTCAGAATGGAGGTGAGTGAAGTCATAGAATGGAGGTGTGTGAAGTCATAGAATGGAGGTCTGTGAACTCAGAATGGAGGTTTGTGAAGTCATAGAATGGAGGTGTGTGAACTCAGTATGGAGGTTTGTGAAATCACAGAATGGAGGTGTGTTAATTCATAGAATGGAGGTGTGTGAAGTCATAGGATCGAGGTGTGTAAAGTCACAGAATGGAGGTGTGTGAAGTCACAGAATGGAGGTGTGTGAACTCAGAATGTAGGTGTGTTAAGCCACAGAATGGAGGTGTGTGAAGTCATAGAATGGAAGTGTGTGAAGTCATAGAAAAGAGGTGTGTGAACTCAGAATGGAGGTGTGTGAAGTCACAGAATGGAGGTTTGTGAAGTCATAGAATGGAGGTGTGTGAAGTCAGAGAATGGATGTTTCTGAAGTAAGAATGAAGGTGTGTGAAGTCATAGAATGGAGGTGTGTGAAGTCAAATTGGAGGTGTGTGAACTCATAGAATGGACGTGTGAACTCATAGAATGGAGGTTTGTGAAGTCATGGAATGGCGGTGTGTGAAGTCAAAGAATGGAGGTGTGTGAAGTGAAACAATAGAGGTGTGTGAAGTCACAGAATGGAGGTGTGTGAAGTCACAGATTGGAAGTGTGTGAAGTCAAAAAGGTGGCGTGTGAAGTCACAGAATGGAGGTGTGTGAAGTCATAGAATGGAGGTGTGTGAAATCATAGAATGGAGGTGTGTGAAGTCAGAATGGAGGTGTGTCAAGTCACAAAATTGAGGTGTGTGAATTCAGAGAATGGAGGTGTGTGAAGACAGAATGAAGGTGTGTGAAGTCACAGAAAAGAGGTGTGTGAAGTCACAGAATGGATGTTTGTGAAGTTATAAAATGAAGGTGTATGAAGTCCGAATGGAGGTGTGTGAAGTCACAGAATGGAGGTGTGTGAACTCAGAATGGAGGTGTGTGAAGTCATAGATAGAGGTGTGTGAAGTCATAGTATGGAGGTGTGTGAAATCACAGAATGGAGCTTTGTGAAGTCACAGAATGGAGCTGTGTGAAGTCATAACGGAGGTGTGTGAAGTCATAGAATGGAGGTGTGTGAAGTCAGAATGGAGGTGTGTGAACTCATAGAATGGAGGTGTGTGAAGTCACAATGGAGGTGTGTGAAGTCATAGAATTTAGGTGTGTGAAGTCACAAAATGGAGCTGTGTGAAGTCATAGAAGGGAGGTGTGTGAAGTCATAGAATGGAGGTGTGTGAAGTCAGAATGGAGGTGTGTATAGTCACAGATTTGAGGTGTGTGATGTCACAGAATGGATGTGTGTGAAGTCAGAATGAAGGTGTGTCAAGTCACAGAATGGAGGTGTGTGAAGTCACAGAATGGATGTTTGTGAAGTAAGAATGAAGGTGTTTGAAGTCATAGAGTGGAGGTGTGTGAAGTCACATAATGGAGGTGTGTGAAGTCATAGAATGGAGGTGTGTGAAGTCATAGAATGGAGGTGTGTGAAGTCATAAAATGGAGGTGTGTGAACTCATAGATGCAGGTGTGTGAAGTCAAAATGGAGTTGTGTGAAGTCATAGAATGGTGGTTTTTGATGTCAACGAATGGAGGTGTGTGAAGTCATAGAATGGAGGTGTGTGAAGTCATAGAATGGAGGTGTGTGAAGTCATAGAATTGAGGTGTGTGAAGTCATAGAATGGAGTGGGTGAAGTCATAAAATGGAGGTGTGTGAACTCATAGAATGGAGGTGTGTGAAGTCAAAATGGACTTGTGTGAAGTCATAGAATGGTGGTTTTTGATGTCAATGAATGGAGGTGTGTGAAGTCACAGAATGGAGGTGTATGAAGTCATAGAATGGAGGTGTGTGAAATCATAGAATTGAGGTGTGTGAAGTCATAGAATGGAGGTGTGTGGAGTCACAGAATGGAGGTTTGTGAAGTCAGAATGGAGGTGTGTGAATTCATAGACTGAGGTGGGTGTAGTCATAGAAAGGAGGTGTGGGAAATCATAGAATGGAGGAGTGTGAAGTCATAGAGTGGAGGTGAGTTAAGTCACAGATTCGAGGTCTGTGATGTCATAGAATGGAGGAGTGTGAAGTCAGAATGGTGGTGTGTGAAATCATAGAATGGAGATGTGTGAACTCATAGAATGGAGTTGTGTGACGTCACAATGGAAGTGTGTGAAGTCATAGAATGGAGGTGTCAGAAGTCACAGAATGGAGGTTTGTGAAGTCATAAAATGAAGGTGTGTGAAGTCAGAATGGAGGTGTGTGAAGTCACAGAATGGAGGTGTGTGAACTCAGAATGGAGGTGTGTGAAGTCATAGATGGAGGTGTGTGAAGTCATAGTATGGAGGTGTGTGAAATCACAGAATGGAGTTTTGTGAAGTCACAGAATGGAGCTGTGTGAAGTCAGAACGGAGATGTGTGAAGTCATAAAATGGAGGTGTGTGAAGTCAGAATGGAGGTGTGTGAACTCATAGAATGGAGGAGTGTGAAGTCACAATGGAGGTGTGTGAAGTCATAGAATGGAGGTGTGTGAAGTCACAAAATGGAGGTGTGTGAAATCACAGAATGGAGGTGTGTGAAGTCATAGAATGGAGGTGTGTGAAGTCAGAATGGAGGTGTGTGAAGTCACAGAATTGAGGTGTATGAAGTCACAGAATGGAGGTGTGTGAAGTCAGAATGAAGGTGTGTGAAGTCACAGAATGGAGGTGTGTGAAGTCATAGAATGGAAGTGTGTGAAGTCATAGAAAGGAGGGGGGTGAACTCAGAATGGAGGTGTGTGAAGTCACAGAATGGAGGTTTGTGAAGTCATAGGATGGAGGTGTGTAAACTCAGTATGGAGGTTTGTGAAACCACAGAATGGAGGTGTGTTAATTCGTAGAATGGAGGTGTGTGAAGTCATAGGATGGAGGTGTGTAAAGTCACAGTATTGAGGTGTGTGAAGTCACAGAATGGAGGTGTGTGAACTCAGAATGTAGGTGTGTTAAGCCACAGAATGGAGGTGTGTGAAGTCATAGAATGGAAGTGTGTGAAGTCATAGAAAGGAGGTGTGTGAACTCAGAATGGAGGTGTGTGAAGTCACAGAATGGAGGTTTGTGAAGTCATAGAATGGAGGTGTGTGAACTCAGAATGTAGATGTGTTAAGCCACAGAATGGAGGTGTGTGAAGTCATAGAATGGAAGTGTGTGAAGTCATAGAAAGGAGGTGTGTGAACTCAGAATGGAGGTGTGTGAAGTCACAGAATGGAGGTTTGTGAAGTCATAGAATGGAGGTGTGTGAAGTCAGAGAATGGATGTTTCTGAAGTAAGAATGAAGGTGTGTGAAGTCATAGAATGGAGGTGTGTGAAGTCAAATTGGAGGTGTGTGAACTCATAGAATGGAGGTGTGTGAACTCATAGAATGGAGGTTTGTGAAGTCATGGAATGGCGGTGTGTGAAGTCAAAGAATGGAGGTGTGTGAAGTGAAACAATAGAGGTGTGTGAAGTCACAGAATGGAGGTGTGTGAAGTCACAGATTCGAAGTGTGTGAAGTCAAAACGGAGGTGTGGGAAGTCACAGAATGGAGGTGTGTGAAGTCAAAAAGGTGGTGTGTGAAGTCACAGAATGGAGGTGTGTGAAGTCATAGAATGTAGGTGTGTGAAATCATAGAATGGAGGTGTGTGAAGTCAGAATGGAGGTGTGTCAAGTCACAGAATTGAGGTGTGTGAATTCAGAGAATGGAGGTGTGTGAAGACAGAATGAAGGTGTGTGAAGTCACAGAAAGTAGGTGTGTGAAGTCACAGAATGGATGTTTGTGAAGTCATAAAATGAAGGTGTGAGAAGTCCGAATGGAGGTGTGTGAAGTCACAGAATGGAGGTGTGTGAACTCAGAATGTAGGTGTGTTAAGCCACAGAATGGAGGTGTGTGAAGTCATAGAATGGAAGTGTGTGAAGTCATAGAAAGGAGGTGTGTGAACTCAGAATGGAGGTGTGTGAAGTCACAGAATGGAGGTTTGTGAAGTCATAGAATGGAGGTGTGTGAACTCAGAATGTAGATGTGTTAAGCCACAGAATGGAGGTGTGTGAAGTCATAGAATGGAAGTGTGTGAACTCATAGAAAGGAGGTGTGTGAACTCAGAATGGAGGTGTGTGAAGTCACAGAATGGAGGTTTGTGAAGTCATAGAATGGAGGTGTGTGAAGTCAGAGAATGGATGTTTCTGAAGTAAGAATGAAGGTGTGTGAAGTCATAGAATGCAGGTGTGTGAAGTCAAATTGGAGGTGTGTGAACTCATAGAATGGAGGTGTGTGAACTCATAGAATGGAGGTTTGTGAAGTCATGGAATGGCGGTGTGTGAAGTCAAAGAATGGAGGTGTGTGAAGTGAAACAATAGAGGTGTGTGAAGTCACAGAATGGAGGTGTGTGAAGTCACAGATTCGAAGTGTGTGAAGTCAAAACGGAGGTGTGTGAAGTCACAGAATGGAGGTGTGTGAAGTCAAAAAGGTGGTGTGTGAAGTCACAGAATGGAGGTGTGTGAAGTCATAGAATGTAGGTGTGTGAAATCATAGAATGGAGGTGTGTGAAGTCAGAATGGAGGTGTGTCATGTCACAGAATTGAGGTGTGTGAATTCAGAGAATGGAGGTGTGTGAAGACAGAATGAAGGTGTGTGAAGTCTCAGAAAGTAGGTGTGTGAAGTCACAGAATGGATGTTTGTGAAGTCATAAAATGAAGGTGTGAGAAGTCCGAATGGAGGTGTGTGAAGTCACAGAATGGAGTTGTGTGAACTCAGAATGGAGGTGTGTGAAGTCATAGATAGAGGTGTGTGAAGTCATAGTATGGAGGTGTGTGAAATCACAGAATGGAGCTTTGTGAAGTCACAGAATGGAGCTGTGTGAAGTCATAACGGAGGTGTGTGAAGTCATAGAATGGAGGTGTGTGAAGTCAGAATGGAGGTGTGTGAACTCATAGAATGGAGGTGTGTGAAGTCACAATGGAGGTGTGTGAAGTCATAGAATTTAGGTGTGTGAAGTCACAAAATGGAGCTGTGTGAAGTCATAGAAGGGAGGTGTGTGAAGTCATAGAATGGAGGTGTGTGAAGTCAGAATGGAGGTGTGTATAGTCACAGATTTGAGGTGTGTGATGTCACAGAATGGATGTGTGTGAAGTCAGAATGAAGGTGTGTCAAGTCACAGAATGGAGGTGTGTGAAGTCACAGAATGGATGTTTGTGAAGTAAGAATGAAGGTGTTTGAAGTCATAGAGTGGAGGTGTGTGAAGTCACATAATGGAGGTGTGTGAAGTCATAGAATGGAGGTGTGTGAAGTCATAGAATGGAGGTGTGTGAAGTCATAAAATGGAGGTGTGTGAACTCATAGATGCAGGTGTGTGAAGTCAAAATGGAGTTGTGTGAAGTCATAGAATGGTGGTTTTTGATGTCAACGAATGGAGGTGTGTGAAGTCATAGAATGGAGGTGTGTGAAGTCATAGAATGGAGGTGTGTGAAGTCATAGAATTGAGGTGTGTGAAGTCATAGAATGGAGTGGGTGAAGTCATAAAATGGAGGTGTGTGAACTCATAGAATGGAGGTGTGTGAAGTCAAAATGGACTTGTGTGAAGTCATAGAATGGTGGTTTTTGATGTCAATGAATGGAGGTGTGTGAAGTCACAGAATGGAGGTGTATGAAGTCATAGAATGGAGGTGTGTGAAATCATAGAATTGAGGTGTGTGAAGTCATAGAATGGAGGTGTGTGGAGTCACAGAATGGAGGTGTGTGAAGTCAGAATGGAGGTGTGTGAATTCATAGACTGAGGTGGGTGTAGTCATAGAAAGGAGGTGTGGGAAATCATAGAATGGAGGAGTGTGAAGTCATAGAGTGGAGGTGAGTTAAGTCACAGATTCGAGGTCTGTGATGTCATAGAATGGAGGAGTGTGAAGTCAGAATGGTGGTGTGTGAAATCATAGAATGGAGATGTGTGAACTCATAGAATGGAGTTGTGTGACGTCACAATGGAAGTGTGTGAAGTCATAGAATGGAGGTGTCAGAAGTCACAGAATGGAGGTTTGTGAAGTCATAAAATGAAGGTGTGTGAAGTCAGAATGGAGGTGTGTGAAGTCACAGAATGGAGGTGTGTGAACTCAGAATGGAGGTGTGTGAAGTCATAGATGGAGGTGTGTGAAGTCATAGTATGGAGGTGTGTGAAATCACAGAATGGAGTTTTGTGAAGTCACAGAATGGAGCTGTCTGAAGTCAGAACGGAGATGTGTGAAGTCATAAAATGGAGGTGTGTGAAGTCAGAATGGAGGTGTGTGAACTCATAGAATGGAGGAGTGTGAAGTCACAATGGAGGTGTGTGAAGTCATAGAATGGAGGTGTGTGAAGTCACAAAATGGAGGTGTGTGAAATCACAGAATGGAGGTGTGTGAAGTCATAGAATGGAGGTGTGTGAAGTCAGAATGGAGGTGTGTGAAGTCACAGAATTGAGGTGTATGAAGTCACAGAATGGAGGTGTGTGAAGTCAGAATGAAGGTGTGTGAAGTCACAGAATGGAGGTGTGTGAAGTCATAGAATGGAAGTGTGTGAAGTCATAGAAAGGAGGGGGGTGAACTCAGAATGGAGGTGTGTGAAGTCACAGAATGGAGGTTTGTGAAGTCATAGAATGGAGGTGTGTAAACTCAGTATGGAGGTTTGTGAAACCACAGAATGGAGGTGTGTTAATTCGTAGAATGGAGGTGTGTGAAGTCATAGGATGGAGGTGTGTAAAGTCACAGTATTGAGGTGTGTGAAGTCACAGAATGGAGGTGTGTGAACTCAGAATGTAGGTGTGTTAAGCCACAGAATGGAGGTGTGTGAAGTCATAGAATGGAAGTGTGTGAAGTCATAGAAAGGAGGTGTGTGAACTCAGAATGGAGGTGTGTGAAGTCACAGAATGGAGGTTTGTGAAGTCATAGAATGGAGGTGTGTGAACTCAGAATGTAGATGTGTTAAGCCACAGAATGGAGGTGTGTGAAGTCATAGAATGGAAGTGTGTGAAGTCATAGAAAGGAGGTGTGTGAACTCAGAATGGAGGTGTGTGAAGTCACAGAATGGAGGTTTGTGAAGTCATAGAATGGAGGTGTGTGAAGTCAGAGAATGGATGTTTCTGAAGTAAGAATGAAGGTGTGTGAAGTCATAGAATGGAGGTGTGTGAAGTTAAATTGGAGGTGTGTGAACTCATAGAATGGAGGTGTGTGAACTCATAGAATGGAGGTTTGTGAAGTCATGGAATGGCGGTGTGTGAAGTCAAAGAATGGAGGTGTGTGAAGTGAAACAATAGAGGTGTGTGAAGTCACAGAATGGAGGTGTGTGAAGTCACAGATTCGAAGTGTGTGAAGTCAAAACGGAGGTGTGTGAAGTCACAGAATGGAGGTGTGTGAAGTCAAAAAGGTGGTGTGTGAAGTCACAGAATGGAGGTGTGTGAAGTCATAGAATGTAGGTGTCAGAAGTCACAGAATGGAGGTTTGTGAAGTCATAAAATGAAGGTGTGTGAAGTCCTAATGGAGGTGTGTGAAGTCACAGATGGAGGTGTGTGAACTCAGAATGGAGGTGTGTGAAGTCATGGATGGAGGTGTGTGAAGTCATAGTATGGAGGTGTGTGAAATCACAGAATGGAGTTTTGTGAATGCACAGAATGGAGCTGTGTGAAGTCAGAACGGAGGTGTGTGAAGTCATAGATTGGAGGTGTGTGAAGTCAGAATGGAGGTGTGTGAACTCATAGAATGGAGGTGTGTGAAGTCACAATGGAGGTGTGTGAAGTCATAGAATGGAAGTGTGTGAACTCACAAAATGGAGGTGTGTGAAATCACAGAATGGAGGTGTGTGAAGTCATAGAATGGAGTTGTGTGAAGTCAGAATGGAGGTGTGTGAAGTCACAGAATTGAGGGGTGTGAAGTCACAGAATGGAGGTGTGTGAAGTCAGAATGAAGGTGTGTGAAGTCAAGAATGGAGGTGTGTGAAGTCATAGAATGGAAGTGTGTGAAGTCATAGAAAGGAGGTGTGTGAACTCAGCATGAAGGTGTGTGAAGTCACAGAAAGGAGGTGTGTGAAGTCACAGAATGGATGTTTGTGAAGTTATAAAATGAAGGTGTGTGAAGTCCGAATGGAGGTGTGTGAAGTCACAGAATAGAGGTGTGTGAACTCAGAATGGAGGTGTGTGAAGTCATAGATAGAGGTGTGTGAAGTCATAGTATGGAGGTGTGTGAAATCACAGAATGGAGCTTTGTGAAGTCACAGAATGGAGCTGTGTGAAGTCATAACGGAGGTGTGTGAAGTCATAGAATGGAGGTGTGTGAAGTCAGAATGGAGGTGTGTGAACTCATAGAATGGAGGTGTGTGAAGTCACAATGGAGGTGTGTGAAGTCATAGAATTTAGGTGTGTGAAGTCACACAATGGAGCTGTGTGAAGTCATAGAAGGGAGGTGTGTGAAGTCATAGAATGGAGGTGTGTGAAGTCAGAATGGAGGTGTGTATAGTCACAGATTTGAGGTGTGTGATGTCACAGAATGGATGTGTGTGAAGTCAGAATGAAGGTGTGTCAAGTCACAGAATGGAGGTGTGTGAAGTCACAGAATGGATGTTTGTGAAGTAAGAATGAAGGTGTTTGAAGTCATAGAGTGGAGGTGTGTGAAGTCACAGAATGGAGGTGTGTGAAGTCATAGAATGGAGGTGTGTGAAGTCATAGAATGGAGGTGTGTGAAGTCATAAAATGGAGGTGTGTGAACTCATAGAATTTCGGTGTGTGAAGTAAAAATGGAGTTGTGTGAAGTCATAGAATGGTGGTTTTTGATGTCAACGAATGGAGGTGTGTGAAGTCATAGAATGGAGGTGTGTGAAGTCATAGAATGGAGGTGTGTGAAGTCATAGAATTGAGGTGTGTGAAGTCATAGAATGGAGTGGGTGAAGTCATAAAATGGAGGTGTGTGAACTCATAGAATGGAGGTGTGTGAAGTCAAAATGGACTTGTGTGAAGTCATAGAATGGTGGTTTTTGATGTCAACGAATGGAGGTGTGTGAAGTCACAGAATGGAGGTGTGTGAAGTCATAGAATGGAGGTGTGCGAAATCATAGAATTGAGATGTGTGAAGTCATAGAATGGAGGTGTGTGGAGTCACAGAATGGAGGTGTGTGACGTCAGAATGGAGGTGTGTGAATTCATAGACTGAGGTGGGTGTAGTCATAGAAAGGAGGTGTGGGAAATCATAGAATGGAGGAGTGTGAAGTCATAGAGTGGAGGTGAGTTAAGTCACAGATTCGAGGTCTGTGATGTCATAGAATGGAGGTGTGTGAAGTCAGAATGGTGGTGTGTGAAATCATAGAATGGAGATGTGTGAACTCATAGAATGGAGTTGTGTGACGTCACAATGGAAGTGTGTGAAGTCATAGAATGGAGGTGTCAGAAGTCACAGAATGGAGGTTTGTGAAGTCATAAAATGAAGGTGTGTGAAGTCAGAATGGAGGTGTGTGAAGTCACAGAATGGAGGTGTGTGAACTCAGAATGGAGGTGTGTGAAGTCATAGATGGAGGTGTGTGAAGTCATAGTATGGAGGTGTGTGAAATCACAGAATGGAGTTTTGTGAAGTCACAGAATGGAGCTGTGTGAAGTCAGAACGGAGGTGTGTGAAGTCATAAAATGGAGGTGTGTGAAGTCAGAATGGAGGTGTGTGAACTCATAGAATGGAGGAGTGTGAAGTCACTATGGAGGTGTGTGAAGTCATAGAATGGAGGTGTGTGAAGTCACAAAATGGAGGTGTGTGAAATCACAGAATGGAGGTGTGTGAAGTCATAGAATGGAGGTGTGTGAAGTCAGAATGGAGGTGTGTGAAGTCACAGAATTGAGGTGTATGAAGTCACAGAATGGAGGTGTGTGAACTCATAGAATGGAGGAGTGTGAAGTCACTATGGAGGTGTGTGAAGTCACAGAATGGAGGTGTGTGAAGTCATAGAATGGAAGTGTGTGAAGTCATAGAAAGGAGGGGTGTGAACTCAGAATGGAGGTGTGTGAAGTCACAGAATGGAGGTTTGTGAAGTCATAGAATGGAGGTGTGTAAACTCAGTATGGAGGTTTGTGAAATGACAGAATGGAGGTGTGTTAATTCATAGAATGGAGGTGTGTGAAGTCATAGGATGGAGGTGTGTAAAGTCACAGAATGGCGGTGTGTGAAGTCACAGAATGGAGGTGTGTGAACTCAGAATGTAGGTGTGTTAAGCCACAGAATGGAGATGTGTGAAGTCATAGAATGGAAGTGTGTGAAGTCATAGAAAGGAGGTGTGTGAACTCAGAATGGAGGTGTGTGAAGTCACAGAATGGAGGTTTGTGAAGTCATAGAATGGAGGTGTGTGAACTCAGAATGTAGGTGTGTTAAGCCACAGAATGGAGGTGTGTGAAGTCATAGAATGGAAGTGTGTGAAGTCATAGAAAGGAGGTGTGTGAACTCAGAATGGAGGTGTGTGAAGTCACAGAATGGAGGTTTGTGAAGTCATAGAATGGAGGTGTGTGAACTCAGAATGTAGGTGTGTTAAGCCACAGAATGGAGGTGTGTGAAGTCATAGAATGGAAGTGTGTGAACTCATAGAAAGGAGGTGTGTGAACTCAGAATGGAGGTGTGTGAAGTCACAGAATGGAGGTTTGTGAAGTCATAGAATGAAGGTGTGTGAAGTCAGAGAATGGATGTTTCTGAAGTAAGAATGAAGGTGTGTGAAGTCATAGAATGGAGGTGTGTGAAGTTAAATTGGAGGTGTGTGAACTCATAGAATGGAGGTGTGTGAACTCATAGAATAGAGGTTTGTGAAGTCATGGAATGGCGGTGTGTGAAGTCAAAGAATGGAGGTGTGTGAAGTGAAACAATAGAGGTGTGTGAAGTCACAGAATGGAGGTGTGTGAAGTCACAGATTCGAAGTGTGTGAAGTCAAAACGGAGGTGTGTGAAGTCACAGAATGGAGGTGTGTGAAGTCAAAAAGGTGGTGTGTGAAGTCACAGAATGGAGGTGTGTGAAGTCATAGAATGTAGGTGTCAGAAGTCACAGAATGGAGGTTTGTGAAGTCATAAAATGAAGGTGTGTGAAGTCCGAATGGAGGTGTGTGAAGTCACAGATGGAGGTGTGTGAACTCAGAATGGAGGTGTGTGAAGTCATGGATGGAGGTGTGTGAAGTCATAGTATGGAGGTGTGTGAAATCACAGAATGGAGTTTTGTGAATGCACAGAATGGAGCTGTGTGAAGTCAGAACGGAGGTGTGTGAAGTCATAGATTGGAGGTGTGTGAAGTCAGAATGGAGGTGTGTGAACTCATAGAATGGAGGTGTGTGAAGTCACAATGGAGGTGTGTGAAGTCATAGAATGGAAGTGTGTGAACTCACAAAATGGAGGTGTGTGAAATCACAGAATGGAGGTGTGTGAAGTCATAGAATGGAGTTGTGTGAAGTCAGAATGGAGGTGTGTGAAGTCACAGAATTGAGGGGTGTGAAGTCACAGAATGGAGGTGTGTGAAGTCAGAATGAAGGTGTGTGAAGTCAAGAATGGAGGTGTGTGAAGTCATAGAATGGAAGTGTGTGAAGTCATAGAAAGGAGGTGTGTGAACTCAGCATGAAGGTGTGTGAAGTCACAGAAAGGAGGTGTGTGAAGTCACAGAATGGATGTTTGTGAAGTTATAAAATGAAGGTGTGTGAAGTCCGAATGGAGGTGTGTGAAGTCACAGAATAGAGGTGTGTGAACTCAGAATGGAGGTGTGTGAAGTCATAGATAGAGGTGTGTGAAGTCATAGTATGGAGGTGTGTGAAATCACAGAATGGAGCTTTGTGAAGTCACAGAATGGAGCTGTGTGAAGTCATAACGGAGGTGTGTGAAGTCATAGAATGGAGGTGTGTGAAGTCAGAATGGAGGTGTGTGAACTCATAGAATGGAGGTGTGTGAAGTCACAATGGAGGTGTGTGAAGTCATAGAATTTAGGTGTGTGAAGTCACACAATGGAGCTGTGTGAAGTCATAGAAGGGAGGTGTGTGAAGTCATAGAATGGAGGTGTGTGAAGTCAGAATGGAGGTGTGTATAGTCACAGATTTGAGGTGTGTGATGTCACAGAATGGATGTGTGTGAAGTCAGAATGAAGGTGTGTCAAGTCACAGAATGGAGGTGTGTGAAGTCACAGAATGGATGTTTGTGAAGTAAGAATGAAGGTGTTTGAAGTCATAGAGTGGAGGTGTGTGAAGTCACAGAATGGAGGTGTGTGAAGTCATAGAATGGAGGTGTGTGAAGTCATAGAATGGAGGTGTGTGAAGTCATAAAATGGAGGTGTGTGAACTCATAGAATTTCGGTGTGTGAAGTAAAAATGGAGTTGTGTGAAGTCATAGAATGGGGGTTTTTGATGTCAACGAATGGAGGTGTGTGAAGTCATAGAATGGAGGTGTGTGAAGTCATAGAATGGAGGTGTGTGAAGTCATAGAATTGAGGTGTGTGAAGTCATAGAATGGAGTGGGTGAAGTCATAAAATGGAGGTGTGTGAACTCATAGAATGGAGGTGTGTGAAGTCAAAATGGACTTGTGTGAAGTCATAGAATGGTGGTTTTTGATGTCAACGAATGGAGGTGTGTGAAGTCACAGAATGGAGGTGTGTGAAGTCATAGAATGGAGGTGTGCGAAATCATAGAATTGAGATGTGTGAAGTCATAGAATGGAGGTGTGTGGAGTCACAGAATGGAGGTGTGTGACGTCAGAATGGAGGTGTGTGAATTCATAGACTGAGGTGGGTGTAGTCATAGAAAGGAGGTGTGGGAAATCATAGAATGGAGGAGTGTGAAGTCATAGAGTGGAGGTGAGTTAAGTCACAGATTCGAGGTCTGTGATGTCATAGAATGGAGGTGTGTGAAGTCAGAATGGTGGTGTGTGAAATCATAGAATGGAGATGTGTGAACTCATAGAATGGAGTTGTGTGACGTCACAATGGAAGTGTGTGAAGTCATAGAATGGAGGTGTCAGAAGTCACAGAATGGAGGTTTGTGAAGTCATAAAATGAAGGTGTGTGAAGTCAGAATGGAGGTGTGTGAAGTCACAGAATGGAGGTGTGTGAACTCAGAATGGAGGTGTGTGAAGTCATAGATGGAGGTGTGTGAAGTCATAGTATGGAGGTGTGTGAAATCACAGAATGGAGTTTTGTGAAGTCACAGAATGGAGCTGTGTGAAGTCAGAACGGAGGTGTGTGAAGTCATAAAATGGAGGTGTGTGAAGTCAGAATGGAGGTGTGTGAACTCATAGAATGGAGGAGTGTGAAGTCACTATGGAGGTGTGTGAAGTCATAGAATGGAGGTGTGTGAAGTCACAAAATGGAGGTGTGTGAAATCACAGAATGGAGGTGTGTGAAGTCATAGAATGGAGGTGTGTGAAGTCAGAATGGAGGTGTGTGAAGTCACAGAATTGAGGTGTATGAAGTCACAGAATGGAGGTGTGTGAACTCATAGAATGGAGGAGTGTGAAGTCACTATGGAGGTGTGTGAAGTCACAGAATGGAGGTGTGTGAAGTCATAGAATGGAAGTGTGTGAAGTCATAGAAAGGAGGGGTGTGAACTCAGAATGGAGGTGTGTGAAGTCACAGAATGGAGGTTTGTGAAGTCATAGAATGGAGGTGTGTAAACTCAGTATGGAGGTTTGTGAAATGACAGAATGGAGGTGTGTTAATTCATAGAATGGAGGTGTGTGAAGTCATAGGATGGAGGTGTGTAAAGTCACAGAATGGCGGTGTGTGAAGTCACAGAATGGAGGTGTGTGAACTCAGAATGTAGGTGTGTTAAGCCACAGAATGGAGATGTGTGAAGTCATAGAATGGAAGTGTGTGAAGTCATAGAAAGGAGGTGTGTGAACTCAGAATGGAGGTGTGTGAAGTCACAGAATGGAGGTTTGTGAAGTCATAGAATGGAGGTGTGTGAACTCAGAATGTAGGTGTGTTAAGCCACAGAATGGAGGTGTGTGAAGTCATAGAATGGAAGTGTGTGAAGTCATAGAAAGGAGGTGTGTGAACTCAGAATGGAGGTGTGTGAAGTCACAGAATGGAGGTTTGTGAAGTCATAGAATGGAGGTGTGTGAACTCAGAATGTAGGTGTGTTAAGCCACAGAATGGAGGTGTGTGAAGTCATAGAATGGAAGTGTGTGAACTCATAGAAAGGAGGTGTGTGAACTCAGAATGGAGGTGTGTGAAGTCACAGAATGGAGGTTTGTGAAGTCATAGAATGAAGGTGTGTGAAGTCAGAGAATGGATGTTTCTGAAGTAAGAATGAAGGTGTGTGAAGTCATAGAATGGAGGTGTGTGAAGTTAAATTGGAGGTGTGTGAACTCATAGAATGGAGGTGTGTGAACTCATAGAATAGAGGTTTGTGAAGTCATGGAATGGCGGTGTGTGAAGTCAAAGAATGGAGGTGTGTGAAGTGAAACAATAGAGGTGTGTGAAGTCACAGAATGGAGGTGTGTGAAGTCACAGATTCGAAGTGTGTGAAGTCAAAACGGAGGTGTGTGAAGTCACAGAATGGAGGTGTGTGAAGTCAAAAAGGTGGTGTGTGAAGTCACAGAATGGAGGTGTGTGAAGTCATAGAATGTAGGTGTCAGAAGTCACAGAATGGAGGTTTGTGAAGTCATAAAATGAAGGTGTGTGAAGTCCGAATGGAGGTGTGTGAAGTCACAGATGGAGGTGTGTGAACTCAGAATGGAGGTGTGTGAAGTCATGGATGGAGGAGTGTGAAGTCATAGTATGGAGGTGTGTGAAATCACAGAATGGAGTTTTGTGAATGCACAGAATGGAGCTGTGTGAAGTCAGAACGGAGGTGTGTGAAGTCATAGAATGGAGGTGTGTGAAGTCAGAATGGAGGTGTGTGAACTCATAGAATGGAGGTGTGTGAAGTCACAATGGAGGTGTGTGAAGTCATAGAATGGAAGTGTGTGAACTCACAAAATGGAGGTGTGTGAAATCACAGAATGGAGGTGTGTGAAGTCATAGAATGGAGTTGTGTGAAGTCAGAATGGAGGTGTGTGAAGTCACAGAATTGAGGTGTGTGAAGTCACAGAATGGAGGTGTGTGAAGTCAGAATGAAGGTGTGTGAAGTCAAGAATGGAGGTGTGTGAAGTCATAGAATGGAAGTGTGTGAAGTCATAGAAAGGAGGTGTGTGAACTCAGAATGAAGGTGTGTGAAGTCACAGAAAGGAGGTGTGTGAAGTCACAGAATGGATGTTTGTGAAGTTATAAAATGAAGGTGTGTGAAGTCCGAATGGAGGTGTGTGAAGTCACAGAATAGAGGTGTGTGAACTCAGAATGGAGGTGTGTGAAGTCATAGATAGAGGTGTGTGAAGTCATAGTACGGAGGTGTGTGAAATCACAGAATGGAGCTTTGTGAAGTCACAGAATGGAGCTGTGTGAAGTCATAACGGAGGTGTGTGAAGTCATAGAATGGAGGTGTGTGAAGTCAGAATGGAGGTGTGTGAACTCATAGAATGGAGGTGTGTGAAGTCACAATGGAGGTGTGTGAAGTCATAGAATTTAGGTGTGTGAAGTCACACAATGGAGCTGTGTGAAGTCATAGAAGGGAGGTGTGTGAAGTCATAGAATGGAGGTGTGTGAAGTCAGAATGGAGGTGTGTATAGTCACAGATTTGAGGTGTGTGAAGTCATAGAATGGAGGTGTGTGAAATCATAGAATTGCCGTGTGTGAAGTCATAGAATGGAGGTGTGTGGAGTCACAGAATGGAGGTGTGTGAAGTCAGAATGGAGGTGTGTGAATTCATAGACTGAGGTGGGTGTAGTCATAGAAAGGAGGTGTGGGAAATCATAGAATGGAGGAGTGTGAAGTCATAGAGTGGAGGTGAGTTAAGTCACAGATTCGAGGTCTGTGATGTCATAGAATGGAGGTGTGTGAAGTCAGAATGGTGGTGTGTGAAATCATAGAAGGGAGATTTGTGAACTCATAGAATGGAGATGTGTGACGTCACAATGGAAGTGTGTGAAGTCATAGAATGGAGGTGTCAGAAGTCACAGAATGGAGGTTTGTGAAGTCATAAAATGAAGGTGTGTGAAGTCATAGAATGGAGGTGTGTGAAGTCAGAATGGAGGTGTGTGAACTCATAGAATGGAGGAGTGTGAAGTCACAATGGAGGTGTGTGAAGTCATACAATGGAGGTGTGTGAAGTCACAAAATGGAGGTGTGTGAAATCACAGAATGGAGGTGTGTGAAGTCATAGAATGGAGGTGTGTGAAGTCAGAATGGAGGTGTGTGAAGTCACAGAATTGAGGTGTATGAAGTCACAGAATGGAGGTGTGTGAAGTCAGAATGAAGGTGTGTGAAGTCACAGAATGGAGGTGTGTGAAGTCATAGAATGGAAGTGTGTGAAGTCATAGAAAGGAGGGGGGTGAACTCAGAATGGAGGTGTGTGAAGTCACAGTATGGAGGTTTGTGAAGTCATAGAATGGAGGTGTGTAAACTCAGTATGGAGGTTTGTGAAATCACAGAATGGAGGTGTGTTAATTCATAGAATGGAGGTGTGTGAAGTCATAGGATGGAGGTGTGTAAAGTCACAGAATGGAGGTGTGTGAACTCAGAATGTAGGTGTGTTAAGCCACAGAATGGAGGTGTGTGACGTCATAGAATGGAAGTGTGTGCAGTCATAGAAAGGAGGTGTCTGAACTCAGAATGGAGGTGTGTGAAGTCACAGAATGGAGGTTTGTGAAGTCATAGAATGGAGGTGTGTGAAGTCAGAATGTAGGTGTGTTAATCCACAGAATGGAGGTGTGTGAAGTCATAGAATGGAAGTGTGTGAAGTCATAGAAAGGAGGTGTGTGAACTCAGAATGGAGGTGTGTGAAGTCACAGAATGGAGGTTTGTGAAGTCATAGAATAGAGGTGTGTGAAGTCAGAGAATGGATGTTTCTGAAGTAAGAATGAAGGTGTGTGAAGTCATAGAATGGAGGTGTGTGAAGTCAAATTGGAGGTGTGTGAACTCATAGAATGGAGGTGTGTGAACTCATAGAATGGAGGTTTGTGAAGTCATGGAATGGCGGTGCGTGAAGTCAAAGAATGGAGGTGTGTGAAGTGAAACAATAGAGGTGTGTGAAGTCACAGAATGGAGGTGTGTGAAGTCACAGAATCGAAGTGTGTGAAGTCAAAACGGAGGTGTGTGAAGTCACAGAATGGAGGTGTGTCAAGTCAAAAAGTTGGTGTGTGAAGTCACAGAATGGAGGTGTGTGAAGTCATAGAAAGGAGGTGTGTGAAGTCACAGAATGGATGTTTGTGAAGTCATAAAATGAAGGTGTGAGAAGTCCGAATGGAGGTGTGTGAAGTCACAGAATGGAGGTGTGTGAACTCAGAATGGAGGTGTGTGAAGTCATAGATAGAGGTGTGTGAAGTCATAGTATGGAGGTGTGTGAAATCACAGAATGGAGTTTTGTGAAGTCACAGAATGGAGCTGTGTGAAGTCATAACGGAGGTGTGTGAAGTCGTAGAATGGAGGTGTGTGAAGTCAGAATTTAGGTGTGTGAACTCATAGAATGGAGGTGTGTGAAGTCACAATGGAGGTGTGTGAAGTCATAGAATTTCGGTGTGTGAAGTCACAAAATGGAGCTGTGTGAAGTCATAGAATGGAGGTGTGTGAAGTCATAGAATGGAGGTGTGTGAAGTCAGAATGGAGGTGTGTATAGACACAGAATAGAGGTGTGTGAAGTCACAGAATGGATGTGTGTGAAGTCAGAATGAAGGTGTGTCAAGTCACAGAATGGAGGTGTGTGAAGTCACAGAAGGGATGTTTGTGAAGTAAGAATGAAGGTGTTTGAAGTCATAGAGTGGAGGTGTGTGAAGTCACAGAATGGAGGTGTGTGAAGTCACAGAATGGAGGTGTGTGAACTCAGAATGGAGGTGTGTGAAGTCATAGATGGAGGTGTGTGAAGTCATAGTATGGAGGTGTGTGAAATCACAGAATGGAGTTTTGTGAAGTCACAGAAAGGAGCTGTATGAAGTCAGAACGGAGGTGTGTGAAGTCATAGAATGGAGGTGTGTGAAGTCAGAATGGAGGTGTGTGAACTCATAGAATGGAGGTGTGTGAAGTCACAATGGAGGTGTGTGAAGTTATAGAGTGGAAGTGTGTGAAGTCACAAAATGGAGGTGTGTGAAGTCATAGAATGGAGGTGTGTGAGTCATAGAATGGAGGTGTGCGAAGTCATAAAATGGAGGTGTGTGAACTCATAGAATGCAGGTGTGTGAAGTCAAAGTGGAGTTGTGTGAAGTCATAGAATGATGGTTTTTGATGTCAAAGAATGGAGGTGTGTGAAGTCATAAAATGGAGATGTGTGAAGTCACAGAATGGAGGTGTGTGAACTCAGAATGGAGGTGTGTGAAGTCATAGATGGAGGTGTGTGAAGTCATAGTATGGAGGTGTGTGAAATCACAGAATGGAGTTTTGTGAAGTCACAGAATGGAGCTGTGTGAAGTCAGAACGGAGGTGTGTGAAGTCATAGAATGGAGGTGTGTGAAGTCAGAATGGAGGTGTGTGAACTCATAGAATGGAGGTGTGTGAAGTCACAATGGAGGTGTGTGAAGTCATAGAATGGAGGTGTGTGAGTCATAGAATGGAGGTGTGCGAAGTCATAAAATGGAGGTGTGTGAACTCATAGAATGCAGGTGTGTGAAGTCAAAGTGGAGTTGTGTGAAGTCATAGAATGATGGTTTTTGATGTCAAAGAATGGAGGTGTGTGAAGTCATAAAATGGAGATGTGTGAAGTCACAGAATGGAGGTGTGTGAACTCAGAATGGAGGTGTGTGAAGTCATAGATGGAGGTGTGTGAAGTCATAGTATGGAGGTGTGTGAAATCACAGAATGGAGTTTTGTGAAGTCACAGAATGGAGCTGTGTGAAGTCAGAACGGAGGTGTGTGAAGTCATAGAATGGAGGTGTGTGAAGTCAGAATGGAGGTGTGTGAACTCATAGAATGGAGGTGTGTGAAGTCACAATGGAGGTGTGTGAAGTCATAGAATGGAAGTGTGTGAAGTCACAAAATGGAGGTGTGTGAAATCACAGAATGGAGGTGTGTGAAGTCATAGAATTGAGGTGTGTGAAGTCAGAATGTGCCGGGGCCACCCGGCAGCAAACCAGGGTTCGCGGATTGGGATTCCTGAAATAGGGGCAAGGACTAGGAAAAAATAGAAGAGAGACAAACAGATGGAGTTCGGGAGGAGTACAGCCCAAGTCAGCAGTCCAAGAAGGCTGTGAGCTCCAGACTGCCGCCTAAGACTCTCTCGTTTATTTTAAGTTCCGACCTTAAATACTCTTCTTAAAACTTGGAGTTGCCAGAGGCTACATTCATACAAAATAGTAAACAAATCACATATAGGATAAATGAGAAAGGATTAACATTGCTTAAAGTCATCATGATAAGAACTGATTGACTTTGCTTAAAGTCATCCTGATCAGAGTTACTTCCTTGTGTATACAGTTGTGTAGGTCCAAGGTCAGGTCCAAGGTCATTGACCCCACAGTCGGTCCCCAACATCTCCCCCGTCTGTCTTTTAAAAGATGCGGTCTTGCTTGTCTTGGGTTGGGTGGATCGCTGACTCTGCCTTACCCGTCATGGGGAACTTCTTCAGATCAAGCTGAAGGCCCTGTCTTAGGTTGGTCAGAGAGCGTCCCCTCTTATCCCATCCTTGACTGCGATTCCTCTCGGGGGGGAATTCATCCATCTGGGGCTTAGATCTGCGGAGTTGTTCGATTGGTGACTGTTGCAGATGTGACCATTGGACGGCTACTGGCCATAGGTGTTGATTTGTTCCCAACCATAGCTTCAGTTGTCACTTTACTTGGAGTAGAAACAACAGCAGTTGGCTTGATATTGGCTGTTGGTGGATCTGAAGTGCTGGCAATTCCTCATTCTTCAGAAGCTGCAGTCGTTTTCAACGTGATCAGTCTCTGCTGTTCTGGGACCTTACTAGTAGGTTCTTGAGGCTCTTTTCTCTGCTCCAAGTGCCTCCCTTTATGATCTCGGAGTTCTCTCTCCAGTCTACTGATTCGACCTTCTTAATGGGACTTAAGAGCTGTCATACAATCATCAAGTACATTTTTTTTTGATCTAACATTCCATTCTCCCCCCTCTTTAAAACAATGCAATAATTCAAACATAAATGATTTTCTTGATTAAACCTTGAACATGTTCATTCACTCATTCACACACATTCATACTCAAAGATTTTAAAGTGCACAAAATTAATATTGGCCATTCATTTTCCGGAAGTTTGTGTCAAGAGAGCTTTGCCAATTTTACTCTTGCAGGTGAGAACCAGGTTCAAAACAAAACTTTAGAAAAAACATAAGGATCCATATTTAAAACTGGTACCAATTTCAAAGACAAAACTGGACAAGAAAAAATATGTAACATAATTTTACTCTTGCAGGTGAGAACCAGGTTCAAAACAAAACTTTAGAAAAAACATAAGGATCCATATTTAAAACTGGTACCAATTTCAAAGACAAAACTGGACAAGAAAAAATATGTAACATGAACAAGACAAAGAAACAGAGACTTTTACACTTAACACAAAAACATGAATTCAGGTCTTTTCTGCATTACTGGATGCATTACTGGAGGGTTGGGGGTGAAGGTCCAGTGGGTCGCTGCTTGGATGACCACTGTCACTCTCCACAATCCGAACATAGCGTTCGGGCAGCCAGCGGGCATCATTTTCTTCCTGTGAGAAAACACATACATGCCCTCTACCCCAGGTTAGAACAGGATCTGGTCCGTGCCAAGCACCAGTTAGGGGATCCTTCCATTTTACTAAGGCAAAAGCACGCTGCTCTCTTTTTTCCCAGAATCGCTGAGCAGCAGATAAATTATTTGAATCCAGATTCAAAAAATTTAAAACAAATAAAGCATGATTAAGTATATTCACAGGGGTAGCGGGATACGACTCTCCTTTCTGTATTTTAGCAATTTGATGTTTTAATAATCCATTAGCTCTCTCCACAATGCCTTGACCTTGAGGATTGTAAGGAATGCCTGTAATATGAGTGATATTATAAGAATGGCAGAAGGACTGAAATGCTTGGCCTGCATAGCCAGGGCCATTATCTGTTTTTATTTGCGAGGGAATCCCCATCACAGCAAAACATCGAATGCAGTGAGAAATACAATGTTTAGTAGCTTCCCCAGCAAGGGGGGTGGCTAGGATAAAATTAGAATAAGTATCTACAGTAACATGAACATATTTTAATCGGCCAAATGATGGAACATGTGTGACATCCATCTGCCAAATGTGATTAGAAAGCAGTCCTCGTGGATTTATACCTAAATGAGGAGCTGGTGAGAAGGGCACACAGTTGGAGCAAGTTTTAACTATTTGACGTGCCGCTTCTCTAGATAATTTAAACTGTCGGCGCAAGGCTCGGCTGTTTTGATGATGGATGGCATGTGACTGCTTAGCAAGTTCAACTTGAGTTAAATAAACTCTGGTGGAAGAATCAGTAACTGCGTTACCCTCACTTAAAGGGCCAGGAAGATTAGTGTGAGCTCGAATGAAGCCAAAAAAACAGGGGTGGTTGCGAGAACAAAGCAAAGTTTGTACTTGGCGAAATTGGGCTTGGATATTGGAGTTAGTAGTTCCAATAAAGGGAACAGTTTCTATGACTTGAAGAGCACGAATTACATATTGGCTGTCTGAGTATAAGTTAAAGGGCTCGTCTTGTAACAGGACGAGTGCTTGTAAAACAGCCTCTAACTCTACCTCTTGGGCGGAGGTAAAACCCGTAACCCAAGATTGAGTTTTCCCATTAATGGTCAAAGCAGCCGTTCCATTAGAGGATCCGTCTGTAAATACTAAAGCGGCAGAAGATAAAGGCGAGGCCCGTACTATGGAAGGAAATAGGAACGTATGACACGCAGCAAATTGGAGGAGTTTGTTAGATGGGTAGTGATGCAAAATTTTTCCCGTATAATTGGCCCAAGCAATGGCCCAAGAATCGCAATGGGCGAATAGCCAATCTTGTTGTTGTGAATTATATGGGACACAGATAAAATGAGGTTCCTGACCTAAATATTTACGGGAATCCACTCGGCACATATGTATCAGATTAGCTACCAATTCGTAGTAGGGGGTCAGCACTTTGCCGGGTGTTGATGGTAGATAAAGCCATAAAAGTGGGCCATCCTGCCACAATACAGCAGTTGGGGAGTGACAAGTAGCTAAAATGTAAACTCCCCATGGTTTAGAGTAGTCACAATAGTTCACTTGTTGCTGGGAAATTGCCTTTTCTACGATTTGGATGGCCCTCTCGGCGTCGGGATTTAAATTGCGCAAGGATGTAGGGTTGGTATCTCCTTTTAAGAGATCAAAGAGGGGTTTTAACTCTCCAGTGGACAGCTTTAAATAAGGCCGAAGCCAATTTATATCTCCTAAAAATTGCTGAAAATCATGAAGAGTTCTTAAGTGTGAAGTTTTTAATTGTATTTTTTGGCTTTTAAAATAGTGTGGGCCTAATATATGGCCTAAATACGTAAAAGGGGGGTGTTCCTGAACCTTTTCAGCTGCTATTATAAGGCCAAAGTGGCTCAGATCTTGCTTTAGTTGTCCAAAGGCTTGTCGTACGACGGTAGGGTCAGAACAAGCCAACAAGATGTCGTCCATATAATGAACAATATAAACAGAAGAGAATTTTTCGCGGGTGGAAGAAATGGCTCTAGCTACAAAACTTTGACATAAAGTTGGGCTATTTGCCATGCCCTGTGGGAGCACAAGCCAATGATATCGCTTCATGGGTTCTTTAAAATTAACAGAGGGGACGCTGAAGGCAAAGCGCTTACAGTCTTGAGGCGCCAGGGGTATAGTATAGAAACAATCCTTCAAATCTATAATAATCTTATAAGTATCCTTTGGGATTGCCATGGGGGAAGGCAAGCCGGGCTGTAAGGCTCCCATCAGTTCCATAGTTGCATTTATCTTTCTCAGATCCTGTAACAGCCTCCATTTACCTGACTTTTTCTTTATAACAAAAATTGGAGAATTCCATGGAGAGTTAGAAGGGGCCACATGTCCCAAGTCTATCTGTTCCTGTACCAGCTGCTGAACTGCAATGATCTTTTCTAGAGAAAGAGGCCACTGTTCGACCCATACCGGTTCTTCCGAGAGCCAATTTATGGGATCAGCATGAGGGGCAGGACAAACAACAGCCCCCGTTAAAGAATACCCTAATCCTTGCCTCGCGGGGTGAGACTGGGGTTGGAGGGGCTCTAGCTCCCCCTGTGCTGCTCGGCCTAGTCCCCTAAAGGGGAGGAGGCCTTGATCAAGTAACTGCTTAGTGACCGCAGCACTAGGACTAAACATATACACTCCCATTTTTTCCATGATATCACGACCCCATAAATTAATTGGCAGATGATCCAAGACAAATGGCTGAAAATGACCGGAGTGCCCTTCCTCATCTCTCCAAACAAGGATCGCACTGCTCTGCTGTGGGTCAGTTGCTTGCCCAATCCCCTGTAGGGAAGTCATAGAGGTTGTCAGGGGCCATTGGGCTGGCCAATGCTTTTTAGATATTACAGACACATCCGCTCCTGTGTCTAATATTCCTTTAAAGGGTTTTTCTTGTATAAATATAGTCATCTCAGGCCTCTCTTGTTTTATGCTTTGTACCCAATAGATATCAGAGGATCCAAATCCTCTCTGTCCGCATGGGGCAGAAGAATTAGCAGTCTCCCCATGAGATAAAGGCACAAGTATTAGTTGTGCTAATTTTTGACCGGCTGGGATTGATACTACGTGTTTCGGGGCAGAGGCCATAACTTTGATTTCTCCAGTGAAATCCTGGTCAATTTTGCCAGGTGTAATCTGTATCCCTTTAAGGGCTGAGCTACTTCGCCCTAACAGCAATCCAGCCACTCCCGGGGGAAGGGGGCCGAAGACCCCCGTGGGGAGAGCTTGTGTCCCCATCTCTGGGGTCAATACTGAGCAGGTGGAGGAACAGAGGTCCAATCCTGCGCTGCCTGGGGTGGCACGGAAGAGGCTGGAGACTGATTTTGGGGGGTTGTTAGAAGATTTACTTGTGGCCGAGAAGAGGGAGGGACTGCCCCATGGTTTTGCGGGGCCAGAGGCTGGCCCCTTCTCCAGTTTCCCGAAAGTGGGCGGCCATTGCGATCTGTTCTTGACCTGCAATCTTTAGCCCAGTGCTTCCCTTTACCACAGCGTGGACATGTGCCAGGTAATTTTTCTCTCTTTAACCTGGCCTGGCGTGGGCATTGCGTCATCCAATGTCCTATTTGTCCACAAGAGAAGCAACGCCCTGGGGGTCTAGCAGCCCGGGCCTCTGGCCTCTGGCCTCTATATTTTAGAAATTCAGTAGCAGTCTTTCCTTGAGGAGCGGCGGCTAAAGTAAGGCCTTGTACATGGGAGGGTCCAATATCAGCACATAGTGAAATAAAGTCCGTGATTCCTCCCTTATTCCTATGGGGTCTGATAGCCGCCTGACAGGCGGCGTTGGCATTTTCATAGGCTATGTGTCTAACTATAATATTCCTTGCATTCTCATCTTGTACTAGGTGGTCTGCAGTCTCCATTAATCGAGACAAAAATTCTAGATAAGGTTCATTTGGTCCCTGTTTAACTTCTACTAAATTTTTTGTACGATTGGAATTACGTAACCTTTTCCAAGCCTCTCTCGCCGCAGCATTTATTTGTAAATAGGCTTCCTTTGCATAACCCAATTGATCTTCGGTGTTTTTATAGATTCCCTCTCCTAACAACTGATCAAAAGTGTAAGGCAGGTTCTTAGACCTATTTGTTTCAATTTTAGCCCGACACTGTGCAGTGAACTCTGTCTCCCATAATAAGTACTCTCCTGCACTAAGGCATGCTCTGGCAAGCCGCTTCCAGTCATTTGGGCATACAATACCAGCACACGCGGCCTCTAATATTACTTGAGTAAAAGGGGCAGTTGGCCCATATTGGGAGCAGGCACTCTTTAAATCCTGCAATAGTTTAACAGTAAAAGGTTGATGGTATACTTGTTCATCCTGATCAGCTAAACTAGGGAAGCATCGAGGCTCTGAAATGTCTTCCCTCTCTCTAGCAGCCTGAGCCAGGTTTAATTGTGATGCACTGTGCCTGGTTGTAGTGCCTCTTAAAAGGGATTTGTTGCTAGGGCTTTTAGGCTTGAAAGGTTGGAAAAGGGATTGAGGCCGTAAGGCTGCAGCCGGAGGCGGTGGGTGTGAGGGATAGGATTTAGAATCAGAAACCATAGTGGCCTGAGGGTCATATCTCCTTCCTAATTCTGGGGGGGCTCTCTGCTCTATCCCCATTTTAGATAGTAGATGTAGCATTTCTTCTAACCTCTTTTCTATTGTAGCTATCCGGTCCTCCATCGGCTCATCATAACTTTCCTCCCTCATATTAAAATTTGAATTCTGATACTCAATATCTACTGGTTGTTGTTCCCTTTTCAAGATCTCACTTAGACTCTCTTGGGCTGCGGCATATGGCTCAGTCTCAGGTTTTTCAGAAGGGTCCTTTAATTCATAAAGTTCCCTTAATTCAAATTCAGCATTCTCATGTTCGGGATCTATGCCTTCACTTACTAAATTATATACATCAATAGCCTCTACTGGGGTCTTTTCGGGGCCATATACATTATAATAATCTTTAATTCTTTTTCCTATCCCCTGCCAGGCTTTTTGGAATTCCTCCTCTATAGACCCCGGGCATGCCTCCTCGAGAAACTGTAGGAAGCTCTGAAGCACCCCTTTTTCCAACCACATTCCGTGGGCTTCAAGTAGGCCTGTTAAGATCGGTAAATATGACATATAGCTATTAACTTGACCCATAATTTTTTCTCCTGACTATACACTCTCCTAATAGTCCCACGATGTGTTACTCACCACAGGGGGGGTCCTTCGCCTTCGTCCCAGATTTTCAGGGTCCCTGTTCGGGCGCCAGTTGCCGGGGCCACCCGGCAGCAAACCAGGGTTCGCGGATTGGGATTCCTGAAATAGGGGCAAGGACTAGGAAAAAATAGAAGAGAGACAAACAGATGGAGTTCGGGAGGAGTACAGCCCAAGTCAGCAGTCCAAGAAGGCTGTGAGCTCCAGACTGCCGCCTAAGACTCTCTCGTTTATTTTAAGTTCCGACCTTAAATACTCTTCTTAAAACTTGGAGTTGCCAGAGGCTACATTCATACAAAATAGTAAACAAATCACATATAGGATAAATGAGAAAGGATTAACATTGCTTAAAGTCATCATGATAAGAACTGATTGACTTTGCTTAAAGTCATCCTGATCAGAGTTACTTCCTTGTGTATACAGTTGTGTAGGTCCAAGGTCAGGTCCAAGGTCATTGACCCCACAGTCGGTCCCCAACAAGAATGGAGGTGTGTGAAGTCACAGAATTGAGGTGTGTGAAGTCACAGAATGGAGGTGTGTGAAGCCAGAATGAAGGTGTGTGAAGTCACAGAATGGAGGTGTGTGAAGTCATAGAATGGAAGTGTGTGAAGTCATAGAAAGGAGGTGTGTGAACTCAGAATGGAGGTGTGTGAAGTCACAGAATGGAGGTTTGTGAAGTCATAGAAAGGAGGTGTGTGAACTCAGAATGGAGGTCTGTGAACTCATAGAATGGAAGTGTGTGAACTCATAGAATGGAGGTTTGTGAAATCATGGAATGGAGGTGTGTGAAGTCAAAGAATGGAGGTGTGTGAAGTGAAACAATAGAGGTGTGTGAAGTCACAGAATGGAGGTGTGTGAAGTCACAGATTGGAAGTGTGTGGTCAAAACGGAGGTGTGTGAAGTCACAGAATGGAGGTGTGTGAAGTCACAGAATGGAGGTGTGTGAAGTCAAAAAGCTGGTGTGTGAAGTCACAGCATGGAGGTGTGTGAATTCATAGAATGGAGCTGTGTGAAGTCAGAATGGAGGTGTGTGAAGTCAGAATGGGGGGGGTGTGAAGTTAGAATGGAAGTGTGTGAAGTCACAGAATGGAGGTGTGTGAAGTCATAGAATGGAGGTGTGTGAAATCATAGAATGGAGGTGTGTGAAGTCAGAATGGAGGTGTGTCAAGTCACAGAATTGAGGTGTGTGAAGTCAGAGAATGGAGGTGTGTGAAGTCAGAATGAAGGTGTGTGAAGTCACAGAAAGGAGGTGTGTGAAGTCACAGAATGGATGTTTGTGTAGTAAGAATGAAGGTGTTTGAAGTCATAGAATGGAGGTGTGTGAAGTCACAGAATGGAGGTGTGTGAAGTCATAGAATGGAGGTGTGTGAAGTCATAGAATGGAGGTGTGTGAAGTCACAGAATGGAGGTGTGTGAAGTCAGAATGGAGGTGTGTGAAGTCATAGACTGAGGTGGGTGAAGTCATAGAAAGGAGGTGTGGGAAGTCATAGAATGGAGGAGTGTGAAGTCATAGAGTGGAGGTGAGTGAAGTCACAGATTCGAGGTCTGTGATGTCATAGAATGGAGATGTGTGAAGTCAGAATGGAGGTGTGTGAAATCATAGAATGGAGTTGTGTGACGTCACAATGGAAGTGTGTGGAGTCATAGAATGGAGGTGTGAGAAATCACAGAATGGAGGTGTGTGAAGTCATAAAATGAAGGTGTGTGAAGTCAGAATGGAGGTGTGTGAAGTCACAGAATGGAGGTGTGTGAACTCAGAATGGAGGTGTGTGAAGTCATAGATGGAGGTGTGTGAAGTCATAGTATGGAGGTGTGTGAAATCACAGAATGGAGTTTTGTGAAGTCACAGAATGGAGCTGTGTGAAGTCAGAACGGAGGTGTATGAAGTCATAGAATGGAGGTGTGTGAAGTCAGAATGGAGGTTTGTGAACTCATAGAATGGAAGTGTGTGAAGTCATAGAATGGAGGTGTGTGAAGTGAGAATGGACATGTGTGAAGTCACAGAATTGAGGTGTGTGAACCCACAATGGAGGTGTGTGAAGTCACAGAATGGAGGTTTGTGAAGTCATACAATGGGGGTGTGTGAAGTCATAGAATGGATGCTTCTAAAGTAAGAATTAATGTTTGTGAAGTCATAGAATGGAGGTGTGTGAAGTCAAAAAGGAGGTCTGTGAACTCATAGAATGTGGTGTGTGAACTCATAGAATAGTGGTGTATGAAGTCATGGAATGGAGGTGTGTGAAGGCACAGAATGGAGGTGTGTGAAGTCATAGAATGGAGGTGTGTGAAGTCATAAAATGGAGGTGTGTGAACTCATAGAATGGAGGTGTGTGAAGTCACAATATAGGTGTGTGAAGTCATAGAATGGTGGTTTTTGATGTCAACGAATGGAGGTGTGTGAAGTCATAGAATGGAGGTGTGTGAAGTCAGATTGGAGGTGTGTGAAATCACAGAGTGGAGGTGTGTCAACTCAGAAATGAGGTGTGTGAAGTCATAGAATGGAGGTGTGTGAAGTCATAGAATGGAAGGGTGTGAAATCATAGAATGGAGGTCTGTGAACTCAGAATGGGGGTTGTGAAGTCATAGAATGGAGGTGTGTGAACTCAGAATGGAGGTGTGGAAGTCACAGAATGGAGGTGTGTGCAGTCATAGAATGGAGGTGTGTGAAGTCATAGAATGGAGGTGTGTGAAGTCAGAATGGAGGTGTGTTGTCATAGATTGGAGGTGGGTGAAGTCATAGAAAGGAGGTGTGGGAAGTCATAGAATGCAGGTGTGTGAAGTCAAAATGGAGTTTTTTGAAGTCATAGAATGGTGGTTTTTGATGTCAACGAATGGAGGTGTGTGAAGTCATAGAATGGAGGTGTGTGAAGTCATAGAATTGAGGTGTGTGAAGTCATAGAATGGAGGTGTGTGAAGTCATAAAATGGAGGTGTGTGAACTCATAGAATGGAGGTGTGTGAAGTCAAAATGGAGTTGTGTGAAGTCATAGAATGGTGGTTTTTGATGTCAACGAATGGAGGTGTGTGAAGTCACAGAATGGAGGTGTGTGAAGTCATAGAATGGAGGTGTGTGAAATCATAGAATTGAGGTGTGTGAAGTCATAGAATGGAGGTGTGTGGAGTCACAGAATGGAGGTGTGTGAAGTCAGAATGGAGGTGTGTGAATTCATAGACTGAGGTGGGTGAAGTCATAGAAAGGAGGTGTGGGAAATCATAGAATGGAGGAGTGTGAAGTCATAGAGTGGAGGTGAGTGAAGTCACAGATTCGAAGTCTGTGATGTCATAGAATGGAGGTGTGTGAAGTCAGAATGGAGGTGTGTGAAGTCACAGAATGGAGGTGTGTGAACTCAGAATGGAGGTGTGTGAAGTCATGGATGGAGGTGTGTGAAGTCATAGTATGGAGGTGTGTGAAATCACAGAATGGAGTTTTGTGAAGGCACAGAATGGAGCTGTGTGAAGTCAGAACGGATGTGTGTGAAGTCATAGAATGGAGGTGTGTGAAGTCAGAATGGAGGTGTGTGAACTCATAGAATGGAGGTGTGTGAAGTCACAATGGAGGTGTGTGAAGTCATAGAATGGAGGTGTGTGAAGTCAGAATGGAGGTGTGTGAAGTCACAGAATTGAGGTGGGTGAAGTCACAGAATGGAGGTGTGTGAAGTCAGAATGAAGGTGTGTGAAGTCAAGAATGGAGGTGTGTGAAGTCATAGAATGGAAGTGTGTGAAGTCATAGAAAGGAGGTGTGTGAACTCAGAATGAAGGTGTGTGAAGTCACAGAAAGGAGGTGTGTGAAGTCACAGAATGGATGTTTGTGAAGTTATAAAATGAAGGTGTGTGAAGTACGAATGGAGGTGTGTGAAGTCACAGAATGGAGGCGTGTGAACTCAGAATGGAGGTGTGTGAAGTCATAGATAGAGGTGTGTGAAGTCATAGTATGGAGGTGTGTGAAATCACAGAATGGAGCTTTGTGAAGTCACAGAATGGAGCTGTGTGAAGTCATAACGGAGGTGTGTGAAGTCATAGAATGGAGGTGTGTGAAGTCAGAATGGAGGTGTGTGAACTCATAGAATGGAGGTGTGTGAAGTCACAATGGAGGTGTGTGAAGTCATAGAATTTAGGTGTGTGAAGTCACACAATGGAGCTGTGTGAAGTCATAGAAGGGAGGTGTGTGAAGTCATAGAATGGAGGTGTGTGAAGTCAGAATGGAGGTGTGTATAGTCACAGATTTGAGGTGTGTGATGTCACAGAATGGATGTGTGTGAAGTCAGAATGAAGGTGTGTCAAGTCATAGAATGGAGGTGTGTGAAGTCAGAATGGAGGTTTGTGAACTCATAGAATGGAAGTGTGTGAAGTCATAGAATGGAGGTGTATGAAGTGAGAATGGACATGTGTGAAGTCACAGAATTGAGGTGTGTGAACACACAATGGAAGTGTGTGAAGTCACAGAATGGAGGTTTGTGAAGTCATACAATGGGGGTGTGTGAAGTCATAGAATGGATGTTTCTAAAGTAAGAATTAAGGTGTGTGAAGTCATAGAATGGAGGTGTGTGAAGTCAAAATGGAGGTGTGTGAACTCATAGAATGGTGGTGTGTGAACTCATAGAATGGTGGTGTATGAAGTCATGGAATGGAGGTGTGTGAAGGCACAGAATGGAGGTGTGTGAAGTCATAGAATGGAGGTGTGAAGTCATAAAATGGAGGTGTGTGAACTCATAGAATGGAGGTGTGTGAAGTCACAATGGAGGTGTGTGAAGTCATAGAATGGTGGTTTTTGATGTCAACGAATGGAGGTGTGTGAAGTCATAGAATGGAGGTGTGTGAAGTCAGATTGGAGGTGTGTGAAATCACAGAGTGGAGGTGTGTCAACTCAGAAATGAGGTGTGTGAAGTCATAGAATGGAGGTGTGTGAAGTCATCGAATGGAAGGTTGTGAAATCATAGAATGGAGGTCTGTGAACTCAGAATGGGGATTTGTGAAGTCATAGAATGGAGGTGTGTGAACTGAGAATGGAGGTGTGTGAAGTCACAGAATGGAGGTGTGTGAAGTCATAGAATGGAGGTGTGTGAAGTCATAGAATGGAAATGTGTGAAGTCATAGAATGGAGGTTTGTGAACTCAGAATGGGGGTTTGTGAAGTCATACAATGGAGGTGTGTGAAGTCACAGAATGGAGGTGTGTGAAGTCACAGAATGGACGTGTGTGAAATCACAGAATGGAGGTGTGTGAATTCATAGAATGGAGGTGTGTGAAGTCGTATAATCGAGGTGTGTGAAGTCAGAGAATGGAGGTGTGTGAAGTCACAGAATGGAGGTGTGTGAAGTCACAGAATGGAGGTGTGTGAAGTCACAGAATGGAGGTGTGTGAACTCAGAATGGAGGTGTGTGAAGTAAAATTGGAGGTGTGTGAACTCATAGAATGGAGGTGTGTGAATGTTTATGAAATTTAACAATAAAGAGCACACAAATATCAACTCCGTAGGGACACAACAAAGGCAGTACTCAGAGGAAAATTTATAGCGCTGAGTGCCTACAACAGCAAGTTGGAAAAATGGCAAACCAACTAGTTAATGTCTCACCTTAACCTCCTGGAAAAAGAGCAACAAACCAACCCTAAACCCATTAGGAGAAAGCAAATTATTAAAATCAAAGCAGAATTAAATGATTTGGAATAAAAAAAATCTATAGAAAAAATCAACCAAACAAGGAGTTGGTTCTTTGAAAGAATTAACAAAATTGACAACCCCTTAGCAAATCTTACCAAAAAAAAGAGAGCATATCGAAATAAATAAAATCGCAGATGAAAATGGAAATATCACGACAGAAATTACCAAGATCCACAATATCATGACGAATACTTCTCAAACCTTTACGCCAACAAATTTGAGAATCTAGAAGAAATGGATGAATTCCTAGACAATATTAACATACTCACAGTGAGCCCAGAAGAGCTAACCCAACTAAACAGGATTATTTCACGCTCTGAAATAGAAATGGAAATTAGACAACTTCCACCGAAAAAGAGTCCAGGGCCAGATGGATTCACAGCTGAATTGTATAAGGTCTTCAAAGCAGAGCTCACACCAATACTCCTCAAGCTCTTCAACGAAATTGAAAATGAAGGTTCTTTACCAAACTCATTCTGTGAAGCCAGTGTATCCCTCATCCCATAACCAGACAGTGATTCATCAAAGAAAGAGAACTATAGACCCATTTCTTTGATGAACATCGATGCAAAACTTCTCAACAAAATACTGGCCAACCGTCTACAACAACTCATCAAAAAAATTATACACTATGATCAAACTGGATTCATCACAGGGAGGCAAAGCTGGTTCAACATACACAAATCAATTAATATAATTCGACACATAAACAGGAGCAATGACAAAAATCACATGATTTTCTCAATAGATGCGGAAAAGGCATTTGACAAGATCCAAAACCCCTTTATGTTAAAAGATGTGGAGAAACTAGGAATCCATGGAACATTTCTCAATGTAATAAAGGCTGTGTATGAGAAACCCACTGCTAGAATTATACTTAATGGTGAAAATCTAAAGCCATTCCCTCTAAAATCAGGAACGAGACAAGGATGCCCACTCTCTCCACTCCTTTTTAACATAGTACTAGAATTCCTAGGCAGTGCAATAAGGCAAGAAGCAAGCATAAAGGGGATTCAAGTAGGGAAAGAGGAAATAAAACTATCCCTCTTTGCAGATGACATGATTCTGTATTTAAAGATTCATATAGACTCTACTCCCAAGCTTCTTGAGCTGATCCAAAGCTTTGGAAGGGTAGCAGGCCATAAAATCAACCCTCACAAATCAACTGCCTTCCTTTACGCCAACAGTGAGAGGAACGAGGCAATAATCAGGAAAGAAACTCCTTTCACAATAGCCTCAAAGAAAATAAAGTACCTAGGAATTAGCTTATCTAAGAATGTAAAGGACTGTTTAGATGAAAAGTTTAAAACCCTAAAAAAGGAATTTAAAGCAGAACTAAGGAAATGGAAATACCTCCCATACTCCTGGATTGGAAGAATCAACCTTGTGAAAATGACAATCTTGCCAAGGGCTATCTACCAATTCAGTGCAATACCCATCAACATCCCAATGTCATTCTTTAAATACATAGAAGAGGCAATTCAAAATTTCATATGGAATAATAAAAGACCCGTATAGCAAAAACACTTCTTAGCAGAAAGAACAGCGCTGGAGGAATTTCAATTCCAAACTTTAGACTCTATTACAGAGCTATAATTCTCAAAACAGCTTGGTACTGGCACAAGAACAGGCGTGAAGTCCAATGGAATAGAACTGCGGACCCAGATATTAAACCACAGACCTATGGCCACCTAATCTTTGACAAGGGAGCCAAAAAAATAGAATGAAAGTAAGATAGCCTCTTCAACAAGTTGTGCTGGCAGAACTGGTTAAGCACCTGCAGAAAATTAAAGGTGGGTCCTTCTTTGTCACCTTGCACTAGAACTAACTCCAAATGGATCAAAGACCTGGAGGTAAAAGCTGACACACTGAAAAGTTTACAGGAAAGAATAGGACATACATTAGGCCTCCATGGCACAGGTCGAATCTTTCTTAATAAGGACCAAGAGTCACAACAAATCAGAGAAAGACTGGTTAAGTGGGACTGCATTAAACTGCAGAGCTTTTGTATGGCAACGGATATAGCTAGTAAACTAACCAGGAAGCCTACAGAGTGGGAGAAGATCTTCACCAACCAAACAACGGACAAAGGCCTCATATCTAAAATATATCAACAACTCAAAAAATTGAATCACTCCAAAACTAACCTCCAAAGTAACACCCATCCCATTAAAAATGGGCCAAAGAATTAAAGAGAGTCTTCTCTGAAGAAGAAACAGAAATGGCCTATAGACACATGAAGAAATGCTCCACATCTCTGGTCATAAAAGAAATGCCAATCAAAACAGTTCTAAGATTCAACCTCACTCCAGTTAGAATGGCCAGGATCAGGAAAACGAATGACAACAGATGCTGGTGGGGATGAGGCCAGGAGGGATCATTACTACACTGTTGGTGGGAGTGTAATCTCGTTCAACCACTGTAGAAAGCAGTGTGGCAGTGCCTCAAAAGGCTAAATAAAGAACTCTCCTATAACCCAGCAATTCCACTACATGGCATTTACCCAACAATCCAGAAGCAAGGGCATACTAATCCCACTAGCACAACAATGTTCATTGCAGCACTATTCACCATAGCAAAGATATGGAACCAACCCAGATGTCCCTCAGTTGATGAGTGGATCTACAAGTTGTGGTATTTGTACACAAGGGAATTCTATGCTGCTGTCAGAAAGAATGACATCGCCCCATTTGTTAGGAAATGGAAAGACTTAGAACAAATCATATTAAGTGAAGTAAGCCAGACTCAAAGGAACTTAGGCTCAGTGGTTTCCCTCATTCGTCATAATCAGTAGAAACCTTGGGCTCTACTAGCAGAGATTGTCAATAGAGCAAAAGGCCATATATAAGGCCATATAATATGAAGCTAATTGAAAGGACCTCCAGGATATTGACACAAAAGCCATATAATGAATGATTGTTGTCCTTAATGTACTATGTTGTCTCTCATCTCGTTTGCTGTCCCTTGGTTATCCCATATTGGTATAGTATCTCACTTTATCTTATATATTGAATTTATTTGTATTTGGATATTTGAAATTTGATAGGGAAGGGGGGAAAACCAAGATGGGTGGGGGGTGTGGGGTTGGAGGGAAATGGGTACCAAGACATGTGAAAGGATATCAATGTATGTGAATTAATGCACCTTCTATCTGGCAAATATCATCTAACGCTGTTACTAATTACAATAAAAAAATGGAAAAAAAAGAAAGTTGTAGTGTGTGGGGAGGATGATGGGGTCAAATACATTTCTTCCTAGAAATTTACCTCATCTGGTTGCCCTGGATTTTCCTGGCCTTCTTCTTAGAGAAAGTTCTGTTATACTGGATTTGTGGCTTGGCAATGATCTAGCATGTACATCTTCGAGTAAGACATCCACAACTTCCATGCCCGAGACTCGAGTTTCCTGACCTTTGGCAACAGTACAGCAACATCTTTCTTCCTCCTGAGCCACAGGCCAAGTGAGCTGGCTTGAGCTGGTTGTTAGTTACAGTGGCTTGGTTACCAGGGTTCCATATTCTGTTCCATTGTGATGGAGGCAGGGTCACCTTTCAGGGCCCAATGACCAAAGATCCTTGCTCACAAAAGACCTCAGCAAAGACATACTGGAGGCTGAACATCTCCTCCAATCTCACAATATACAGTGGATGTAGAAAACAGCACACCTTATTTGTCCAATCCCAATGTCTTCCACTAGGCCCAACTACCAGTCTGGTCTCAGACTCAAGGAGCCTTTCTTAGGTAAGATCCAAACTTAAGGGTCAATATTGCCATCAACCTTTACAAAACATTTGCTTCACAGTCCCTTTCCTGATGCATTTTGCCCCTTGTCGAATTTTTTTTGTTTTTGCTAGTCTTGCCACTTGACCTCAGAGTGTGAACATTGTTCTTGGGCTTTCTTTAGGCTTTAGCTGTCCTACCGAGCCACAGCACCACTTGCAGCGTTTTCTATGTATGTGGTAATGAGGAATCAAACCTGAGTCATTTTGCTTGTTAGCCAAGTACTCTACCACTAGGTGAAACACACAGGGCATCTTGCACATATCTTGAGGTCAATCTACTAGGATATTATTAGGTTTCTGTATCCTAATCAATTTTTTCCTGATGATTAGCTTTGCTGTCAAGTATAAAAAATGCAAGAGGGAAAAACACAGAAGAATTAGTGAAATTATAAAAAAAAGCATTAGACACAGTTAAGTGTTCATTCTTTGTAGGAGAAAAGATATTTGGATATGATGATGATGATGATGACTTTATAATTACTATGTCAGGGTTGAGAGTTTGGCATAGTGGTAGAGTGCTTGCCTAGCATCCATGAAGATCTGGGTTTGATTGCTCAGTATCACATAGATAGAAAATCTAGACGTGGCACTGTGGCTCAACTGGCAGAGGGCTAGACTTGAGAAAACCCGAGGACAGTGCTCAGGCCCCAAGACTGGCAGAAAGATAACAGAAAATAAAAATGCTTTTTACGAGCTAATTCACTCACAGCATTTGCTTCTGAAATCTTCGCTTCTGCATCTTGTGAAATACCCCTTTCCCTCAACGTAGACAAGAAAAACAGATCCATCCCATGGTCCACTGTGAGGCCACTGGTTGGGCTAAGAGCTAGTCGTGCAGCAACACATAAGTTTTATTCTAATACTTTCCAAACTTTGTACTCAAATATGCTACCTACTTACCAACTTAGGTCAGTTATTCTTATGCTATACCTTTTCTTCATGACTACAATATACTTACACTCCTACGTTAATTCTCTTGTACTTCCCCTGACCTCTCTCACTCTTTTTTTCTATCTCTGGACCTCTGCTCATCTTTCAACCCTTATACTGCACGGATCTACACTTGATGGCTGTTGAGCAATATTGTATATGTAGGTGGTTAATTATTCTCTAGGCTCAGAGGGACTTAAAGACAATAGAGATGGGATTGAGAGGCTTATTGTTTTGGGTATAAATCGCTTATCAGTGGTTGTATTAGACTGGTCTGTAAGTGCACAAAAAGAAAGAGTGATAATACCAATCAAAACTTATGAACATCTAGTGTCTGCCAGCTATAGAGGTCTAGGTTGGTTATATCTGAAAAACTATAATCGTATTTAGTAGTAATCTTGCTCCCATTTTCAAATGGGCAGAACAAGAAACTCAAGAAAAATGTCAAATCAAGAAACAACATCCCCCACCCAATGTAAACAGACAGTGGAACAGTCACTGGCACACCTAGAGGATAGTCTTCCAAGTGCTACACAAATGCAATTGATAAACATCATTAATGAAAAATGTGAAAATATAAAGAAAGAGATAATGGAGGAAGCCATAGCTGAACAAGAGGAAAGCATAAACAAGGTGATAAGTGAAAAAGAAGAAGCCATAAAGGAGGCCATAATAAAGGTTTTTCAAAGAAAGATGGATGAATTCATAGAATCTACAAATAAAAACGTTACCAAACTCCAACAAATGTCCAAAGAAAATAAAGCTAACCACTCAAAAGGAAATCAAGGAGATAAAGAAATCCATACATGATCTAAAACAGGAGATGCAAGGCATCAAAAATGAGCAATTAGAAGCAAGGGAGATGAAAAATAATGTAGATAGTTTTGATAGCAAGATAGACAATGCAGAGGAGAGAATTTCCGGGGCTGAAGATAATTTAGTTATTATATAGAAAGAACAGAAAATGAGTCAATCCAAATCTAGGAAATATGAGAGAGCGCTTCAAGAGGTCCAAAATGCAATTAGGAAGCCTAATTTAAAGCTAGTTGGTATTGAGGAGGGTGTGCAGAAAGAGATCAATGGTATTGGAAATATACTTCAGGGAATCATCTCAGAGAATTTCCCAAATATCCAGAAGGGCAGGCCCATCCAGATACGAGAAGCTTTTAGAACCCCAAACAGACCTGACCAGAAAAGAACATCCCACCACCAAATTGTGATCCGAACTGGATCAATAGAAACGAAAGAAAAGATCGTAAAGGCAGCCAGGGAAAAGGGATCAGTAACCTATAAAGGCAAACCAATCAGAATAACCAAAGATTTCTCAGCAGAGACCATGCTAGCACGAAGTGACTGGAAGCATATATGTCATGCCCTTAAATCAAATAACTACCAACCAAGAATACTGTAGCCAGCTAAGCTCTCATTCATAACTGAGGGAACAATAAAAACATTCCACTCCAGGGAAAAGCTGCAACAATATGTCGAAACAAAACCAACACTACAGAGAATTCTCAAAGATGCTCTATACATAGAAAACCAAAATAAATGCAATATAGGGAAAGAAATGGCACCTAAACAGCATACCATCTAAGGACCACAAGAACTGTCAAGACACGGGCCCTACTAAAAGCTTTTAAAAATGTTAGGAACTAATAAATATCTCTCAATCCTAACTCTCAATATCAATGGACTTAACTCTCCAATTAAACGGCATAGGCTGTCTAGTTGGATCAAAAAGCAAGAGCCATCGTTCTGCTGTCTTCAAGAGACACATCTTACCCAAAAACATTCATCTTTTGAAAGTGAGAGGTTGGAATAAACTCTATCAAGCTAACTGCCCCCATAAACAGGCTGGAGTTGCCATCCTCATATCAGATAAAATAGACTTCAAACTAAAATTAGTAAGAAAAGACAAAGAAAGTTACTACATACTACTAAAGGGATCTTTCCTCCCGGAAGACATAACAATCCTAAATATTTACACACCCAATCCCGGAGCTCCAAACTTCATCAAGCAAACTTTACTTTCTGAAACCATACATAGATCGAAATACAGTGATTGTTGGTGAGTTTAACACACGACTCTCACCTATGGACAGATCAACAAGGCAAAAACTCAAAAGAGAAAATTTAGAACTGAACAACTATATAGACAAACTAGATCTAACAGACATCTGCAGAATATTCCACCCAGTAACACCACAATATACGTTTTTCTCAGCCGCACATGGAACATTTTCCGAAATAGACCACATCTTAGGCCATAAAGCAAACCTGGACAGATTCAGAAACACTGAAATTATTCCATGCACACTCTCAGACCATAAAGGCATCAAATTGGAGCTGAACACACATCTCCACCAAAGAAAACCCTGTAACTCATGGAGACTGAACAACACATTGTTGAATCAAAAACAATGGGTAATCGAAGAGATCAGAACAAGTATCCAACTGTTTATGAAATTTAACAATAAGGAGCACACAAATATCAACTCCTTAGGGACACAACAAAGGCAGTACTCAGAGGAAAATTTATAGCGCTGAGTGCCTACAACAGCAAGTTGGAAAAATGGCAAACCAACTAGTTAATGTCTCACCTAAACCTCCTGGAAAAAGAGCAACAAACCAACCCTAAACCCATTAGGAGAAAGCAAATTATTAAAATCAAAGCAGAATTAAATGATTTGGAATAAAAGAACTATAGAAAGAATCAACAAAACAAGGAGTTGGTTCTTTGAAAGAATTAACAAAATTGACAAGCCCTTAGCAAATGTTACCAAAAAAACAAGAGAGCATATCGAAATAAACAAAATCGCAGATGAAAATGGTAATATCACGGCAGAAATTACCAAGATCCAGAATATCATGAGGGAATACTTCTCAAACCTTTACGAAAACAAATTTGAGAATCTAGAAGAAATGGATGAATTCCTAGACAATATTAACATACCCACACTGAACCAAGAAGAGCTAACCCAACTCAACAGGCATATTTCAAGCTCTGAAATAGAAATGGAAATTAGACAACTTCCACTTAAGGGCCCAGGGCCAGATGGATTCACAGCTGAATTCTATAAGGTCTTCAAAGCAGAGCTCACACCAATACTCCTCAAGCTCTTCAACGAAATTGAAAATGAAGGTTCTTTACCAAACTCATTCTGTGAAGCCAGTATATCCCTCATCCCCAAACCAGACAGAGATTCATCAAAGAAAGAGATCTATCGACCCGTTTCTTTGATGAACATCGATGCAAAACTTCTCAACAAAATACTGGCTAACCATCTACAACAACTCATCAAATAAATTATACACTATGATCAAACTGGATTCATCACAGGGAGGCAAAGCTGGTTTAACATATACAAATCAATTAATATAATTCAACACATCAACAGGAGCAGGGATAAAATCACATGATTGTCTCAATAGATACGGAAAAGGCATTTGACAAGATCCAAACTCGTTTATGTTAAAAGATGTGGAGAAACTAGGAATCCATGGAACATTTCTGAATGTAATAAAGGCTGTGTATGAGAAACCCACTGCTAGTATTATACTTAATGGTGAAAATCTAAAGCCATTCCCTCTAAAATCAGGAACGAGACAAGGATGCCCATTCTCTCCACTCCTTTTTAACATAGTACTAGAATTCCTAGGCAGTGCAATGAGGCAAGAAGCAAGCATAAAGGGGATCCAAGTAGGAAAAGAGGAAATAAAACTATCCCTCTTTGCCGATGACATGATTCTGTATTTAAAGAATCCTATAGACTCTACTCCCAAGCTCCTTGAGCTGATTCAAAGCTTTGGAAGGGTAACAGGCCATAAAATGAACCATCACAAATCAACTTCCTTACTTTACGCCAACACTGAGCGGAACGAGGCAATAATCAGGAAAGAAATTCCTTTCACAGCAGCCTCAAAGTAAATAAAGTACCTAGCAATTAGCTTAACTAAGAATGTAAAGGACCGTTTAGATGAAAACTTTAAAACCATAAAAAAGGAAATAAAAGCAGAACTAAGGAAGTGGAAAAACCTCCCATGCTCCTGGATTGGAAGAATCAACATTGTGAAAATGACAATCTTGCCAAGGGCTATCTACAAATTCAATGTAATACCAATCAACTTCCCAATGTCATTCTTTAAAGAAATAGAAGGGGCAATTCAAAATTTCATATGGAATAATAAAAGACCCCGTATAGCAAAAATACTTCTTAGCAGAAAGAACAGCGCTGGAGGAATTTCAATTCCAAACTTAAGACTCTCTTACAGAGCTATAATTCTCAAAACAACTTGGTACTGGCACAAGAACAGGCCTGAAGTCCATTGGAGGAGAAATGCGGACCCAGATATTAAACCACAGACCTATGGCCACCTAATCTTTGACCAGGGAGCCAAAAAAATAGAATGGAAGAAAGATAGCCTCTTCAACAAGTTGTGCTGGCAGAACTGGTTAAACACCTGCAGAAAATTAAAGTTGGATCCTTCTTTGTCACCTTGCACTAGAATTAACTCCAAATGCATCAAAGACCTGGAGGTAAAAGCTGACACACTGAAAAGTTTACAGGAAGGAATAGGAGATACACTAGGCCTCCTTGGCACAGGTCGAAACTTTCTTAATAAGGACCAAGAATCACAACAAATCAGAGAAAGGCTGGATAAGTGGGACTGCATTAACTGCAGAGCTTTTGTATGGCAACGGATATAGCTAGTAAACTAATCAGGAAGCCTACAGAGTGGGAGAAGATCTTCACCAACCAAACAATATGGCTTCAACTCATGGCCAGAGCACTGTCCTAGGGCTTGCTCAAGGATAGCACTTTACTTCAGCCAGCCAACTCCCGGTCCAAATAGGCCACTCTTGAAGGTAGAATTACAGAGATCTGCCGTAATACTGGCATGTCGTTATGTAAGTATATAATTTTTCTTCTATTTTTCATGGCTTTTCCTTAGTGTACATATTTCCTACATATTTTATGGAAAACTTCCTTCCCACTGAGGCCATATGTTAAGCCTAGTGGAAGAGTTCTTGCCGAGCATGAATGAAGACCCAAGTTCAATTCCTCAGCACAACATAGATAAAAAAAGATAAAAGTGGTGCTGTGGCACATGTGATAGAACTTGCGCCTTAAGAATAAACAAAAACAAAAACAAGGATCGTGCTCAGGTCCTGAGTCTAAGCCCAGTACTGGCAAGAAAAAATTCTGCCCAAAGTAGACATTTAAACTTATTGTTCTTTTCAAAAAATTTGTTGTCAAGGTGATATACAAAGAGATTGCTGTTACATATGTAATGAGTACATTTCTTGTAAACACTGTTACCCCCTCCCCCTTTTTCTCTTTCCCTTCCCCCAAGTCATAAATTTCATTTACAACAAATATATATGTATTTTCATTCCTGAAAAAAATAGTTTAAAATGTGTTCAAATAAATGATGTAGGTTGATATATTTATCAAAATGGATTACTTGAACTCTAAAATAAACATTCTAGGTAATATTTCTCATAAAATTGTAGTAATGCTATAAAAATTATAAAAAAGGAATTTTAGTTATTAATTTCTTATGTTTTACCTTTAACATTATTACACTAAGCATACTGTTTATGGTATTAATACAGACACCATGAAATATGATTATGTAAAAAAATTAAATGATTAAAAATAGTAAGGTTGGGGGCCAGTAGTTTGGCTTGGTGGCACACACCCTGGACTGGCAAAAAAGAAGTAGGGTTAGATAAAACAGATTTTTTTCCAAATGTGTGGAAAATGGTATGATTTCTTGTTTGGCTAGTCCTGGGGCTTGAACTGAGGGACCAGAAACTGTCCTTGGCCACATTTGTTCAAGGGTGGCACTCTGACACCTGAGCCACAGTGCCCCATCTGCTTTTTCTGTGTATGCAGTGTCGAGGAATTGAATCAAGGTCTTCTTGTATACTAGGCGAGCACTCTACAACTAGGCCACATTCAAAGCCAAAGTAGATTTTTGATGCTATTGTGGAGTTTTAATTTTCTTAAATATTTGTACAAAGCACAATGGTTATATAAACAGACTTGAACTCACAGAACAGAGTCCCACATAATATTACAGTTACTCTGGCACTTCTCCCGATTGACAAAACACATTTCCAGGCATCTGCTCTGTCCTTAAGCTTTGGTAGCTGACTTGTCTTTCCATGGAGGCCTGGCCTGGATTCCTGGTGATTCCATGCATTTCATAGTTCCCTGTATATCCAGTAAGGTTGTCTTCTGTGGGACCAGACCTGTCTGGATTTTGGCCCACCCAGGACCTATGTGTCTGAGGTCTCACATTATAAGTGGAAAATAAAACACAGTATAATAAGCACTGAAGAACTGCACACCATAATATTAACAATGAGAGTTTAAAAGGTAGCAATGTAAATACAATGAATACTTGACAAGAATCATGAGAGCAAGATAAAGAGATGTCTTTTTAGGAAGGGGACAGGGAAGCTCTAAATCCAGACTGGCCTCCAAGTTGCCTTCAGACAGTAATTCTTCTTCAGAGTCTTCAGAAGGGTCTCCTTCTTCATGAGAAACAGAATGTCCTTCCTGAGTTAAGAGAGGGATGGATTCTGGTTTGTGGAATGGCGATTGAGTCTCTTTTAGTGAGATGGATGGGTCTGGATATTCTGTGAGGATGGATTCATTTTCCTCCAATGAATCCAGTATTGAGAGTACACTTGCTGCTTCCCATGGGGACATTTTCCATGAGCCCAGCGTGTGCCCCTTCAGCTTGCACAATAAGTGGAGTGTTACTCTGACTCAGATGGACTGACTCTGGGTGGAGTGTGAAAGGAAACGGAAGGAAATCTGGCTGCTCTTTTTCTTCCTCCATAGTATCTGCAGGTTCAACTGTGTCACACATAGGGTTCAGAGCAAAAGGTATATCCACAGGACTCTATACCTGTTTGGTAATTTCTACAGAAGGCCCATGCTTTCTGGAGTGCAGTGATGATTCTCAGTCTCCATCAGTCACCAGCTCCATTGGTGGGTTTTTCATCCAGAGTTCAGGATATGCTCTTCCACGATGACCCAAACCTAAGAATGGAAAGAGGTACAGAGTGGACAGAGTGGACTCTGCAAGTTGAAGTGTCACTCAACTTCCATGAGGATCTAATGGAGGAACCTGTAGAACTGGAGTTTGGACTGAACACTGAGGAGGTATGGGGTCTTTCTAATGAGTGCTTATTCCCGAGTCCTTTCAGAGGACAGACATTACCTGGCTGACACCACCCATAAAGGGCATTTTGCCAAGCTCTGTAGAAGTAAGGGCCAACCAATATCTAGACCACATGGGCTTCCTACTCACAGGCTCTGAGGCACCCACACCAGGACTTCTAGTTTTTCTTGGTCTTACTGGTCGCACATTCCTCCAGCTGGTCAAAAAGTATGTGTTTAGAAGAGCAGGTCCAAAGCCGGCATGTGGAGCCTCTTATAGAGCTTGAGTTGTGTCAGGGTGTGGCAGTTCTTGAACTCGTAGAAATCACTGGGGTAGAAGTCCATTCACATCGTATAGATGGAACACATGATCCTGTGGGCACATTCGGTACAAGGAAAGTGAGAGCCTTCTCTCTCCATCCTGAGCCTTCTACAAAAGCCCCTTTCTTGCAGGACTCTAATGCTGTGGCTGTCCTGCAGAGATGTGCACTTATGTGCTGGGAGGGGGGTAAGAGACACTCCAGAACAGGATGACTTTTACACCCCACTTCCAGAAGCTTCTGAGAGAGGCCTCTATGCATCTGTCCAAAGTAAACGCACCTTAAATTAACTAAGTAAATGCTCTAAATAAATCAATAAGTGAATGCTCTAAATAAAGAACTAAATGCTCATTCCTCTAATCTTAGCCACCCAGCAGGCTGAGCTCTGAAGATCACAGCGGAAAGCCAGTCTAGTCAGTAAAAGTCTAAAGGCACTTGTCTTCAATTAGGCAGCAAAAAGCCAGAACTTGACCTATGACTCAAATGGTACAGTGCTAATTTTTGAACACCAAAGGGATGGCATTTAGACCTGGGTTCAGGTTCAAGTGGCAGCACTGGACCACACACCAAAATGTAAATGCTTTCAGATTCTAACAGGCAAAGCTATCACAATCCCTCCCTGATGGCTCAAAAGTGATTCAGCCCACAGCTTTTCCTCTGACTCCAGTATTTCACAGGCCTCCGCCATTAGTACTGACACCTCATTGCTTACTGGGAAATGGGATTTCCTAGGATGTCACTTAGGTGAGGGCTGCAGTTGGGAGCCACTTACTCATGCCTGAAATCCAACTTCTCAGTAAGCACACTGTTGAGACTCCAGTAGCTTGTGAGGGAAATGAAATGGCATGGTGTCCCAGTCATAATAAAGTAGTTTGTGCACTTGTACCATGCTTAGCTCCCCTGTGAACACCCCAGTGAACTAAACAGGCTCAGAGAGGAGCCAAGTATTCCAAGACTTGGCCAGGAGGGGTGAGCAAACCTCTGTTTGGAGGGGGAACACTCACCTTTTCAAGAGAATTTCCAGCAACTACTACATTGTCCTCCACTATTTGAAATTGTGCAGGAAGTTTCCCACATAAAAGAGATCACCTTTCTGGTAGGCAGGGATCAGCTTTGTCAGCAGCATCTCCATCAGGCCTTCCTCCAGGATCCATAGGTTACAAGGCTCATTCAGAGTCTGAGCTGACTTACCATCACACTATGTTGGCAAAACAGTGGATATTTCAAAAGTAGGAATGGGACCACACTTCACACTGAGGAATTGGAATTGAGTAGATTGGAAATGACACACTCTAATCTCAGTATAGTCACTTGAAAGCACACAAGGGTGTAGTGTGTGGGTAGGATGATGGGTTCAAATAGGTTTCCTCTCAATATATCTCATCTGAGTTGCCCTGGAGTTTCCTGGCTTTCTTCCTAGAGAAATGCCTGATATACGGAAATTTTGGCTTGGCACTGATCCAGCATCTACTTCTTCAAGTGAGACATCCATATCTCTCATGCCTGAGATGCGAGCCTCCTGAACTTTGGCAATAGCACAGCAACATCTTTCTTCCTCCTGAGCCACAGGCCAAGGGAGCTGGCTTGAGCTGGTTGTCACATACAGTGTCTTGGTTACCAGGGTTCCATATTCTGTTCCAATGTGAGGGAGGTAGGGTCACCTTTCAAGGCCCAATGACCAAAGCTCCTTGCTCACAGAAGACCTCCCCAAAGACATACTGGAGGCTGAATCTCCCTTCCCACCTCACATATGGATGTAGTAAACAGCACACCTTTTTGTTCAAATCCCAAGTCATTAACTAGGCGTAAGTGCTAGCCTGGTCTCAGGCTCAAGGAGCCTTTCTTAGGTAAGATCCAAACTTAACTGTCACTATTCCCCTTACCCTTCACAAGACATTTTGCTTCACAGTGCCTTCTCAGCTTGCATTGAGCCTCTTGCACAATTTTTTGCTAGTCCTGGGACTTGACCTCAGAGCCTGACCATTGTTCTTAGGCTTTCTTTAGGCTATAGCGGTCCACCAAGCCACAGCCCCACTTCCAGCGTTTTCTATGTATATGGTACTGCAGAATCAAACCGGAGTCTTTTTGTGTGGTAGCCCAGCACTCTATAAATAGATGAAAAACCAAAGCCATCTTGCACATATTTTTCACCTCAATCTACTAGGACTTTGTTAAGTTTCTGTATCGTAATCTATTTTTCTTCCTGATGAATATCTGTGCTGTCATCTGCAAAAATGCAAGTGGGAAAATCACAGAAGCATTGGTGACATAAAAAAAAGTCTTACAGACATAGATAAGTGTTCATTCTTTGTAGGAGAAAGGATATTTTGATATGATGATGATGACTATTTATAAATACTTTATCGGGGTTTAGAGTTTGGCCCAGTGGTAGAGTGCTTGCCTAGCATCCATGAAGATCTAGGTTTGAGTCCTTAATATCACACAGATATAAAAATCCATATGGCAATGTGGCTCAAGTGGCAGAGGGCTAGACGTGGGAAAAGTCAAGAGCAGTGCTCAGGCCCTGAGTTCAAGCCCCAGGAATGGCAGAAAAAACAATAGAAAAGAAAAGAAAAGAAATGTGCTTTTTACAAGTTATTCACTCACAGCATTTGACTCTGAATTCTTCGCTTCTGCATGTTGTGACTTATCCCTTTCCCTCAATGTAGACAAGAAAAACAGATTTTATTACTTGCTATCCTGTTGTCCAATCTTTGGATATTAATTCAAAATACAATATTGCCTGAGATATTGTGTGTGTGCATGTGTGTGTGTATCTGCCAATGTGTGCATGCACACATGTGTACAGGGTTTAGGGCTTACTCATAGGGCCTGTGTGATAACCCTCAGCATCTTTTCCTCAAAGGTATTGGTCTTTCACTTCTAGCTTATTATACCTAATTGGAGTTGAGAGATTCACTCAATTTCTTGCCCTGTGCATTGGAACCCAGTGCTGGGTTCTCATATTGGTAATTGTAGCTATAGAGAAGCCTGAGGTCTGGGGATCCTCGTTAGAATCCAGCCCCTGAAAGAAAGTCACTGATAGAAATCTTTATCTTCAGTTAAGCACGAATAAATAAGGCAAAAGTGGAACTGTGGCTCAGTTCCTCTTGTACCAGCCATGAGAAAATTAGTAATTGGCAGCACCTGGTCCCTGAGAGAAATCCTTAGCACTGGTTCAAAAAAAGAAATAAAATAATGAAAAAAATTAAAACTTGCTTAGGAATCCATAAGGATAAACGTGCCTGTGAATAATCTTCTCATTTCAGATTCCCTCAAGAGCTTATGTCTCTCTATATTTTATCAAGTTTTTTAAAAGATATTTACATATTTTCTATCTTTCTTAAACAGAGATAGCCATCCACAAAACACAAACACAAACTCTCACACAGTATTCCACCCACCCATAAGTGTCTGGCTATGTATATATGTATAGTCATATGTATTGATCTGTCTCTCTATACTAATATATAAATGCATAAACATATGTATTTAGACAAACAGGAAACATACATAGATAGGTCTCAGGCATTTCCAGATTTTGTGCAAGTCTTCTGAGTGCAACTTACCATTGTATTGTTTGTCAAGATACAGTCCCTCTAACTTTTGGCCAGCTTCTTGTCCTTTGATACTTTTTTCTGCCAGTCCTGGGTTTTGAACGCTAGGCCTGGATGCTGTCACTGAGCTTGAGCTTCTTGCATTCAGTAGTTTATTGCAGATAAGAGTCTCATGGAGTTTCTGTCCTGGGCTGGCTTTGAATTGTGATCCTCAGATCTCAAACTCCTGAGTAACTAGGATGACAGTCTTGGGCTACCAGTACCTGGTTCCTTTGCCTCTTTTACCCTTTTTTTGGCCCCACCACAGCCATGGTATCTACCTTCCTATGTTCTCTCCACCTGCCCCCAGACAGTGGTCTGACAGATGCTTTCCACCCACTTATTCATGTCCTCCTCTGTATTGGCTGACAGCTAAGACATGCACTCACTTGTCTGGATGCCAAACACAAAGCCATGTGATTGTTTCTCAGTGTGGAACATCCTATCAGATTTATAGCACCACAGAGGGTCAGGTTGATGCTCCTCCAGGGCTTCTTAAATTGTTCTCATATTAATCCTCAACACATTTGTCATCACTTGTCCAGCTAATTCATGGACTATACCAGCATTCCCCACAAACTTAGATCCCAATACCATGAGGACACTCAAGGGTGCATTAGGAGTGTGACCTGCAGGTGGATGTGAGCCTGTCTAACTTGGAGGGGATATCTCCACCACAGGAAATGGAATACAAATTTAGAATCTGCTTTCATGAGGTGACAATCTCTGGCAGATGTTCTTATCAAATGTGGCACTGCCTACTTCCAGCTTAAAACATGGGTTGATGACCCAGCATAACAGAGAATGTATTCACCCCGGCCCAACACATAGGCTGGGACCCTGAACTTTCAGGTAGCATTTGGCTTTGAAGGTCATGAGATCTTAGTCTACAAATGATGAGCCCCCTCCCGTGAGGCATAGAAAACGGAGCCAAAGTGCAACCCAGTTAAGCACCAGATCAAGCTTCCCTTCTTCAGTAGGGTATGGTTTGAAAACTGTGCATAGCTTCTGTTTGAAGCCAGACAAGAAAGGAAAGTCCATGAAACTCTCATTTCCAGTTAACTGTCAAGAAAAAGCCAAAGATAGAGATGAAGCTCAAGAGAGCTAGAGAGCCATCTGAAAAGAATGGTTACACCCTGCAACATCCTCATTACCTGATCTTGAAAACATCTCTGCGTGCATCCCAGCATGCAGCCAGCATCTGGGGTTGACAGTGAACCCTGCGCCCATTGGCAATTTGCACTGTCTCTGACATCTGTAACGTGAACCTCATTCTGTTGGGTTTGTGAAGCGGTGTCAACCCTGCAGAAGGAACCAACTTTGCCATAACTCCCACTGTCCCCTGGGGCCCCTAGCATTCCCCCATCTGCACCCCTCCTGTGGCTTCTGATCCTAGGGAGCCCTCCTTCCCTGTCCAACACTCACATGAAGTGCATATTTCTTCTCCTGGGGCAACTTCTCCACAGAGAATACATGACATGCCCACTCTCCAGGCACGGGGAGATCCTGCCAAAATAGCAAATCAGTGATAAGGACATAAAGTGATGAATAGAATTTTAGATCCTGATGGTAGACAGTCTGCAAAATCCAAGGGAGAATGGAATTGGAGGGGACCAGGGATCAGGATGTGGGCACGGAGCTTCCCTGCCAAGGGGGTGGGGGAAGTCACAGGCTGGGGGATGCACAGGATGATCCATGGGCCATGTGCAGCTACTGGGTCACCCCTTCTGCATCTCAGCCTTTGGCTTTGAGCTCTGTGATCGTCAAGATGTGCACAGTCTGTACTCTGGCTGGCAGAAGAAAGGACCCTGGGAAGACAATTGTAGACCCTTTGTGAGTGTAGGAAGGGGTAGGCTGGACACCCAGTCCAAGAGGAGCTAAAACTGGAGTCGAGGTCTGTGCAAGGAGTGGGTGTGAGGGTTGTGGGCAGTCACAGTCACGGCAGAGGTGGCTCTGTCTGTGGGGTGAGTGCCTCCCTGCAGGCACAGTACTGGACATATCAGAGATCCACATGAAAAGGAAAAGCTCGAAATGTCACTATGGTTCAAATGGTAGAGCATCAACCTTGAGCAAAAGACCTCAGGGACAGTACGCAGGACCTGAGTTCAAGCATCATGACTGTAAAAGAATAAGAACCAGGACTATGAGAGGAAACCTGGTACTCTGTTGGTCTAATCAGACACAAGAAGAGGCCGGGATAGGCTGTGGAAAAAAACAGAGAACATCTTCCCCCAGCTCATCCTGTCCTGCATGCAGGGACAGCCATGTAACTAGGGCTACGGTGAGATCATCTTCACCCCTGTGCTGCCATCTGAATTGTAGGCCTCTGTCCTGGCATGGGGTGTCCTGATGGCTGAGCAGGTGCCCTAAACCTCGATGGAGAGCAGCCACTGACTGTGGTAGCTAAGGAGAGATCTGTTCCATAGCTATCAGGCCACCCAGCATGGGAGCCATAACCACCCCTCACCCAGGTAGAGGCCAATGGTTTTCCAGGTGCTACTAACATTGCCCCACCCCTAGCTCTGGGTACACGTGACATTCCCTCCACAAGGAGCAGGACTAAGTGAAGGATCAGGAAGCTGCCTATGGGCTTCAGATGATGGCCAGGCTGGCACTACAGATGGCCTCACTCTGTCACCACCTTCCCCTGCCTCCATCATTCCTCCATCATGCCTCTCTACCTCCCACGCATTAACCTTGGAAACCAATGAACTGGGCTCTCATCATTCCTCTCATCTCTTCACCCACCTTGCCATACGTCCATCCCTCTGTCACTTCCACCCCACACACATCCCACCACCAGCCACCCTGTAGCTTATGAGGATCCCAGAGGAAGCTCTTGGTGAAGGGCTTGTGACCACAAAACAGTTACTATCACCTGTTCCGGCCTGATCCACCACAGAATAAGAACAGCCAAGCAGGCACACACTGCAGCAGAGTTGCTCTGCTGCCACCCTGATTTCTTCATGGCCAGGACTTGGCTCTCCTCAGCCTTCCAGCTCAGTAACCAGAACATTGTGCTTTCACAGAGCCATGGCTTCCAGTCTCCATGGACACAATGACATCAAGGTGATGCCAACTTCCCCATCTCTATATACTTCTAACTATGGGATGGGAGCTGAGGTTCTCTTCTGTGACTCCATCCGCTAAGAGGCTCATGCAGATTTCTATCCTTTGCTCATCATGGTGACTCTTTGGTTAACAAGTCACTGCTGGGCTTCCAGTTCACCACATATAGAACCCATACTCCAACACTTTTCTTAGAAGGACTGATGACTTTTAAATATTCTCTAGTTTTAAATTTCTAGTTCCTTCTCTCTTTCATTTATATATTTCCCTTCCTCACATACTTCCCTTTTTTTACCTTCCTTCTTTCATTCCTGGCCTTGAACTCAAGAGCTGGAGCTTTTTCTTAGCTTTTCTTTGCTCAAGGTAGCACTCTAGCTAATGAGTCACAGCTCTACTTCAATCTTTGTTCTTGCTCTAAACTGGGAGTATGAGTATCATGCATTTTTCCCTTTGCTGGGTTGGTTTTAAACCACAATACTAAGATCAGGATCCTGAATATGCCTCGGATTACAGGTATTATCTAATCAAAACAAATTCCTGAGTTCTTTTTTAGACATAATTAGTTCTTTCAGGTGAGCCACCAGCCACTCATGCAAGAGCATTGCAGGATCCCAGCATTCATCTTGTCTCCAGTCTTATTCCATCCATCTCACAATGGTCATCTAAAACACCCTGCTGCATGCCTGAAGTCGCACGGAACATTCTCAACGCCATGAGAAGCCCCCTTAAGCTCTGCCTCAGGCATGCCCAGCCCCCATCCCACTTCCACATGAGCATTTGTTTAGGAGAAATTTCCTGAGTACATCATCATCTTTTCCTCACCATTCAAATTTCATCTTTGGAGTCATTTCTCCCAGACAAAGAGGAACATGATCCATGGTTTGATAGCAGCTCCAGCTTCATAGTCCCAGCCACCAACACCCCCCCCATTACCCTGCCAGACACCTGAATTCAAGAACAATGTTTTCACTACCCCTGACTCTTATCAAATGTTTTAACTTATACAGTGCATTAAAATAATTTTACTAAATGGAATAAACACATGGCATCAAGCTTCAGAATCTTTGCACCTGAACTTTTAGTGAATCACAGACACCCCAGCATTTCTGTACCAACAGAAATCTTAGCTTTGAGATTTCAGCATTCCTGGTATCCAAGTTTGAATGTGCTAACACTGCCCTTAATGGGGCACTTCAATCACACAATCCCACAACAATCAATGTCATTTGACATTCACTGGTAGGTGGTGCTAGGAAAAAGACTGATGTGCCAACTCCATGCTGGCTTGACCTATGCCATCTTCAAACCTGGAGCAAGTGGGGCTCCTCTCTCCATGACACCTTTTGTGTACTACCCCAGGAGGACCTTTACCTTGAGACAAATTTATGAAGACTATCTCTACCAGCAAAGATTCCAGTGAGATGTGCCTACATGGATAAAGCTAAAATCTCACTAAAATGAGGTTGTTGGCAGTGCTGGAGCCTGAACTCAGGGCCTGGGCACTAAGCATTTGTACTCAAGACTAGCCCTTTACGACTTGAGCACAAACACCATTCCCAGCTGTTTTTATTTTTGGTAGTAAGAATCTATCAGACTTTCCTGTTCTAGGTGACTTGGAACTTCCATACTCAGATCTCAGCCTCGTGACCAGCCTGGATTAAAAGTGTGGATCAGCCATGCGCCACACCTGAGGACTTCAGCCAGTACATTTTTTCCCAAAAATTGGAAGAGGAAGATGAGGGAGGGTTGGGCTCATCCTGCCCTGCATATGAAGGAGAGCATCAGCGCCTGAACTTCATTCCCTGTTGTAGGCTGCTGGAGGAAAAGGAAGCAAATAGGCACAGGCTGGCAGCAGATGCCACAGAACAACTTATGACCAAGACTCCCAGAGCAGACCTCAGAATCGATGACAGAGTTGGATCTACCCAGTAACAGAGGCAGTGGTGACACCTGAAACTGCGTGTTTGAGCCTTTGCTGCTAGTAAACAGGGCCACCTATGTCTCAATGAGAAAGGTGAGATTTTGGTGGAGAAGGTGAGATTAAACATAATGTATCATGCAAGAAGACAGACTATAAGGGGTCTTTTATTATTCCAAGTGAAATTTTGGATTTCGTCTTCTGTTTCTTTAAAGAATGACATTGGGATATTGATGAATATTGCACTGAATTTGTAGATATTCCTTATCAAGATTGCCATTTTTACAATATTACTTCTTCCAAACCAGGAGCATAGGTTTTTGCATTTCCTCAGTTCTGCGTTAATTTCCTTCTCCAGGGTTTATAGTTCCATCAAAAAGCTGCTTTACATTCTAAGTTAATTCCTAGGTATTTTATTTTCTTTGATAGCAAAATGAGTTGCTATCCTGATTCTTGCCTCATTCCTCTCATTTGTTGGCATATGGGAAGGCAGTTGACATTGAGGGTTAATTTTATACCCTGCTACGTTACCAAAGTTTTATATCAGCTCAAGCAGCTTTGGAGTAGAATCTATAGGGTTCTTTAAATACAGAATCATGTCATCTGTAAGGAGAGAAAGTTTCAGTTCCTCTTTCCCTTTTCCTCCTCACTCCAGTTAGAATGGCCAAGATCTAGAAATCTAATAACGTATGCTGGAGGGGATGTGGCCAGGAGGGATCACTACTACACTGCTGGTGGGATTGCAAACTCGTTCAACCACTATGGAAAGCACTATGGCAGTATCCCAAAAAGACTAAACATAGAGCTCCCCTGTGATCCATCAGTTTCACTACTTGCCAATCGTCCAGATAGGACATACTAAATTCACTAGAACAATAACATTTATCACAGCACTATTTACTATGGCAAAGGTATGGAACCAACCCAGATGCCCGTCAGTTGATGAGTAGATCAAATATGGTATTTTTACACAATGGAATTCTGTGCTTCTGTCAGAAAGAATGACATAGACGAATTTGTAAGGAAATAGAAAGACTGTAAAGTTTAGAAATTAGTTTCTGTCTCCTTCTCTCTCTCCTTCTCTATCTCTGTAAAATTTAGAAGTTCCTGTTTCTCTCTCTTTCTCTCTCTTTTCTCTCTTTCTCTCTCTCTTTCTGTCTCTCTCTTTCTGTCTCTCTCTTTCTGTCTCTCTCCCTCTCTCTCTCTCTCTCTCTCTCTCTCTCTCTCTCTCTCTCTCTCTCTCTCTCTCTCTCTCTCTCTCTCTCTCCTATCCTTAGGCTTGAACTCAGGGCCTGAGCTACTTTTGCTCAAGGTTAGCACTCTACCATTTGAACCACAGTGCTGCTTCTGGCTTGCTCTTTTCACGTAGTATTGAGGAATCTAACCCAGGCCTTCATCCTTGATAGGTTAGCACTCTACCACTAAGCCACACAGTCAGCTTTTAGAGGTTTCTGACAAAGGTTTTCCTATATGCTATTATTTCTTCTGTGAGTGCTCTTAATGCTTGCTGAAGGTTGACTTTGTTTAGAAGACTTACCCTAATGCTCCCATATACAGAGATTCTATATATAGCTAAATGTTTTTCATTACTCAGAATTTCTCTATTGTGTATGTTCTGAAATGTACTGAAGACTGACTTCTGATTAAAAGTCATTGCACATTTGTTCTATTCATTAGTTTTCTTTTCTTCTATGGGAATCAGGTTTGTGATGAACACAGAAGTATGCCTTCCAGGTGAAACACTTTCCACATTTGTAATATTCATAAGGTTTTTCTCTCCTATGTGCATTTTATACTTAGTCATGCGTTCATGATGGATTTTTCATATTCTTATATTCATACGATTTTTATCCTGTGTCTGTGTGGTATCATGCAAACTCAACTATGAGTTCTTCAAAAAATTTCCCTTTCATTTTATTCATAGGATTCTATCCTGTGGGTGTTTAGTGATAAATCTTGACTTGTGCCTTCTGGGGAAAAGACTGAACATTTGCTACATTCATTAAGGGTTTTATCTTGTGTTGGTTCTGTGACACAAGCTGAGTTTTCTTCCACAGACTAAAATGTCTTTCCTATTTATTACATTGCTAAGGCTTCTCATATGTGTGAACTCTCTTACGCTTCCTGAAGGGTGAATACTGCACGAAAGACTTTCAACTTTGGTTATATTCCAAAGGTTTCTAATATGTGTGAATTCTGTTATGCCTCCTGTAATGTGACTTCATCTGAAGGTCTTACCACATTTGATGCACTCGTACAGTTTCTCTCCTGTGTGTGTTCTCTGATGCAATTTGAGGGAATACTTCCATTTGAAAGACATCCCACCTCGGTTACATTCATAAGGTTTTTCTCCTGTTTGAATTGTCTTATGCATGTTGAGGTTTGGCTTCTGTGTGAAGGACTTTCCACATATGTTACACTCATAAGTTGTTTCTCCTGAGTATATTCTCTGATGAACATGGAGTTTTACCTTCCATTTGAAAGACTTTGCGCATTCACTACATGCATAGGTTTTCTCTCCTGTGTGTGTTCTATTATGCCCATCGAGATATGACTTCCACTTGAAGGTCTTTCCACATTTGTTGCACACATAAGGTTTCTCTCCTGTGTGTGTTCTTTGATGAAATTTGAGGGAAGATTTCTGTCGGAAAGACTTTACTCATTGGTTACATTCATAAGGTTTCACTCCTGTGTGTATTCTCTGATGAACACGAAGTTTTCCCTTCCCATGGAAAGATTCTCCACATTCATTACACTTATAAGATTTCTCTCCTGTGTGTGTTATTTGATGAACTCGAAGGTGTATCTTCTGGGTGAAAGACTTTTCACAGTTGTTACATTCATAAGGTTTCTCTTCTGTGTGTCTTCTCTGGTGCAAAGTGAGGTATGATTTCAGTCTAAAAGTCTTCCCACATTTATCCCATTAAAGATTTCTCTTCTGTTTGAGATCTCTGATGTGTGCTGAGAGCTGAATTCTAGGCAGAAATTTTATTATGTTCCTCATATTCATAAGGTTTGTCTTCTCTTGGAGATCGAGGTTGGAGCGTCAGGTCTGACTTCTCAGAAATTAATATTCACACTTGATGTACGCATCACATATCTCAGGATATTTGCTCTGAGGTATTGTAAGGCGTATTTCATTACTGAAAGATTTCTCACATTCACTACATGTATGAGGAGTCTCTCCTGTGTACATTTTCGGACGTGTAGTTATGGTCGGTGTTAAGTACAATATTTTTCATCACACAGTACATTTAGCAGTTTTTCTCCCTCCCTGAAGAATTTCTGGGGCAGGGAGAACAGAATTATGATACTGCAGATCTTTTGGACTGTCACAATCATGAATAAAATGCTCTGAATATCCGATGGATTTTTTAAGAACAGGAGACATACGAGATCTATATGCAGCATGCATCTCATCAGGCTTAGGAAACAAAAGCATGTTCTGACACTTAATGAACTCCTCAGTCCTCACCCCTAAGTTGTTACCGTTATTCCTAATCAGCTCTGGATTGTGTGTAGAGCTCAAATTTAAAGTTGTTGCTAATCTCACGTTTTCCTCCACTTCGATACTACTTGCAACTGCTACTTCACAAAGACATTCATGTGGACTTTCCTGGCAGGTCTTGAACACATTTTCCATTAGCTGGACATCTAAAATGAGTCATAGAAAAAAAGACACAAACATACATGAGATACAAATATTCCTTACTGTAAAGGTAATGACTTTACTTTCCCATCCTAAGTGTTAGATATTTTAAAATATAAAAGTGGAAATTGATTTGTGAGAAATATATGCTTTTCTCCCTAACATATTAAGAAAATGATATTTTACAATGACCAATAATGTTTTTCTGTGTTTTAGTTCTCTTTTTATATCACAGGAAATATTTATTGAAATTACCTAACTATGTATTCCTACCGTTTTAAGCTGAGTACTACCTATACTATACCTGCAGCTGTTTTTTTTCAAATACTGTTTTGTTTATACATTGAGGAATAGCTGCCTTTCTTTTATTTTTGAGAAATAATCTAAATACTGTGCTCTTTTGCATCTTTTTAAAACTTTCTTTTCTTTTCTTTTCTTTTTTTTTGTAGTTCATAGGCCTCGGCCCTGTCCCTGAACACTTCAGCAGAAGACTATAACCCCTATCCTTGAGCTACAGCCCCACTTCCTGTTTTCTAGAGTTAACTACAGATAAGAGTCTCAGGTCCTGAGTAGCAGATAGGATTACCTTACCCAGTTTCAATGCTGTTTGCTTATTAAACATTGAGTGAGGAACACGAATTTTTTCTAGATTCAGCGGCCACAAGTTTGGTTTATATGTCTGTTTGCCTTTGATCCAAGCAAGAACGATTCTTGAGAGTAAGGACTTACACCTATATCCCTTCATTTACAACTTCTCACTAAAGTCTCAATTTAGGTATTTGTGGGAATTTTGAAATTTGTTTCTTTCCATTTGAAGTCTTATAAAAATTCCTTTTCTAACACTCCTGTCCCTCAGAACCATGGAAGACCAGAAAACTCCCAGCTCATTGTCTAGTTAATTTTCTTATATGATTGAAACTTTGTTGTTTTTTTTTCCTTCCATTCCTGGGTTTGAACTTAGGACCTAACCACTGTCCTTGGGTTTTCTCAAGACTAGAACCCTACCAATGAATTCATTACTTCTGGCTTTTTCTATGTATGTGGTAATAAGGAATCAAACCTGTGTCTTTGTGCATGCTAGGCAAGCACTCTACCACTAGGCTCAATTTCTGGTGGAAAGGTCTGGTTCTGAATACCAGTCTCTTCCTACCAGCAAAGAGATATTATCCTTATCAGAGAATAATGCCCTGACTTATTCCTTGTTTACTCAATCATTTATAGTCTTAGTTTTAAAGAAATGAAATATCATTCATTCTTTCTTTCTTCCTTTCCTTCCTTCCCTCTTTCTTCCCTCTTTCTTCTTTCTTTCTTTCTTTCTTTCTTTCTTTCTTTCTTTCTTTCTTTCTTTCTTTCTTGTTTTGCAGTCATGGGACTTGAATTCTAGACCTGGCTGTTCTTCCTGAGCTCTTCAGCTCAAGGCTACTGCCCTATGACTTTAGCCTCAACCCCACTTCTCATTTTCTATTGGTTCATTGGAGAGAAGAGTCTAAGGTGTTTTTCTGATAGGTCAGTCTTTGAACCTTCATCCTCAGATCTCAGCCTCCTAAGTAGCTAGGATTACAGGCATGAGCCACGGGCTCATGGCGTTCTCATTTTATTTTGTTTCACAGTGATTTCTACAGAGAAATCTAACTTTAACTCTACTGCCACATAGAATTCGTCATATCACCCTATGATTCTTGGTGCCGGGGGTTTGGGCTAGCATGCACAAAGACCTGGTTCAGTTCCTTGGTACTACATACAAAGAAAAAGCCAGAAGTGGTGCTATGACTCAAGAAGTAGAGAGCTAGCCTTGAGAAAACCCAAGGACCATGCTCAGGCCCTGAGACCAGGCATAGGATTGGGAAAAGAAAATGATTCGTGATTCATTCACAAAGAATTCCATAGGTTCCACACAGGATTTAGGGTAACTAAGAATATTATTGCTCAGTACATCACAACATGAACTTACCAATGGGGCTCAGGCTCCAACATCAATATGAAGATGCATTCACTCACCTGTGATATTCTTGTCAGAGGAATTTCCTATCCAGAGTTCTGCACAGTGCTCTAGCTTGTCAATTAATACAGGTTTGGGAACACAGGGCCCTGTAAATTAGAAACAGTAGAGAATTATTGCTTATGCTATGTCATCATTGCTTTAAGTTCGCAGACATCCTACTCACAAGTTATCTATTAAATCTTTTTTCTCATTTCTCACTGGCTCCATGGTTGACTTTTCCCCAGCTCTGGATTCATTTTGTATGGCATACACTTAGCTATCTTGCTCAAGGCTAGAAAAATACCAGTTTGAGTCCCAGCTCCACTTACATGCATAGGTCTTCATGCATGCTAATCAAGCACTCAACCACAAAGTCAAACTCTTGACACTCCACTAACATTTTTGAGGGGTTACTTGGAGTAATAGAGTTTCATGGCAATTTTTATGCCATTGCTGGCTTCAAATTAGAATTCTTAGATTTCTTCCTCCTGAATATTTTAAGATTACAGGCATGAAACATTGCACCTAGTGCCAGGTTTCCATTATAAACTCATTGTTTAGTGATTTGTAGATCCTATTTCCAATAATGATATATATTCTATTCTGGATGGTTTATCGACTTACAATTACTGTGTAAGTTTGGAATGTCGTCTCCATTAGAGGAAACATAATTTAGAACTGTTGTCAAAGTATCCTGAAGGTATCCTGAAGAATGAGTACAAAATTACCTTAGGTTTTCTTTAGAAAGTAATGATAATTCTCAGGGCCTGGAATCTTTCATTTAAATAGTATTAAAAGTTTGATAAACATTCACGTATCTGCAAAATAACAAGGCACTTGGCCTTGCAAGTGAATTTGACTTTTGCTCACCTAAGGACACCAGGTTGCTGTAGGTCTCCAGCATTACATCTCTTTACAGGGTCCTCTGAGCTTTGTCCAGATGCTGCCACTCCTTCCAGCTGAAATCCACAGCTACATCATCAAATGACACCAGCTTCTGGAATGCCACATTTTCATCAAGTAATTAGCACTGAGTTATAAACACACCATGTCTGGAATTTTATTCTTTTTTTGTTTGAATTGTATTCCTTTACTTAAATGTTTAGACTTACATAAAATATTGACCTGAAAAGCTTAGGGATGGTGCCTAGGCCCAGAGTTCAAGTCCCAAGACCCACAAAAAAATAAAAAGGCAAGCCAGGTGTTGGTGGCTCACGCCTGTCATCCTAGCTACTCAGGAGACTGAGATCTGAGGACCATGGTTCAAAGCCAGCCTAGCACAAAGTTCCATGAGACTCCTTTCCAATTACCCACCATAAAATGTTTAATGGCTTGTGGCATATCATGGTAGAGCAATTGTGGTATCGACAAAAATAAGTCGGGGGAGTAGATTTAGGTTATAAATGGAATTATTCCATTGAAAAGGAACTACATTATATGATGACATATGCTGGTACTGTGAGAATATTGCAAAATCGTAGGGTATCAAGTAATAATACTGTGAAGTACACCCAGAATGTTAATGTTCTATGTCTGGCATAATAATCACTTGGGGAAGAAACTTTTTTTTCTTTTTTTTGGCTGGGGGATTTGTAAGGCTTGAACTCTGGGCCTGGGCACTGTTCCTGAGCTCTTCAACTCAAGGCTATCACCCTACCTATGAAGCCACAGTGCCATTTCCCATATTCTAGTGGTTAACTGTAGATGAGAGTCTCATAGATTTTCTAATGCCCAGGCTGGCTTTGAACCAAATCTTTAGATATCAGCCTGATATCTGAGTAGATAGGATTACAGGTAGAAGTCACTGCACCTGGCAAGAAATTTATTTCTTGCTGTTTTATACTACAAATTTACTGTATGTTTTACTTTTTCAAAAAGACTGAGGATGATCTTTGTTCTGTATATAATGGGAAGAGGGGTAGGGAGCTGTGAGCAGAAGAACTGAGGGGCAATACTCAGGGTAGGACAATAGCCTTAAACTAAAGAGCTCACTGCCCAAGGTCGAAGCCCCATGACTTTTCCAAGTACCCCACAAAAAAAAGGGAAAAAAATTGGAGATTGGAGAGGATTTTCTAAAAAGAATATATAGAAATAGTAGTTCAAAATGTAGAAAAAAGTTCAATATTAACAGTCATGAGAAAAATTAAAATTACAATGAAATCATTACTTTAAATATGTTAATATAAATATAGTTTTAAACAAAAAGATCCACATGCACACACACAAACACACACACACACACACACACATACAAAAAAAAATTTCAAAGTCTAACTATTACTGGGAAGGTAGTGAGAAGAAGTAGAACTTTGGAATAGTTCTGCAAGGAATATAAAACAATCAAAAATTGCGTGGAGAGTGCTAAAAAAGTACTAAATATGGAATTACATAGAAATATGGTCCAACAATTCTATTTCTAGATTTGTACCTAATGGAAGAGAAAGCAGATACTAGAACAAATATGTGGAGAATCCATTCACAACTATTAATAATAATCAAAATATAGAAATATGCAAAACAATGCATTGAAAAGGAAGAACATTTTACTATATTTTACAGATGAATCTTGATTAGAGTAAACTAAAAATACAGCAGTCATAAAGGAAGAGCTAGGGTATGTTTTCCCTTCCAGAGCTTCCAAGGATCAACAAACCCTTAGAGCCAAAAAGCACGATGGTTCCAGAGAATGGAGTAGAGAGGAACAGGAGTTGAATGTTTAATGATTATACATGGAAGATGAAAATTGCTCTAGATGGGTAGAATGAAGAGAGAACTGTACCCTAAACAATGGTTATGTAGCCACACAGGATGGGACACACCTATACTCCCTGATCTTGGGAAACTCAAGAAGGATTTCTAGCCATCCTGGATGCATGGAAAGATCTATCATAAAAACTAATGTGGAGGGGCTGGGAGTTTGGCATAGTTGTAGAGTGCTTGTATGAAGACGAAGGTTCAATTCCGCAGTACCACATACACAGAAAAAACCATAAGTAGTGCTGTGGCTCAAGTAGAAGATCACTAGGCTTGAGGAAAGCTGAAGGACAGTGCTCAGACCGAGTTCCAGCCAAAGGTCTTGTTTAAAAATAAAACCAGAAAGCTGAGCATGATGGGGTGGTGGCTCACTTCTATAATCCTAGCTACTCAGGAGGCTGAGATCTGAGGATCAAGGTTTAAAGCCATCCAGCACAAAAAGACCTGAGACTCTTATCTCCAATTTACCTTTAGAAAATGGGAAGTGGGGCTTGGCTCCAGGGTAAGGTGGTAGCCTGGAGCTGAAGAGCTCAGGGATAGTACCCAGGCTGAGTTCAAGGTCCATGACCCACCAAAAAAGCCCCCAAAAAACAAAAAATAATATGGAAAAATTTGGATTCTGTGAATTTTATCAGGCATATAAATGTTTTTTTTGCTGTTGAAACAACAAATTGTTTGAAAATATTTTAAAAGTTTTTACCTAGAAATGTACACTACAAATGGAATTAATAAAAAACACAAAATATGAAAAAGATACAAATTTTCACAAGATGGGTATCCTGCTTCCGTATCTTTCACTGACTCCTGTTCAAATGAGTCACATATTCTGAATCATTTCTCCCAGTCGATATATGCCACACATGTTAGCTTGTACTGAACTTCTTGGGAACTCAAAGCAAATACTAAGCAAATGTGTGTTAGATTTTGTCAACAGTGATATTTCAAATATAAATCCCTACTCATTGCATTATTTAATATGAATGCTGGAATCTAACTTACACTGGCAGTATCTTCAATCTTTTGAGAATCTTCAAAAGGGTGTGTAAATATTTAGGATCGTTATGTCTTCCTGGAGGAAAGATCCCTTTAGTAGTATGTAGTAACCTTCTTTGTCTTTTCTTACTAATTTTAGTTTGAAGTCTAATGTATCTCATATGAGGATGGCAACTCCAGCCTGTTTATCACCTTGTTTTTGCTTTCCTCTTGTTCAGCTATGGCTTCCTCCATCATCTCTTTTTTATATTTTCACATTTTCCATTAATGATGTTTATCAATTGCATTTGTGTAGCACTTGGAACACTCTCCTCTAGGTTTGCCAGTTACTGTTCCATTGCCTATTTACATTGGGTGGGGGATGTTGTGTCTTGATTTGACATTTTTCTTGAGTTTCTTGTTCTGCCCATTTGAAAATGGGAGCAAGATTACTACTAAATACGATTATAGTTTTTCAGATATAACCAACCTAGACCTCTGTAGCTGACAGACACTAGATGTTCACAAGTTTTGATTGGTATTATCACTCTTTCTTTTTGTGCACTTACAGACCAGTCTAACACAACCACTGATAAGCGATTTATACCCAAAACAATAAGCCTCTCAATCCAATCTCTATTGTCTTTAAGTCCCTCTGAGCCTAGAGAATAATTAACCACCTACATATACAATATTGCTCAACAGCCATCAAGTGTAGATCCGTGCAGTATAAGGGATGAAAGACGAGCAGAGGTCCTGAGATAGAAAAAAAGAATGAGAGAGGTCAGGGGAGGTACAAGAGGATTAACGTAGGAGTGTAAGGATATTGTAGTAATGAAAAACAGATATAGCATAAGGATAACTGACCTAAGTTGGTAAGTAGGTAGCATATTTGAGTACAAAGTTTGGAAAGTATTAGAATAAAACTTATGTGTTGCTGCACGACTAGCTCTTAGCCCTACCAGTGGCCTCACAGTGGACCATGGGATGGATCCGTTTTTCTTGTCTACGTTGAGGGAAAGGGGTATTTCACAAGATGCAGAAGCGGAGATTTCAGAAGCAAATGCTGTGAGTGAATTAGCTCGTAAAAAGCATGGATGCTAGGCAAGCACTATACCACTATGCCAAACTCTCAACCCTGACATAGTAATTATAAAGTCATCATCATCATATCAAAATATCCTTTCTCCTACAAAGAATGAACACTTATCTATGTGTGTAATGCTTTTTTTTATAATTTCACTAATTATTCTGTGTTTTTCCCTCTTGCATTTTTTACACTTGACAGCAAAGCTAATCATCAGGAAAAAATTGATTAGGATACAGAAACCTAATAATATCCTAGTAGATTGACGTCAAAAATATGTGCAAGATGCCCTGTATGTTTCACCTAGTGGTAGAGTACTTGGCTACCAAGCAAAAAGACTCAGGTTTGAATCCTCATTACCACATACATAGAAAACGCTGCAAGTGGTGCTGTGGCTCGGTGGGACAGCTAAAGCCTAAAGAAAGCCCAAGAACAATGTTCACACTCTGAGGTCAAGTCCCAAGATTAGCAAAAACAAAAAAAAATTCGACAAGGGGCAAAATGCAGGCAGAGAAGGCACTGTGAAGCAAATGTTTTGTAAAGGATGAGGGCAATATTGACCCTTAAGTTTGGATCTTACCTAAGAATGGCTCCTTGAGCCTGAGACCAGACTGGTAGTTGGGCCTAGTGGAAGACATTGGGATTGGACAAATAAGGTGTGCTGTTTACTACATCCACATGTATATTGTGAGATTGGAGGAGATGTTCAGCCTCGAGTATGTCTTTGGTGAGGTCTTCTGGGAGCAAGGATCTTTGGTCATTGGGCCCTGAAAGGTGACCCTGCCTCCCTCACAATGGAACAGAATATGGAACCCTGGTAACCAAGCGACTGTAACTAACAACCAGCTCAAGCCAGCTCACTTGGCCTGTGGCTCAGGAGGAAGAAAGATGTTGCTGTGCTGTTGCCAAAGGTCAGGAAACTCGAGTCTCAGGCATGGAAGTTGTGGATGTCTTACTCGGAGATGTACATGCTAGATCATTGCCAAGCCACAAATCCAGTGTAACAGAACTTTCTCTAAGAAGAAGGCCAGGAAAATCCAGGGCAACCAGATGAGGTAAATTTCTAAGAAGAAATGTATTTGACCCCATCATCCTCCCCAAACACTACAACTTTCTTTTTTTCCATTTTTTTATTATAATTAGTAACAGGGTTAGATGATATTTGCCAGATAGAAGGTGCATTAATTCACATACATTGATACCCTTTCACATGTCTTGGTACCCATTTCCCACCAAACCCACACCCCCCACCCGTCTTGGTTTTCCCCCCTTCCCTATCAAATTTCAAATATCCAAATACAAATAAATTCAATATATAAGATAAAGTGAAATACTATACCAATATGGGATAACCAAGGGACAGCAAACGAGATGAGAGACAACATAGTACATTAAGGACAACAATCATTCATTATATGGCTTTTGTGTCAATATCCTGGAGGTCCTTTCAATTTGCTTCACATTATATGGCCTTAAATATGGCCTTTTGCTCTATTGACAATCTCTGCTATTAGAGCCCAAGGTTTCTACTGATTATGACGAATGAGGGAAACCACTGAGCCTAAGTTACTTTGAGTCTGGCTTACTTCACTTAATATGATTTGTTCTAAGTCTTTCCATTTCCTAAAAAATGGGGCGATGTCATTCTTTCTGACAGCAGCATAGAATTCCATTGTGTACAAATACCAAAACTTGTTGATCCACTCATCCACTGAGGGACATCTGGGTTGGTTCCATATCTTTGCTATGGTGAATAATGCTGCAATGATCATTGTTGTGCTAGTGGGTTTAGTATGCCCTTGTTTCTGGATTGTTGGGTAAATGCCAAGTAGTGGAATTGCTGGGTCATAGGGGAGTTCTATGTTTAGCCTTTGAGGCACTGCCACACTGCTTTCCATAGTGGTTGAACGAGTTTGCACTCCCACCAACAGTGTAGTAGTGATCCCTCCTGGCCACATCCCCTCCAGCATCTGTTGTCATTCGTTTTCCTGATCCTGGCCATTCTAACTGGAGTGAGGTGGAATCTTAGAGTTGTTTTGATTTGCATTTCTTTTATGACCAGAGATGTGGAGCATTTCTTCATGTGTCTATAGGCCATTTTTGTTTCTTCTTCAGAGAAGACTCTCTTTAAGACTTTGGCCCATGTTTAATGGGATGGGTGTTACTTTGGAGGTTAGTTTTGGAGTGATTCATTTTTTTGAGTTGTTGATATATTTTAGATATGAGGCCTTGGTCCGTTGTTTGGTTGGTGAAGATCTTCTCCCACTCTGTAGGCTTCCTGATTAGTTTACTAGCTATATCCGTTGCCATACAAAAGCTCTGCAGTTTAATGCAGTCCCACTTATCCAGCCTTTCTCTGATTTGTTGTGATTCTTGGTCCTTATTAAGAAAGTTTCGACCTGTGCCAAGGAGGCCTAGTGTATCTCCTATTCGTTCCTGGAAACTTTTCAGTGTGTCAGCTTTTACCTCCAGGTCTTTGATCCATTTGGAGTTAATTCTAGTGCAAGGTGACAAAGAAGGATCCAACTTTAGTTTTCTGCAGGTGTTTAACCAGTTCTGCCAGCACAACTTGTTGAAGAGGCTATCTTTCTTCCATTCTATTTTTTTGGCTCCCTGGTCAAAGATTAGGTGGCCATAGGTCTGTGGTTTAATATCTGGGTCCGCAGTTCTACTCCATTGGACTTCAGGCCTGTTCTTGTGCCAGTACCAAGCTGTTTTGAGAATTATAGCTCTGTAATAGAGTCTTAAGTTTGGAATTGAAATTCCTCCAGCGCTGTTCTTTCTGCTAAGAAGTGTTTTTGCTATACGGGGTCTTTTATTATTCCATATGAAATTTTGAATTGCCTCTTCTATTTCTTTAAAGAATGACATTGGGATGTTGATTGGTATTACATTGAATTTGTAGATAGCCCTTGGCAAGATTGTCATTTTCACAATGTTGACTCTTCCAATCCAGGAGCATGGGAGGTTTTTCCATTTCCTTAGTTCTGCTTTAATTTCCTTTTTTATGGTTTTAAAGTTTTCATCTAAACGGTCCTTTACATTCTTAGTTAAGCTAATTGCTAGGTACTTTATTTTCTTTGAGGCTATTGTGAAAGGAATTTCTTTCCTGATTATTGCCTCTTTCCTCTCAGTGTTGGCGTAAAGTAAGGCAGTTGATTTGTGAGGGTTGATTTTATGGCCTGCTACCCTTCCAAAGCTTTGAATCAGCTCAAGGAGCTTGGGAGTAGAGTCTATAGGATTCTTTAAATACAGAATCATGTCATCTACAAAGAGGGATAGTTTTCTTTCCTCTTTCACTACTTGGATCCCCTTTATGCTTGTTTCTTGCCTTATTGCACTGCCTAGGCCTTCTAGTACTATGTTAAAAAGGAGTGGAGAGAGTGGGCATCCTTGTCTCGTTCCTGATTTTAGAGGGAATGGCTTTAGATTTTCACCATTAAGTATAATACTAGCAGTGGGTTTCTCATACACAGCCTTTATTACATTGAGAAATGTTCCATGGATTCCTAGTTTTTCCACATCTTTTAACATAAAGGGGTTTTGGATCTTGTCAAATTCCTTTTCCGCATCTATTGAGACAATCATGTGATTTTATCCCTGCTCCTGTTGATGTGTTGAATTATATTAACTCATTTGTGTATGTTGAACCAGCTTTGCCTCCCTGTGATGAATCCAGTTTTATCACAGTGTATAATTTTTTTGATGAGTTGTTGTAGACGGTTGGCCAGTATTTTGTTGAGAAGTTTTGCATCGATGTTCATCAAAGAAATGGGTCTATAGATCTCTTTCTTTGATGAATCTCTGTCTGGTTTGGGGATGAGGGATATACTGGCTTCACAGAATGAGTTTGGTAAAGAACCTTCATTTTCAATTTCGTTGAAGAGCCTGAGGAGTATTGGTGTGAGCTCTGCTTTGAAGACCTTATAGAATTCAGCTGTGAATCCATCTGGCCCTGGGCCCTTAAGTGGAAGTTGTCTAATTTCCATTTCTATTTCAGAGCTTGAAATAGGCCTGTTGAGTTGGGTTAGCTCTTCTTGGTTCAGTGTGGGTATGTTAATATTGTCTAGGAATTCATCCATTTCTTCTAGATCGCAAATTTGTTGGTGTAAAGGTTTGAGAAGTATTCCCTCATGATATTCTGGATCTTGGTAATTTCTGTCGTGATATTATCATTTTCATCTGCGATTTTGTTTATTTCGATATGCTCTCTTCTTTTTTTGGTAAGATTTGCTAAGGGCTTGTCAATTTTGTTAATTCTTTCAAAGAACCAACTCCTTGTTTTGTTGATTCTTTCTATAGTTTTTTTTATTCCAAATCATTTAATTCTGCTTTGATTTTAATAATTTGCTTTCTCCTAATGGGTTTAGGGTTGGTTTGTTGCTCTTTTTCCAGGAGGTTAAGGTGAGACATTAACTAGTTGGTTTGCCATTTTCCCAACTTGCTGTTGTAGGCACTCAGCGCTATAAATTTTCCTCTGAGTACTGCCTTTGTTGTGTCCCTAAGGAGTTGATATTTGTGTGCTCCTCATTGTTAAATTTCATAAACAGTGGGATATCTCTTCTGATCTCTTCGTTTACCCATTGTTTTTGATTCAACAATGTGTTGTTCAGTCTCCATGAGTTACAGGGTTTTCTTTGGTGGAGATGTGTGTTCAGCTCCAATTTGATGCCTTTATAGTCTGAGAGTGTGCATGGAATAATTTCAGTGTTTCTGAATCTGTCCAGGTTTGCTTTATGGCCTAAGATGTGGTCTATTTTGGAAAATGTTCCATGTGCTGCTGAGAAAAACGTATATTGTGGTGTTACTGGGTGGAATATTCTGCAGATGTCTGTTAGATCTAGTCGGTCTATATAGTTGTTCAGTTCTACGGTTTCTCTTTTGAGTTTTTGCCTTGTTGATCTGTCCATAGGTGAGAGTGGTGTGTTAAACTCACCAACAATCACTGTATTTCGATCTATGTATGGTTTCAGTGTAAGTAAAGTTTGCTTGATGAAGTTTGGAGCTCCGGGATTGGGTGTGTAAATATTTAGGATAGTTATGTCTTCCTGGAGGAAAGATCCCTTTAGTAGTATGTTGTAACCTTCTTTGTCTTTTCTTACTAATTTTAGTTTGAAGTCTATTGTATCTGATATGAGGATGGCAACTCCAGCTTGTTTATGGGGGCAGTTAGCTTGATAGAGTTTATTCCAACCTCTCACTTTCAAAAGATGATTGTTTTTGGTTAAGATGTGTCTCTTGAAGACAGCAGAACGATGGCTCTTGTTTTTGATCCAACTAGACAGCCTATGCCGTTTAATTGGAGAGTTAAGTCCATTGATATTGAGAGTTAGGATTGAGAGATATTTATTAGTTCCTACCATTTTTAAAAGCTTTTAGTAGGGCCTGTGTCTGGATAGTTCTTGTGGTCCTTAGATGGTATGCTGTTTAGGTGCCTTTTCTTTCCCTATAATGCATTTATTTTGGTTTTGTATGTATAGAGCATCGTTGAGAATTCTCTGTAGTGTTGGTTTTGTTTCGACATATTGTTGCAGCTTTTCCCTGAAATGGAATGTTTTATTGTTCCCTCAGTTTGAATGAGAGCTTAGCTGGCTACAGTATTCTTGATTGGTAGTTATTTGATTTAAGGGCATGACATATATGCTTCCAGTCACTTCGTGCTTGCATGGTCTCTGCTGAGAAATCTGGGGTTATTCTGATTGGTTTGCCTTTATAGGTTACTGATCCCTTTTCCCTGGCTACCTTTAGGATCTTTCCTTTCATTTCTATTGATTCAGTTCGGATCACAATGTGGCGGTGGGATGTTCTTTTCCGGTCAGGTCTGTTTGGGGTTCTAAATGCTTCTCGTATGTGGATGGGCCTGCCCTTCTGGATATCTGGGAAATTCTCTGAGATGATTCCCTGAAGTATATTTCCAATACCATTGACCTCTTTCTCCACACCCTCCTCAATACCAACTAGCCTTAAATTAGGCTTCCTAATTGTATCTTGGACCTCCTGAAGCGCTCTCTCATATTTCCTAGATTTGGATTGACTCATTTTCTGTTCTTTATAATACCTAAATTATCTTCAGCCCCGGAAATTCTCTCCTCTGCATTGTCTAACCTGCTATCAAAGCTATCTACTTTATTTTTCATCTCCCTTGCTTCTAATTGCTCACTTTTGATGCCTTGCGTCTCTTGTTTTACATCATGTATAGATTTCTTTATCTCCTTGATTTCCTTTTGAGTGGTTAGCTCAGTAGCTTTATTTTCTTTGGACATTTGCTGGAGTTTGGTCACGTTTTTATTTGTGGATTCTATGAATTCATCCATCTTTCTTTGAAAAACCTTTATTATGGCCTCCTTTATGGCTTCTTCTTTTTCACTTATCACCTTGTTTTTGCTTTCCTCTTGTTCAGCTATGGCTTCCTCCATTATCTCTTTTTTATATTTTCACATTTTCCATTAATGATGTTTATCAATTGCATTTGTGTAGCACTTGGAAGACTCTCCTCTAGGTTTGCCAGTGACTGTTCCATTGTCTATTTACATGGGGTGGGGGATGTTGTTTCTTGATTTGACATTTTTCTTGAGTTTCTTGTTCTGCCCATTTGAAAATGGGAGCAAGATTACTACTAAATACGATTATAGTTTTTCAGATATAACCAACCTGGACCTCTGTAGCTGGCAGACACTAGATGTTCACAAGTTTTGAATGTTATTATCACTCTTTCTTTTTGTGCACTTACAAACCAGTCTAACACAACCACTGATAAGCGATTTATTCCCAAAACAATAAGCCTCTCAATCCAAACTCTTTTGTTTTTAAGTCCCTCTGAGCCTAGAGAATAATTAACCACCTACATATACAATATTGCTCAACAGCCATCAAGTGTAGATCCGTGCAGTATAAGGGTTGAAAGACGAGCAGAGGTCCAGAGATAGAAAAAAAGAGTGAGAGAGGTCAGGGGAAGTACAAGAGAATTAACGTAGGAGTGTAAGTATATTGTAGTCATGAAGAAAAGGTATAGCATAAGAATAACTGACCTAAGTTGGTAAGTAGGTAGCATATTTGAGTACAAAGTTTGGAAAGTATTAGAATAAAACTTATGTGTTGCTGCACGACTAGCTCTTAGCCCAACCAGTGGTCTCACAGTGGACCATGGGATGGATCTATTTTTCTTGTCTACGTTGAGGGAAAGGGGTATTTCACAAGATGCAGAAGCGAAGATTTCAGAAGCAAATGCTGTGAGTGAATTAGCTCGTAAAAAGCATTTTTATTTTCTTTTATCTTTCTGCCAGTCTTGGGGCTTGAATTCAGGGCCTGAGCACTGTCCTCGGGTTTTCTCAAGTCTAGCCCTCTGCCACTTGAGCCACAGTGCCACATCAAGATTTTCTATCTATGTTATACTGAGCAATCAAACCCAGATCTTCATGGATGCTAGGCAAGCAGTCTACCACTATGCCAAACTCTCAACCCTGACATAGTAATTATAAAGTCATCATTATCATCATCATATCCAAATATCTTTTCTCCTACAAAGAATGAAACAATTAACTGTGTCTAATGCTTTTTTTTAATTTCACTAATTCTTCTGTGTTTTTTCCTCTTGCATTTTTTACACTTGACAGCAAAGCTAATCATCAGGAAAAAATTGATTAGGATACAGAAACCTAATAATATCCTAGTAGATTGACGTCAAAAATATGTGCAAGATGCCCTGTATGTTTCACCTAGTGGTAGAGTACTTGGCTACCAAGCAAAAAGACTCAGGTTTGATTCCTCATTACCACATACATAGAAAACGCTGCAAGTGGTGCTGTGGCTCGGTGGGACAGCTAAAGCCTAAAGAAAGCCCAAGAACAATGTTTACACTCTGAGGTCAAGTCCCAAGAGTAGGAAAAACAAAAAAAAATTCGACAAGGGGCAAAATGCAGGCAGAGAAGGCACTGTGACGCAAATGTTTTGTAAAGGATGAGGGCAATATTGACCCTTATGTTTGATTCTTACCTAAGAATGGCTCCTTGAGCCTGAGACCAGACTGGTAGTTGGGCCTAGTGGAAGACATTGGGATTGGACAAATAAGGTGTGCTGTTTACTACATCCCCATGTATACTGTGAGATTGGAGGAGATGTTCAGCCTCGAGTATGTCTTTGGTGAGGTCTTTTGTGAGCAAGGATCTTTGGTCATTGGGCCCTGAAAGGTGACCCTGCCTCCCTCACAATGGAACAGAATATGGAACCCTGGTAACCAAGCGACTGTAACTAACAACCAGCTCAAGCCAGCTCACTTGGCCTGTGGCTCAGGAGGAAGAAAGATGTTGCTGTGCTGTTGCCAAAGGTCAGGAAACTCGAGTCTCAGGCATGGAAGTTGTGGATGTCTTACTCGAAGATGTACATGCTAGATCATTGCCAAGCCACAAATCCAGTATAACAGAACTTTCTCTAAGAAGAAGGCAAGGAAAATCCAGGGCAACCAGATGAGGTAAATTTCTAAGAAGAAATGTATTTGACCCCATCATCCTCCCCACACACTACAACATTCTTTTTTTTCAATTTTTTTTTATAATTAGTAACAGGGTTAGATGATATTTGCCAGATAGAAGGTGCATGAATTCACATACATTGATACCCTTTCATATGTCTTGGTACCCATTTCCCTCCAACCCCACACCCCCCACCCGTCTTGGTTTTCCCCCCTTCCCTATCAAATTTCAAATATCCAAATACAAATAAATTCAATATATAAGATAAAGTGAAATACTATACCAATGTGGGATAACCAAGGGACAGCAAACGAGATGAGAGACAACATAGTACATTAAGGACAACAATCATTCATTATATGGCTTTTGTGTCAATATCCTGGAGGTCCTTTCAATTAGCTTCACATAATATGGCCTTATATATGGCCTTTTGCTCTATTGACAATCTCTGCTAGTAGAGCCCAAGGTTTCTACTGATTATGACGAATGAGGGAAACCACTGAGCCTAAGTTACTTTGAGTCTGGCTTACTTCACTTAATATGATTTGTTCTAAGTCTTTCCATTTCCTAAAAAATGGGGCGATGTCATTCTTTCTGACAGCAGCATAGAATTCCATTGTGTACAAATACCAAAACTTGTTGATCCACTCATCCACTGAGGGACATCTGGGTTGGTTCCATATCTTTGCTATGGTGAATAGTGCTGCAATGATCATTGTTGTGCTAGTGGGTTTAGTATGCCCTTTTTTCTGGATTGTTGGGTAAATGCCAAGTAGTGGAATTGCTGGGTCATAGGGGAGTTCTATGTTTAGCCTTTGAGGCACTGCCACACTGCTTTCCATAGTGGTTGAACGAGTTTGCACTCCCACCAACAGTGTAGTAGTGATCCCTCCTGGCCACATCCCCTCCAGCATCTGTTGTCATTCGTTATCCTGATCCTGGCCATTCTAACTGGAGTGAGGTGGAATCTTAGATTTGTTTTGATTTGCATTTCTTTTATGACCAGAGATGTGGAGCATTTCTTCATGTGTCTATAGGCCATTTTTGTTTCTTCTTCAGAGAAGACTCTCTTTAAGACTTTGGCCCATGTTTAATGGGATGGGTGTTACTTTGGCGGTTAGTTTTGGAGTGATTCAATTTTTTGAGTTGTTGATATATTTTAGATATGAGGCCTTGGTCCGTTGTTTGGTTGGTGAAGATCTTCTCCCACTCTGTAGGCTTCCTGATTAGTTTACTAGCTATATCCGTTGCCATACAAAAGCTCTGCAGTTTAATGCAGTCCCACTTATCCAGCCTTTCTCTGATTTGTTGTGATTCTTGGTCCTTATTAAGAAAGTTTCGACCTGTGCCAAGGAGGCCTAATGTATCTCCTATTCCTTCCTGTAAACTTTTCAGTGTGTCAGCTTTAACCTCCAGGTCTTTGATCCATTTGGAGTTAATTCTAGTGCAAGGTGACAAAGAAGGATCCAACTTTAGTTTTCTGCAGGTGTTTAACCAGTTCTGCCAGCACAACTTGTTGAAGAGGCTATCTTTCTTCCATTCTATTTTTTTGGCTCCCTTGTCAAAGGTTAGGTTGCCATAGGTCTGTGGTTTAATATCTGGGTCCGCAGCTCTATTCCATTGGACTTCAGGCCTATTCTTGTGCCAGTACCAAGCTGTTTTGAGAATTATAGCTCTGTAATAGAGTCTAAAGTTTGGAATTGAAATTCTTCCAGCACTGTTCTTTCTGCTAAGAAGTTTTTTTGCTATACGGGGTCTTTTATTATTCCACATGAAATTTTGAATTGCCTCTTCTATTTCTTTAAAGAATGACATTGGGATGTTGATGGGTATTGCATTGAATTTGTAGATAGCCCTTGGCAAGATTGTCATTTTCACAATGTTGATTCTTCCAATCCAGGAGCATGGGAGGTTTTTCCATTTCCTTAGTTCTGCTTTAATTTCCTTTTTTATGGTTTTAAAGTTTTCATCTAAACGGTCCTTTACATTCTTAGTTAAGCTAATTGCTAGGTACTTTATTTTCTTTAAGGCTATTGTGAAAGTATTTTCTTTCCTGATTATTGCCTCTTTCCTCTCAGTGTTGGCGTAAAGTAAGGCAGTTGATTTGTGAGGGTTGATTTTATGGCCTGCTACCCTTCCAAAGCTTTGAATCAGCTCAAGGAGCTTGGGAGTAGAGTCTATAGGATTCTTTAAATACAGAATCATATCATCTGCAAAGAGGGATAGTTTTCTTTCCTCTTTCACTACTTGGATCCCCTTTATGCTTGTTTCTTGCCTTATTGCACTGCCTAGGAATTCTAGTACTATGTTAAAAAGGAGTGGAGAGAGTGGGCATCCTTGTCTCGTTCCTGATTTTAGAGGGAATGGCTTTAGATTTTCACCATTAAGTATAATACTAGCAGTGGGTTTCTCATACACAGCCTTTATTACATTGAGAAATGTTCCATGGATTCCTAGTTTCTCCACATCTTTTTGCATAAAGGGGTTTGGATCTTGTCAAATGCCTTTTCCGCATCTATTGAGACAATCATGTGATTTTATCCCTGCTCCTGTTGATGTGTTGAATTATATTAATTGATTTTGTGTATGTTGAACCAGCTTTGCCTCCCTGTGATGAATCCAGTTTGATCATAGTGTATAATTTTTTTAATGAGTTCTTGTAGACGGTTGGCCAGTATTTTGTTGAGAAGTTTTGCATCGATGATCATCAAAGAAATGGGTCTATAGATCTCTTTCTTTGATGAATCTCTGTCTGGTTTGGGGATGAGGGATATGCTGGCTTCACAGAATCAGTTTGGTAAAGAACCTTCATTTTCAATTTCGTTGAACAGCTTGAGGAGTATTGGTGTGAGCTCTGCTTTGAAGACCTTATAGAATTCAGCTGTGAATCCATCTGTCCCTGGGCTCTTTCTAACTGGAAGTTGTGTAATTTCCTTTTCTATTTCAGAGCTTGAAATAGGTCTGTTGAGTTGGGTTAGCTCTTCTTGGTTCAGTGTGGGTATGTTAATATTGTCTAGGAATTCATCCATTTCTTCTAGATTCTCAAATTTGTTGGCGTAAAGGTTTGAGAAGTATTCCCAAATGATATTCTGGATCTTGGTATTTTCTGTCGTGATATTACCATTTTCATCTGCGATTTTGTTTTTTTCGATATGCTCTCTCCTTTTTTTGGTAAGATTTGCTAAGGACTTGTCAATTTTGTTAATTCTTTCAAAGAACCAACTCCTTGTTTTGTTGACTCTTTCTATAGATTTTTTTTATTCCAAATCATTTAATTCTGCTTTGATTTTAATAATTTGCTTTCTCGTAATGGGTTTAGGGTTGGTTTGTTGCTCTTTTTCCAGGAGGTTAAGGTGAGACATTAACTAGTTGGTTTGCCATTTTTCCAACTTGCTGTTGTAGGCACTCAGCGCTATAAAATTTCCTCTGAGTACTGCCTTTGTTGTGTCCCTAAGGAGTTGATATTTGTGTGCTCCTTATTGTTAAATTTCATAAACAGTTGGATATCTGTTCTGATCCCTTCGATTACCCATTGTTTTTGATTCAACAATGTGTTGTTCAGTCTCCATGAGTTACAGGGTTTTCGTTGGTGGAGATGTGTGTTCAGCTCCAATTTGATGCTTTTATGGTCTGAGAGTGTGCATGGAATAATTTCAGTGTTTCTGAATCTGTCCAGGTTTGCTTTATGGCCTAAGATGTGGTCTATTTTGGAAAATGTTCCATGTGCTGCTGAGAAAAACGTATATTGTGTTGTTACTGGGTGGAATATTCTGCAGATGTCTGTTACATCTATTCGGTCTATATAGTTGTTCAGTTCTAAGTTTTCTCCGTTGAGTTTTTGCCTTGTTGATCTGTCCATAGGTGAGAGTGGTGTGTTAAACTCACAAACAATCACTGTATTTCAATCTATGTATGGTTTCAGTGTAAGTAAAGTTTGCTTGATGAAGTTTGGAGCTCCGGGATTGGGTGTGTAAATATTTAGGATCGTTATGTCTTCCTGGAGGAAAGATCCGTTTAGTAGTATAGTAACCTTCTTTGTCTTTTCTTTCTAATTTTAGTTTGAAGTCTATTGTCTGATATCAGGATGGCAACTATAGCCTGTTTATGGGGGCAGTTAGCTTGATAGAATTTATTCCAACCTCTCACTTTCAAAAGATGATTGTTTTTGGGTAAGATGTGTCTCTTGAAGACAGCAGAACGATGGCTGTTGCTTTTTGATCCAACAAGACAGCCTATGCCGTTTAATTGGAGAGTAAGTCCATTGATATTGAGAGTTAGGATTGATAGATATTTATTAGTTCCTACCATTTTTAAAAGCTTTTAGTAGGGCCTGTGTCTTGACAGTTCTTGTGGTCCTTAGATGGTATGCTGTTTTGGTGCCATTTCTTTCCCTATAATGCATTTATTTTGGTTTTGTATGTATAGAGCATCGTTGAGAATTCTCTGTAGTGTTGGTTTTGTTTCGACATATTGTTGCATCTTTTCCCTGGAATGGAATGTTTTATTGTTCCCTCAGTTTGAATGAGAGCTTAGCTGGCTACACTATTCTTGGTTGGTAGTTATTTGATTTAAGGGCATGACATATATGCTTCCAGTCACTTCGGGTTTGCATGGTCTCTGCCGAGAAATCTGGGGTTATTCTGATTGGTTTGCCTTTACAGGTTACTGATCCCTTTTCCCTGGCAGCCTTTAGGATCTTTCCTTTCGTTTCTATTGATCCAGTTCGGATCACAATGTGGCAGTGGGATGTTCTTTTCTGGTCAGGTCTGTTTGGGGTTCTAAAAGCTTCTCGTAACTGGATGGGCGTGCCCTTCTGAATATTTGGGAAATTCTCTGAGATGATTCCCTGAAGTATATTTCCAATACCATTGACCTCTTTTTCCACGCCGTCCTCAATACCAACTAGCCTTAAATTAGGCTTCCTAATTGTATCTTGTACCTCCTGAAGCGCTCTCTCATATTTCCTCGATTTGGATTGACTCATTTTCTGTTCTTGATGATACCTAAATTATATTCAGCCCCGGAAATTCTCTCCTCTGCAATGTCTAACCTGCTATCAAAGCTCTCTACTTTATTTTTCATCTCCCTTGCTTCTAATTGCTCACTTTTGATGCCTTGCATCCCTTGTTTAAGATCATGTATGGATTTCTTTATCTCCACGATTTCCTTTTGAGTGGTTAGCTCAGTAGCTTTATTTTCTTTGGACATTTGCTGGAGTTTGGTGACGTTTTTATTTGTGGATTCTATGAATTCATCCATCTTTCTTTGAAAAACCTTTATTATGGCCTCCTTTATGGCTTCGTCTTTTTCACTTATCACCTTGTTTTTGCTTTCCTCTTGTTCAGCTATGGCTTCCTCCATTATCTCTTGGTTTATATTTTCACATTTTCCATTAAGGATGTTTATCAATTGCATTTGTGTAGCAATTGGAAGACTCTCCTCTAGGTTTGCCAGTGACTGTTCCATTGTCTATTTACATTGGGTGGGGGATGTTGTTTCTTGATTTGACATTTTTCTTGAGTTTCTTGTTCTGCCCATTTGAAAATGGGAGCAAGATTACTACTAAATACGATTATAGTTTTTCAGATATAACTAACCTAGACCTCTGTAGCTGGCAGACACTAGATGTTCACAAGTTTTGATTGGTATTATCACTCTTTCTTTTTGTGCACTTGCAGACCAGTCTAATACAACCACTGATAAGCGATTTATACCCAAAACAATAAGCCTCTCAATCCAATCTCTATTGTCTTTAAGTCCCTCTGAGCCTAGAGAATAATTAACCACCTACATATACAATATTGCTCAACAGCCATCAAGTGTAGATCCGTGCAGTATAAGGGTTGAAAGACGAGCAGAGGTCCAGAGATAGAAAAAAAGTATGAGAGAGGTCAGGGGAGGTACAAAAGGACTAACATAGGGGTGTAAGAATATTGTAGTCATGAAGAAAAGGTATAGCATAAGGATAACTAACCTAAGTTGGTAAGTAGGTAGCATATTTGAGTACAAAGTTTGGAAAGTATTAGAATAAAACTTATGTGTTGCTGCACGACTAGCTCTTAGCCCAACCAGTGGCCTCACAGTGGACCATGGGATGGATCTGTTTTTCTTGTCTCCGTTGAGGGAAAGGGCTATTACACAAGATGCAGAAACGAAGATTTCAGAAGCAAATTCTGTGAGTGAATTAGCTCATAAAAAGCATTTTTATTTTCTTTTATCTTTCTGGCAGTCTTGGGGCTTGAATTCAGGGCCTGAGCACTGTCTTGCTGTTTTTTCATGTCTAGCCCTCTGCCACTTGAGCCACAGTGCCACATCTAGATTTTCTATCTATATGATACTGAGCAATCAAACCCAGATCTTCATGGATGCGAGGCAAGCACTCTACCACTATGCCAAACTCTCAACCCTGATATAGCAATTATAAAGTCATCATCATCATCATCATCATCATATCCAAATATCTTTTCTCCTACAAAGAATGAACACTTAACTGTGTCTAATGCTTTTTTTTAATTTCTCTAACTCTTCTGTGTTTTTCCCTCTTGCAGTTTTTACAATTGACAGCAAAGCTAATCATTAGGAAAAAATTGATTAGGATACAGAAACCTAATAATATCCTAGTAGATTGACGTCAAAAATATGTGCAAGATGCCCTTTGTGTTTGACCTCGTGGTAGAGTACTTGGCTAACAAGCAAAAAGACTCAGGTTTGATTCCTCATTACCACATACATAGAAAACGCTGCAAGTGGTGCTGTGGCTCGGTGGGACAGCTAAAGCCTAAAGAAAGCCCAAGAACCATGTTCACACTCTGAGGTCAAGTCCCAAGACTAGGAAAAACAAAAAAAAATTCGACAAGGGGCAAAATGCAGGCAGAGAAGGCACTGTGAAGCAAATGTTTTGTAAAGGATGAGGGCAATATCGACCCTTAAGTTTGGATCTTACCTAAGAAAGGCTCCTTGAGCCTGAGACCAGACTGGTAGTTGGGCCTAGTGGAAGACATTGGGATTGGACAAATAAGGTGTGCTGTTTACTACATCCACCTGTATATTGTGAGATTGGAGGAGAGATTCAGCCTCCAGTATGTCTTTGGTGAGGTCTTTTGTGAGCAAGGATCTTTGGTCATTGGGCCCTGAAAGGTGACCCTGCCTCCCTCACAATGGAACAGAATATGAAACCCTGGTAACCAAGCCACTGTAACTAACAACCAGCTCAAGCCAGCTCACTTGGCCTGTGGCTCAGGAGGAAGAAAGATGTTGCTGTGCTGTTGCCAAAGTTCAGGAAACTCGAGTCTCAGGCATGGAAGTTGTGGATGTCTTACTCGAAGATATACATGCTAGATCATTGCCAAGCCACAAATCCAGTATAACAGAACTTTCTCTAAGAAGAAGGCCAGGAAAATCCAGGGCAACCAGATGAGGTAAATTTCTAAGAAGAAATGTATTTGACCCCATCATCCTCCCTACACACTACAACTTTCTTTTTTTTCATTTTTTTATTGTAATTAGTAATAGGGTTAGATGATATTTGCCAGATAGAAGGTGCATTAATTCACATACATTGATACCCTTTCACATGTCTTGGTACCCATTTCCCTCCAAACCCACACCCCCCACCCGTCTTGGTTTTCCCCCCTTCCCTATCAAATTTCAAATATCCAAATACAAATAAATTCAATGTATAAGAAAAAGCGAGATACTATACCAATATGGGATAACCAAGGGACAGCAAACGAGATGAGAGACAACATAGTACATTAAGGACAACAATCATTCATTATATGGCATTTGTTTCAATATCCTGGAGGTCCTTTCAATTAGCTTCACATTATATGGCCTTATATATGGCCTTTTTCTCTATTGCCAATCTCGGCTAGTAGAGCCCAAGGTTTCTACTGATTATGACGAATGAGGGAAACCACTGAGCCTAAGTTCCTTTGAGTCTGGCTTACTTCACTTAATATGATTTGTTCTAAGTCCTTCCATTTCCTAACAAATGGGGCGATGTCATTCTTTCTGACAGCAGCATAGAATTCCATTGTGTACAAATACCACAACTTCTTGATCCACTCATCAACTGAGGGACATCTGGGTTGGTTCCATATCTTTGCTATGGTGAATAGTGCTGCAATGAACATTGTTGTGCTAGTGGGTTTAGTATGCCCTTGTTTCTGGATTGTTGGGTAAATGCCAAGTAGGGAATTGCTGGGTCATAGGGGAGTTGTATGTTTAGCCTTTTGAGGCACTGCCACAATGCTTTCCATAGTGGTTGAACGAGTTTGCACTCCCACCAACAGTGTAGTAGTGATCCCTCCTGGCCACATCCCCTCCAGCATCTGTTGTCATTCGTTTTCCTGATCCTGGCCATTCTAACTGGAGTGAGGTGGAATCTTAGAGTTGTTTTGATTTGCATTTCTTTTATGACCAGAGATGTGGAGCATTTCCTCATGTGTCTATAGGCCATTATTGTTTCTTCTTCAGAGAAGTCTCTCTTTAAGTCTTTGGCCCTTTTTTAATGGGATGGGTGTTACTTTGGAGGTTAGTTTTGGAGTGATTCAATTTTTTGAGTTGTTGATATATTTTAGATATGAGGCCTTTGTCCATTGTTTGGTTGGTGAAGATCTTCTCCCACTCTGTAGGCTTCCTGATTAGTTTACTAGCTATATCCGTTGCCATACAAAAGCTCTGCAGTTTAATGCAGTGCCACTTATCCAGCCTTTCTCTGATTTGTTGTGATTCTTGGTCCTTATTAAGAAAGTTTCGACCTGTGCCAAGGAGGCCTAGTGTATCTCCTATTCCTTCCTGTAAACTTTTCAGTGTGTCAGCTTTTACCTCCAGGTCTTTGATCCATTTGGAGTTAATTCTAGTGCAAGGTGACAAAGAAGGATCCAACTTTAGTTTTCTGCAGGTGTTTAACCAGTTCTGCCAGCACAACTTGTTGAAGAGGCTATCATTCTTCCATTCTATTTTTTTGGCTCCCTGGTCAAAGATTAGGTGGCCATAGGTCTGTGGTTTAATATCTGGGTCCGCAGTTCTACTCCATTGGACTTCAGGCCTGTTCTTGTGCCAGTACCAAGGTGTTTTGAGAATTATAGCTCTGTAATAGAGCCTTAAGTTTGGAATTGACATTCCTCCAGCGCTGTTCTTTCTGCTAAGGAGTGTTTTTGCTATACGGGGTCTTTTATTATTCCATATGAAATTTTGAATTGCCTTTTCTATGTCTTTGAAGAATGACATTGGGATGTTGATGGGTATTACATTGAATTTGTAGATAGCCCTAGGCAAGATTTTCATTTTCACAATGTTGATTCTTCCATTCCAGGAGCATGGGAGGATTTTCCATTTCCTTAGTTCTGCTTAAATTTCCTTTTTTATGGTTTTAAAGTTTTCATCTAAATGGTCCTTTACATTTTTAGTTAAGCTAATTGCTAGGTACTTTATTTTCTTTGAGGCTATTGTGAAAGGATTTTCTTTCCTGATTATTGCCTCGTTCCTCTCAGTGTTGGCGTAAAGTAAGGCAGTTGATTTGTGAGGGTTGATTTTATGTCCTGCTACACTTCCAAAGCTTTGACTCAGCTAGAGGAGCTTGGGAGTAGAGTCTATAGGATTCTTTAAATACAGAATCATGTCATCTACAAAGAGGGATAGTTTTATTTCCTCTTTCCATACTTGGATCCCCTTTATGCTTGCTTCTTGCCTTATTGCACTGCCTAGGAATTCTAGTACTATGTTTAAAAGGAGTGGAGAGAGTGGGCATCCTTGTCCACTTACATTGAGAAATGTTCCATGGATTCCTAATTTCTCCACATCTTTTTACATAAAGGGATTTTGGATCTTGTCAAATGCCTTTTCCGCATCTATTGAGACAATCATGTGATTTTATCCCTGCTCCTGTTGATGTGTTGAATTATATTAATTGATTTTGTGTATGTTGAACCAGGTTTGCCTCCCTGTGATGAATCCAGTTTGATCATAGTGTATATTTTTCTTGATGGGTTGTTGTAGACGGTTGGCCAGTATTTTGTTGAGAAGTTTTGCATCGATGTTCATCAAAGAAATGGGTCTATATATCTCTTTCTTTGATGAATCTCTGTCTGGTTTGGGATGAGGGATATGCTGGCTTCACAGAATCAGTTTGGTAAAGAACCTTCATTTTCAATTTCGTTGAAGAGCCTGAGGAGTATTGGTGTGAGCTCTGCTTTGAAGACCTTATAGAATTCAGCTGTGAATCCATCTGGCCCTGGGCTCTTTTTAAGTGGAAGTTGTCTAATTTCCATTTCTATTTCAGAGCTTGAAATAGGCCTGTTGAGTTGGGTTAGCTCTTCTTGGTTCAGTGTGGGTATGTTAATATTGTCTAGGAATTCATCCATTTCTTCTAGATCGCAAATTTGTTGGTGTAAAGGTTTGAGAAGGATTCCCTCATGATATTCTGGATCTTGGTAATTTCTGTCGTGATATTACCATTTTCATCTGCGATTTTGTTTATTTCGATATGCTCTCTTCTTTTTTTGGTAAGATTTGCTAAGGGCTTGTCAATTTTGTTAATTCTTTCAAGAACCAACTCCTTGTTTTGTTGATTCTTTCTATAGTTTTTTTATTCCAAATCATTTAATTCTGCTTTGATTTTAATAATTTGCTTTCTCCTAATGGGTTTAGGGTTGGTTTGTTGCTCTTTTTCCAGGAGGTTAAGGTGGGACATTAACTAGTTGGTTTGCCATTTTTCCAACTTGCTGTTGTAGTCACCCCGCGCTATAAAATTTCCTCTGAGTACTGCCTTTGTTGTGTCCCTAAGGAGTTGATATTTGTGCGCTCCTTATTGTTAAATTTCATAAACAGTGGGATATCTCTTCTGATCTCTTCGATTACCCATTGTTTTTGATTCAACAATGTGTTGGTCAGTCTCCATGAGTTACAGGGTTTTCTTTGGTGGAGATGTGTGTTCAGCTCCAATTTGATGCCTTTATGGTCTGAGAGTGTGCATGGAATAATTTCAGTGTTTCTGAATCTGTCCAGGTTTGCTTTATGGCCTAACATGTGGTCTATTTTGGAAAATGTTCCATGTGCTGCTGAGAAAAACGTATATTGTGGTGTTACTGGGTGGAATATTCTGCAGATGTCTGTTAGATCTAGTTGGTCTATATAGTTGTTCAGTTCTAAGGTTTCTCCTTTGAGTTTTTGCCTTGTTGATCTGTCCATAGGTGAGAGTGGTGTGTTAAACTCACCAGCAATCACTGTATTTCGATCTCTGTATGGTTTCAGTGTAAGTAAAGTTTGCTTGATGAAATTTGGAGCTCCGGGATTGGGTGTGTAAATATTTAGGATCGTTATGTCTTCCGGGAGGAAAGATCCCTTTAGTAGTATGTAGTAACCTTCTTTGTCTTTTCTTACTAATTTTAGTTTGAAGTCTATTGTATCTGATATGAGGATGGCAACTCTAGTCTGTTTATGGGGGCAGTTAGCTTGATAGAGTTTATTCCAACCTCTCACTTTCAAAAGATGATTGTTTTTGGGTAAGATGAGTCTCTTGAAGTCAGCAGAATGATGGCTCCTGTTTTTGATCCAACTAGACAACCTATGCCGTTTAATTGGAGATGCCTTAGATGGTATGCTGTTTAGGTGCCATTTCTTTCCCTATATTGCATTTATTTTGGTTTTCTATGTATAGAGCATCTTTGAGAATTGTCTGTAGTGTTGGTTTTGTTTCGACATATTGTTGCAGCTTTTCCCTGGAATGGAATGTTTTTATTTTTCCCTCAGTTATGAATGAGAGCTTAGCTGGCTACAGTATTCTTGGTTGGTAGTTGTTTGATTTAAGGGCATGACATATATGCTTCCAGTCACTTCGTGCTTGCATGGTCTCTGCTGAGAAATCTGGGGTTATTCTGATTGGTTTGCCTTTGTAGGTTACTGATCCCTTTTCCCTGGCTACCTTTAGGATCTTTCCTTTCATTTCTATTGATTCAGTTCGGATCACAATGTGGCGGTGGGATGTTCTTTTCCGGTCAGGTCTGTTTGGGGTTCTAAATGCTTCTCGTATGTGGATGGGCCTGCCCTTCTGGATATCTGGGAAATTCTCTGAGATGATTCCCTGAAGTATATTTCCAATACCATTGACCTCTTTCTCCATGCCCTCCTCAATACCAACTAGCCTTAAATTAGGCTTCCTAATTGTATCTTGGACCTCCTGAAGCGCTCTCTCATATTTCCTAGATTTGGATTGACTCATTTTCTGTTCTTTATAATACCTAAATTATCTTCAGCCACGGAAATTCTCTCCTCTGCAATGTCTAACCTGCTATCAAAGCTATCTACTTTATTTTTCATCTCCCTTGCTTCTAATTGCTCACTTTTGATGCCTTGCATCCCTTGTTTTAGATCATGTATGGATTTCTTTATCTCCTTGATTTCCTTTTGAGTGGTTAGCTCAGTAGCTTTATTTTCTTTGGACATTTGCTGGAGTTTGGTCACGTTTTTATTTGTGGATTCTTTGAATTCATCCATCTTTCTTTGAAAAACCTTTATTATGACCTCCTTTATGGCTTCTTCTTTTTCACTTATCACCTTGTTTTTGCTTTCCTCTTGTTCAGGTATGGCTTCCTCCATTATCTCTTTCTTTATATTTTCACATTTTTCATTAATGATGTTTATCAATTGCATTTGTGTAGCACTTGGAAGACTCTGGTCTAGGTTTGCCAGTGACTGTTGCATTGTCTGTTTACATTGGGTGGGGGATGTTGTTTCTTGATTTGACATTTTTCTTGAGTTTCTTGTTCTGCCCATTTGAAAATGGGAGCAAGATTACTACTAAATACGATTAGAGTTTTTCAGATATAACCAACCTAGACCTCTGTAGCTGGCAGACACTAGATGTTCACAAGTTTTGATTGGTATTATCACTCTTTCTTTTTGTGCACTTACAGACCAGCCTAATACAACCACTGATAAGCTATTTATACCCAAAACAATAAGCCTCTCAATCCAATCTCTATTGTCTTTAAGTCCCTCTGAGCCTAGAGAATAATTAACCACCTACATATACAATATTGTTCAAATGCCATCAGGTGTAGATCCGTGCAGTATAAGGGTTGAAAGACGAGCAGAGGTCCAGAGATAGAAAAAAAGGATGAGAGAGGTCAGGGGAGGTGCAAGAGGATTAACGTAGGAGTGTAAGAATATTGTAGTAATGCAGAAAAGTTATAGCATAAGGATAACTGACCTAAGTTTGTAAGTAGGTAGCATATTTGAGTACAAAGTTTGGAAAGTATTAGAATAAAACTTATGTGTTGCTGCACGACTAGCTCTTAGCCCAACCAGTGGCCTCACAGTGGACCATGGGATGGATCTGTTTTTCTTGTCTCCGTTGAGGGAAAGGGCTATTACACAAGATGCAGAAGCGAAGATTTCAGAAGCAAATGCTGTGAGTGAATTAGCTCGTAAAAAGCATTTTTATTTTCTTTTATCTTTCTGCCAGTCTTGGGGCTTGAATTCAGGGCCTGAGCACTGTCCTCGGGTTTTCTCAAGTCTAGCCCTCTGCCACTTGAGCCACAGTGCCACATCTAGATTTTCTATCTATGTGGTACTGAGCAATCAAACCCAGATCTTCATGGATGCTAGGCAAGCACTCTACCACTATGCCAAACTCTCAACCCTGACATAGTAATTATAAAGTCATCATCATCATCATCATATCCAAATATCCTTTCTCCTACAAAGAATGAACACTTAACTGTGTCTAATGCTTTTTTTTTAATTTCACTAATTCTTCTGTGTTTTTCCCTCTTGCATTTTTTACACATGACAGCAAAGCTAATCTTCAGGAAAAAATTGATTAGGATACAGAAACCTAATAATATCCTAGTAGATTGACATCAAAAATATGTGCAAGATGCCCTGTGTGTTTGACTTAGTGGTAGAGTCCTTGGCTACCACGCAAAAAGACTCACGTTTGATTCCTCATTACCACATACATAGAAAACGCTGCAAGTGGTGCTGTGGCTCGGTGGGACAGCTAAAGCCTAAAGAATGCCCAAGAACAATGTTTACACTCTGAAGTCAAGTCCCGAGACTAGCAAAAACAAAAAAAATTCGACAAGGGGCAAAATGCAGGCAGAGAAGGCACTGTGAAGCAAATGTTTTGTAAAGGATGAGGGCAATATTGACCCTTAAGTTTGGATCTTACCTAAGAAAGGCTCCTTGAGCCTGAGACCAGACTGGTAGTTGGGCCTAGTGGAAGACATTGGGATTGGACAAATAAGGTGTGCTGTATACTACATCCACATGTATATTGTGAGATTGGAGGAGATGTTCAGCCTCCAGTATGTCTTTGGTGAGGTCTTTTGTGAGCAAGGATCTTTGGTCATTGGGCCCTGAAAGGTGACCCTGCCTCCCTCACAATGGAACAGAATATGGAACCCTGGTAACCAAGCCACTGTAACTAACAACCAGCTCAAGCCAGCTCACTTGGCCTGTGGCTCAGGAGGAAGAAAGATGTTGCTGTGCTGTTGCCAAAGGTCAGGAAACTCGAGTCTCAGGCATGGAAGTTGTGGATGTCTTACTCGAAGATGTACATGCTAGATCATTGCCAAGCCACAAATCCAGTATAACAGAACTTTCTCTAAGTAGAAGGCCAGGAAAATCCAGGGCAACCAGATGAGGTAAATTTCTAAGAAGAAATGTATTTGACCCCGTCATTCTCCCCACACACTACAACTTTCTTTTTTTTCATTTTTTTATTGTAATTAGTAAAAGGGTTAGATGATATTTGCCAGATAGAAGGTGCATTAATTCACATACATTGATACCCTTTCACATGTCTTGGTACCCATTTCCCTCCAAACCCACACCCCCCACCCGTCTTGGTTTTCACCCCTTCCCTATCAAATTTCAAATATCCAAATACAAATAAATTCAATATATCAGATAACAAAGTGAGATACTATACAAATATGGGATAACCAAGGGACAGCAAAGGAGATGAGAGACAACATAGTACATTAAGGACAACAATCATTCATTATGTGGCTTTTGTTTCAATATCCTGGAGGTCCTTTCATTTAGCTTCACATTATATGGCCTTATATATGGCCTTTTGCTCTATTGACAATCTCTGCTAGTAGAGCCCAAGGTTTCTACTGATTATGAAGAATGAGGGAAACCACTGAGCCTATGTTCCTTTGAGTCTGGCTTACTTCACTTAATATGATTTGTCTAAGTATTTCCATTTCCTAACAAATGGGGCGATGTCATTCTTTCTGACAGCAGCATAGAATTCCATTGTGTACAAATACCACAACTTGTTGATCAACTCATCAACTGAGGGACATCTGGGTTGGTTCCATATCTTTGTTATGGTGAATAGTGCTGCAATGAGCATTGTTGTGCTAGTGGGTTTAGTATGCCCTTGTTTCTGGATTGTTGGGTAAATGCCAAGTACTGGAATTGCTGGGTCATAGGGGAGTTCTATGTTTAGCCTTTTGAGGCACTGCCACACTGCTTTCCATAGTGGTTGAACGAGTTTGCACTCCCACCAACAGTGTAGTAATGATCCCTCCTGGCCACATCCCCACCAGCATCTGTTGTCATTCGTTTTCCTGAACCTGGCCATTCTAACTGGAATGAGGTGGAATCTTAGAGTTGTTTTGATTTGCATTTCTTTTATGACCAGAGATGTGGAGCATTTCCTCATGTGTCTGTAGGCCATTTTTGTTTCTTCTTCAGAGAAGACTCTCTTTAAGTCTTTGGCCCATTTTTTAAAGGGATGGGTGTTACTTTGGAGGTTAGTTTTGGAGTGATTTAATTTTTAGAATTGTTGATATATTTAGATATGAGGCCTTTGTCCGTTTCTTGGTTGCTGAAGATCTTCTCCTACTCTGTAGGCTTCCTGATTAGTTTACTAGCTATATCCGTTGCCATACAAAAGCTCTGCAGTTTAATGCAGTCCCACTTATCCAGCCTTTCTCTGATTTGTTGTGATTCTTGGTCCTTATTAAGAAAGTTTCGACCTGTGCCAAGGAGGCCTAGTGTATCTCCTATTCCTTCCTGTAACTTTTCAGTGTGTCAGCTTTTACCTCCAGGTCTTTGATCCATTTGGAGTTAATTCTAGTGCAAGGTGACAAAGAAGGATCCAAATTTAGTTTTCTGCAGGTGCTTAACCAGTTCTGCCAGCACAACTTGTTGAAGAGGCTATCTTTCTTCCATTCTATGTTTGGCCATAGGTCTGTGGTTTAATATCAGGGTCTGCAGTTCTACTCCAGTGGACTTCAGGCCTGTTCTTGTGCCAGTACCAAGCTGTTTCGAGAATTATTGCTCTGTAATAGAGTCTAAAGTTTGGAATTGAAATTCCTCCAGCGCTGTTCTTTCTGCTAAGAAGTGTTTTTGCTCTGCGGGGTCTGTTATTATTCCATATGAAATTCTGAATTGCCTCTTCTATTTCTTTAAAGAATGACATTGGGATGTTGATGGGTATTGCATTGAATTAGTAGATAGCCCTTGGCAAGATTGTCATTTTCACAATGTTGATTCTTCCAATCCAGGATCATGGGAGGTTTTTCCATTTCCTTAGTTCTGCTTTAATTTCTTTTTTTAGATTTTTAAAGTTTTCATCTAAACGGTCCTTTACATTCTTAGTTAAGCTAATTCCTAGGTACTTTATTTTCTTTGAGGCTATTGTGAAACGAGTTTCTTTCCTGATTATTGCCTCGTTCCTCTCACTCTTGGCATAAAGGAAGGCAGTTGATTTGTGAGGGTTGATTTTATGGCCTGCTACCCTTCCAAAGCTTTGAATCAGCTCAAGGAGCTTGGAGCTAGAGTCTATAGGATTCTTTAAATACAGAATCATGTCATCTGCACACAGGGATAGTTTTATTTCCTCTTTCCCTACTTTGATCCCCTTTATGCTTGCTTCTTGCCTTATTGCACTGCCTAGGAATTCTTGTACTATGTTAAAAAGGAGTGTAGAGAGTGGGCATCCTTGTCTTGTTCCTGATTTTAGAGGGAATGGCTTTAGATTTTCACCATTATGTATACTACTAGCAGTGGGTTTCTCATACACAGCCTTTATTACATTGAGAAATGTTCCATGGATTCCTAGTTTCTCCACATCTTTTAACATAAAGGGGTTTTGGATCTTGTCAAATGCCTTTTCCACATCTATTGAGACAATCATGTGATTTTTGTCCCTGCTCCTGTTGATGTGTTGCATTATATTAATTGATTTGTGTATGTTGAACCAGCTTTGCCTCCCTGTGATGAATCCAGTTTGATCATAGTGTATAATTTTTTTGATGAGTTGTTGTAGACGGTTGGCCAGTATTTTGTTGAGAAGTTTTGCATCGATGTTCATCAAAGAAATGGGTCTATAGTTCTCTTTCTTTGATGAATCTCTGTCTGGTTTGGGGATGAGGGATATACTGGCTTCACAGAATGAGTTTGGTAAAGAACCTTCATTTTCAATTTCGTTGAAGAGCTTGAGGTGTATTGGTGTGAGCTCTGCTTTGAAGACCTTATAGAATTCAGCTGTGAATCCATCTGCCCCTGGGCTCTTTTTAAGTATAAGTTGTCTAATTTCCATTTCTATTTCAGAGCTTGAAATAGGCCTGTTGAGTTGGGTTAGCTCTTCTTGGTTCAGTGTGTGTATGTTAATATTGTCTAGGAATTCATCCATTTCTACTAGATTCTCAAATTTGTTGGCGTAAAGTTTTGAAAAGTATTCCCTCATGATATTCTGGATCTTGGTAATTTCTGTCATGATATTACCATTTTCATCTGCGATTTTGTTTATTTCGATATGCTCTCTCCTTTTTTTGGTAAGATTTGCTAAGGGGTTGTCAATTTTGTTAATTCTTTCAAAGAACCAACTCCTTGTTTTGTTGATTCTTTCTATAAATTTTTTTTATTCCAAATCATTTAATTCTGCTTTGATTTTAATAATTTGCTTTCTCCTAATGGGTTTAGGGTTGGTTTGCTGCTCTTTTTCCAGGAGGTTAAGGTGAAACATTAACTAGTTGGTTTGCCATTTTTCCAACTTGCTGTTGTAGGCACTCAGTGCTATAAATTTTCCTCTGAGTACTGCCTTTGTTGTGTCCCTAAGGAGTTGATATTTGTGTGCTCCTTATTGTTAAATTTCATAAAGAGTTGGATATCTGTTCTGATCTCTCCGATTACCCATTGTTTTTGATTCAACAATGTGTTGTTCAGACTCCATTAGTTACAGGTTTTTCGATCCAATTTGATGCCTTTATGGTCTGAGAGTGTGCATTAAATGATTTCAGAGTTTCTGAATCTGTCCAGGTTTGTTTTATGGCCTAAGATGTGGTCTATTTTAGAAAATGTTCCATGTGATGCTGAGGAAAACGTATATTGTGTTGTCACTGGGTGGAATATTCTGCAGATGTCTGTTAGATCTAGTTGGTCTATATAGTGGTTCAGTTCTAAGTTTTCTCTGTTGAGTTATTGCCTTGTTGATCTGTCCATAGGTGAGAGTGGTGTGTTAAACTCACAAACAATCACTGTGTTTCAATCTATGTATGGTTTCAGTGTATGTAAAGTTTGCTTGATGAAGTTTGGAGCTCCGGGATTGGGTGTGTAAATATTTAGGATCGTTATGTCTTCCTGGAGGAAAGATCCCTTTAGTAGTATGTAGTAACCTTCTTTGTCTTTTCTTACTAATTTTAGTTTGAAGTCTATTGTATCTGATATGAGGATGGCAACTCCAGCCTGTTTATGGGGGCAGTTAGCTTGATAGAGTTTATTCCAACCTCTCACTTTCAAAAGATGATTTTTTTTGGGTAAGATGTGTCTCTTGAAGACAGCAGAACGATGGCTCTTGCATTTTGATCCAACTAGACAGCCTATGCCGTTTAATTGGAGAGTTAAGTCCATTGATATTGAGAGTTAAGATTGAGAGATATTTATTAGTTTCTACCATTTTTAAACGCTTTTTGTAGGGTTTGTGTGTTGACAGTTCTTGTGGTCCTTAGCTGGTATGCTATTTAGGTGGCATTTCTTTCCCTATATTGCATTTATTTTGGTTTTCTATGTATAGAACATCGTTGAGAATTCTCTGTAGTGTTGGTTTTGTTTCGACATATCGTTGCAGCTTTTCCCTGGAATGGAATTTTTTCTTGTTCCCTCAGTTATGAATGAGAGCTTAGCTGGCTACAGTATTCTTGGTTGGTAGTTATTTGAATTAAGGGCATGACATATATGCTTCCAGTCACTTCGTGCTTGCATGGTCTCTGCTGAGAAATCTGGGGTTATTCTGATTGGTTTGCCTTTATAGGTTACTGATCCATTTTTCCTGGCTGCCTTTTCTTTCGTTTCTATTGATCCAGTTCGGACCACAATGTGGCGGTGGGATGTTCTTTTCTGGACAGGTCTGTTTTGGGTTCTAATAGCTTCTCGAATCTGGATGGGCCTGCCCTTCTGGATATTTGGGAAATTCTCTGAGATGATTCCCTGAAGTATATTTCCAATACCATTGACCTCTTTCTCCACGCCCTCCTCAATACCAACTACCCTTAAATTAGGCTTCCTAATTGCAACTTGGACCTCATGAAGCGATCTTTCATATTCCCTAGATTTCAATTGAGTCATTTTCTGTTCTTTCTCTATAATAACTAAATTATCTTCAGCCCCGGAATTTCTCTCCTCTGCATTGTCTAACCTGCTATCAAAGCTACCTACTTTATTTTTCATCTTCCTTGCTTCTAATTGCTCACTTTTGATGCCTTGCATCTCTTGTTTTAGATCATGTATGGATTTCTTTATCTCCTTGATTTCCTTTTGAGTGGTTAGCTCAGTAGCTTTATTTTCTTTGGACATTTGCTGGAGTTTGGTCACGTTTTTATTTGTGGATTCAGTGAATTCATCCATCTTTCTTTGAAAAACCTTTATTATGGCCTCCTTTATGGCTTCTTCTTTTTCACTTATCACCTTGTTTTTGCTTTACTCTTGTTCAGCTATGGCTTCCTCCATTATCTCTTTCTTTATATTTTCACATTTTTCATTAATGAAGTTTATCAATTGCATGTGTGTAGCACTTGGAAGACTCTCCTCTAGGTTTGCCAGTGACTGTTCCATTGTCTGTTTACATTGGGTGGGGGATGTTGTTTCTTGATTTGACATTTTTCTTGAGTTTCCTATTCTTCCCATTTGAAAATGGGAGCAAGATTACTACTAAATACGATTATAGTTTTTCAGATATAACCAACCTAGACCTCTGTAGCTGGCAGACACTAGATATTCACAAGTTTTGATAGGTATTATCACTCTTTCTTTTTGTGCACTTACAGACCAGTCTAATACAACCACTGATAAACGATTTATACCCAAAACAATAAGCCTCTCAATCCATTCTCTATTGTCTTTAAGTCCCTCTGAGCCTAGAGAATAATTAACCACCTACATATACAATATTGCTCAACAGCCATCAAGTGTAGATCCGTGCAGTATAAGGGTTGAAAGACGAGCAGAGGTCCAGAGATAGAAAAAAAGAATGAGAGAGTTCAGGGGAAGTACAATAGGATTAACGTAGGTGTGTAAGAATATTGTAGTAATGAAGAAAAATATAGCATAAAGATAACTGACCTAAGTTGGTTAGTAGGTAGCATATTTGAGTACAAAGTTTGGAAAGTATTAGAATAAAACTTATGTGTTGCTGCACGACTAGCTCTTAGCCCAACCAGTGGCCTCACAGTGGACCATGGGATGGATCTGTTTTTCTTGTCTACGTTGAGGGAAAGGGGTATTTCACAAGATGCAGAAGCGAAGATTTCAGAAGCAAATGCTGTGAGTGAATTAGCTCGTAAAAAGGATTTTTATTTTCTTTTATCTTTCTGCCAGTCTTGGGGCTTGAATTCAGGGCCTGAGCACTGTCCTCGGGTTTTCTCAAGTCTAGCCCTCTGCCACTTGAGCCACAGTGCCACATCTAGATTTTCTATCTATGTGATACTGAGCAATTAAACCCAGATCTTCATGGATGCTAGGCAAGCACTCTACCACTATGCCAAACTCTCAAACCTGACATAGTAATTATAAAGTCATCATCATCATATCAAAATAACCTTTCTCCTACAAAGAATGAACACTTATCTATGTGTGTAATGTTTTTTTTAAATTTCACTACTTGTTCTGTGTTTTACCCTCTTGCATTTTTACACATGACAGCAAAGCTAATCATCAGGAAAAAATTGATTAGGATACAGAAACCTAATAATATCCTAGTAGATTGACAACAAAAATATGTGCAAGATGCCCTGTGTGTTTGACCTAGGTGTAGAGTCCTTGGATACCACGCAAAAAGCCTCAGGTTTGATTCCTCATTACCACATACATAGAAAACGCTGCAAGTAGTGCTGTGGCTCGGTGGGACAGCTAAAGCCTAAAGAAAGCCCAAGAACAATGTTCAAACTCTGAGGTCAAGTCCCAAGACTAGCAAAAACAAAAAAAAATTCTACAAGGGGCAAAATGCAGGCAGAGAAGGCACTATGAAGCAAATGTTTTGTAAAGGATGAGGGCAATATTGACCCTTAAGTTTGGATCTTACCTAAGAAAGGCTCCTTGAGCCTGAGACCAGACTGGTACTTGGGCCTAGTGGAAGACATTGGGTTTGGACAAATAAGGTGAGATGTTTACTACATCCACATGTATATTGTGAGATTGGAGGAGAGATTCAGCCTCCAGTATGTCTTTGGTGAGGTCTTCTGGGAGCAAGGATCTTTGGTCATTAGGCCCTGAAGGGTGACCCTGCCTCCCTCACAATGGAACAGAATATGGAACCCTGGTAACCAAGCCACTGTAACTAACAACCAACTCAAGCCAGCTCACTTGGCTTGTGGCTCAGGAGGAAGAAAGATGTTGCTGTGCAGTTGCCAAAGATCAGGAAACTCGAGTCTCAGGCATGGAAGTTGTGGATGTCTTCTTCGGAGATGTCCATGCTAGATCATTGCCAAGCCACAAATCCAGTATAACAGGCCTTTCTCTAAGACGAAGGCCAGGAAAATCCAGGGCAACCAGATGAGGTATATTTCTAAGAAGAAATGTATTTGACCCCATCATCCTCCCCACACATTACAACTTTCTTTTTTTTTAATTTTTTTATTGTAATTAGAAAAGGGTTAGATGATATTTGCCAGATAGAAGGTGCATTAATTCACATACATTGATACCCATTCACATGTCTTGGTACCCATTTCCCTTCAACGCTACACCCCCACCCGTCTTGGGTTTCCCCCCTTCCCTATCAAATTTCAAATATCCAAATACAAATAAATTCAATATATCAGATAACAAAGTGAGACACTACACCAATATGGGATAACCAAGGGACAGCAAAGGAGATGAGAGACAACATAGTACATTAAGGACAACAATCATTCATTATATGGCTTTTGTTTCAATATCCTGGAGGTCCTTTCAATTAGCTTCACATTATATGGCCTTATATATGGCCTTTTGCTCTATTGCAAATCACTGCTAGTACAGCCCAAAGTTTCTACTGATTATGACGAATGAGGGAATCCACTGAGCCTAAGTTCCTTTGAGTCTGGCTTACTTCACTTAATATGATTTCTTCTAAGTCTTTCCATTTCCTAACAAATGGGGCGATGTCATTCTTTCTGACAGCAGCATAGAATTCCATTGTGTACAAATACCACAACTTGATGATCCACTCATCAACTGAGGGACATCTGGGTTGGTTCCATATCTTTGCTATGGTGAATAGTGCTGCAATAAACATTGTTGTGCTAGTGGGTTTAGTATGCCCTTGTTTCTGGATTGTTGGGTAAATGCCAAGTAGTGGAATTGCTGGGTCATAGGGCAGTTCTATGTTTAGCCTTTTGAGGCACTGCCACCCTGCTTTCCATAGGGGTAGAACGAGATTGCACTCTCACCAACAGTGTAGTAGTTATCCCTCCTGGCCACAACCCATCCAGCGTCCGTTGTCATTCGTTTTCCTGATCCTGGCCATTCTAACTGGAGTGAGGTGGAATCTTAGAGTTGTTTTGATTTGCATTTCTTTTATGACCAGAGATGTGGAGCATTTCTTCAAGTGTCTATAGGCCATTTTTGTTTCTTCTTCAGAGAAGACTCTCTTTAAGTCTTTGGCCCATTTTTTAATGGGATGGGTGTTACTTTGGAGGTTAGTTTTGGAGTGATTCAATTTTTTGAGTTGTTGATATATTTTAGATATGAGGCCTTTGTCCGTTGTTTGGTTGGTGAAGATCTTCTCCCACTCTGTAGGCTTCCTGATTAGTTTACTAGCTATATCCGTTGCCATACAAAAGCTCTGCAGTTTAATGCAGTCCCACTTATCCAGCCTTTCTCTGATTTGTTGTGATTCTTGGTCCTTATTAAGAAAGTTTCGACCTGTGCCAAGGAGGCCTAGTGTATCTCCTATTCCTTCCTGAAAACGTTTCAGTCTGTCAGCTTTTACCTCCAGGTCTTTGATCCATTTGGAGTTAATTCTAGTGCAAGGTGACAAAGAAGGATCCAACTTTAGTTTTCTGCAGGTGTTTAACCAGTTCTGCCATCACAACTTGTTGAAGAGGCTATCTTTCTTCCATTCTATTTTTTTGGCTCCCTGGTCAAAGATCAGGTGGCCCTAGGTCTCTGGTTTAATATCTGGGTCCGCAGTTCTATTCCATTGGACTTCAGGCCTGTTCTTGTGCCAGTACCAAGCTGTTTTAAGAATTATAGCTCTGTAATAGAGTCTACAGTTTCGCATTGAAATTCCTCCAGCGCTGTTCTTTCTGCTAAGAAGTGTTTTTGCTATACGGCTCTTTTACTATTCCATATGAAATTTTGAATTGCCTCTTCTATTTCTTTAAAGAATGACATTGGGATGTTGATGGGTATTGCATTGAATTTGTAGATAGCCCTTGGCAAGATTGTCATTTTCACAATGTTGATTCTTCCAATCCAGGAGCTTGGGAGGTTTTTCCATTTCCTTAGTTCTGCTTTAATTTCCTTTTTTAGGGTTTTAAAGTTTTCATCTAAACGGTCCTTTACATTCTTACTTAAGCTAATTGCTAGGTACTTTATTTTCTTTGAGGCTATTGTGAAAGGAGTTTCTTTCCTGATTATTGCCTCGTTCCTCTCACTGTTGGCGTAAAGGAAGGCAGTTGATTTTTGAGGGATGATTTTATGGCCTGCTACCCTTCCAAAGCTTTGAATCAGCTCAAGGAGCTTGGGAGTAGAGTCTATAGGATTCTTTAAATACAGAATCATGTCATCTGCAAAGAGGGATAGTTTTATTTCCTCCTTCTCCACTTGGATCCCCTTTTTGCTTGCTTCTTGCCTTATTGCACTGCCGAGGAATTCTAGTACTATGTTAAAAAGGAGGGGAGAGAGTGGGCATCCTGAATGCTACCCCTTACCACTTTTATGCAAAGCTTAGGCCTGTGGCATTTTGCGCTCTGTTTTTTGCTGGTTAATTAGAGGTAAAAATCTTATGGAATTTATTGCGTGGCTGATTTTGAACTGGAATCCTCAGGTCTCAGCTTATCTTGAGTAGCTAGGATTACAGTACTTTTACAACCTGTATGCTCATACACATCGCTTCTGATCCAAACACTCATTTTCAATTTAACTAACAAGATGTGAGGAAAGATGATTGACTGTAATTTACTAGATGGGCTTCTAGTCAGTATATATTTCCACTTCCACTCTGAAGCCAGGGAAATGTTTCTGGTACTTGTTTCAACTATCTCCCAAAGAGGAAATAATGTGTGAGTACGTTTGCTAGTATTTCAGATAGGAGATGGACTTTGGTGTTTGGAACCTGTTGGGCAGAGTGTATCAGCTGGGCTGTGATAACAGAGATGATGTTTCAGACAGGAATATTTTCATAACAGACAGACTTAGTCCAGATCCTTGGATTTCAGGCCTTGAGTAGATAGAATTACAAGTGTGAGCTGCCACCACCACCTGGTTCATTTTGGAAACCTTAATTGCTTCTCATTTGTTCCTTTCCTTTTTTGGAAGATTGATCTAAGCTGGCTGATTGTGCATCACAATGAAGTGATTGGCCTCAGGAATTGCAAATATTTGTTTCATCAGCACGGAATGAATGAAAGTTGATCTAAACCCAATAGTATTTTCCTTCTGATAAATAGGGAACTTACTTATATCATTTTTCCTTGCCTTTGCTTTCCCAAGGCAAACAACATGTTTCTTAAAACCTATACTTCATGAGAATATTATAATTAGAAGCTATCTTCTGCACACTTCAGAATAGTCCTTGCATTTATAAACTTATATTACAATATTAGGTAGAAGAATGGTGACTGTTAGTTTCATAACTATTTCATATGTTTTACTCTTTAAGGCTCATTAACTCAAGAAGGGCTTAAATACATTTAGATAATAGTAGATCATAGCTGCTGCTGATTTGATGTGTGTGTAGATGATACACAGATTAATTAGGGTTACTCAAAAGTTTTGTTCAAATTTTCAGTAGTAGACTGCTATGCTAACGGGAAGGTGATAGTAATGATGCTGAAATTCTATGAATCATCTATGAAGCAGAATTTCAGGGGAGAGTATTTGCTAGGGACTTAATTTCTAAGACGCATATCAAGAATATTGAATTATAACACCAAATGATGGAGGACTCAGCGTCACATTTTGTTTGTTTTTTACAAGCTTTGGGACTTGAACCCAGGGCCTGGGAACTGTCCTTAAATGTTTTTTTTTGCTTCAGGCTAGTGTTCTACCACTTTATCCACAGCTCCACTTCCAGATTTTTGGTAATGAACTGTAAATCAGAATATCATGCAATTTGTTTGGGCTGGATTCAAACCTGATTCTGTGTAGATAGGATTCCAAGTGTGAGCACACAGAGCCTGGCTAGTATCATTCATCATTCAAGTCATGGGACTGCAATTCTGCACCTGGGTCTTGTCACTGAGCTTTTCAGCTCAAGACTACTGCCCTATCCCTTGAGCCATAGGGCCACTTCTGGGTTTCTGGTGGTTAATTGGAGATAAGAGTCACATGGACTTCAGTGCCCAGGCTGACTTTGAACTGCTATCCTTGGATCCCAGCCTCTTGAGTAGCTACATTTACAAGTGTGAGCCACCATACCCAGCTAAATTATTTTTTAAGTTAATTTTTTTGTTAAGTCAATACATAGTTAGCATAGGGTTACATAAGTAATGAACACATTTCTTAAGAAAATTGTTATCCCCTCCCTCATTTTCTCTGTTTTCCTACCCTCAGCCCCCTCTCCACCCAGATTGTTCAGTTCATTTCCGTTTAGTGTCTTCCAAGTATCACTGTTCAATTGGTTCACCCTTTTTCCTTTGTTTTTTTTTTACCATTTTATTATACCCTCTCCATTCCAAATCACATAAACCTATGTACAAGACACAGGGTACCCGAATTCAACACAGTGACTACAGAGAATAAAACTAAAGGGAAAAAGAAGAAAAGAGGTAAAAAGCAAAGAAAATGAAAGAACATCATACAGTACCTTAGAATCAACAACACTGAAAAAAAAAACATAAAACCTTGGGCTGAAAATGAAGCTTGCCTAGCATGTATGAAACCCTGGATTCCATTCCTCAGCACCACATAAACAAAAAACTGGAAGTGCCACTGTGACTCAGCTGGTAGATTTCTAACGTTCAGCACAGAGTGTCTCCAAGTGACAAAAATCTGTCACATTTAAGTCAGGCTTCAAAACTTTGCTAGGAACCAGTTACGTGATTTGGAAGAAAGTCCAATTTTCAAAGAATCACTAGCCAGGCGCTGGAGGGTCATAATTGTCATTCTACTTGCCAGGGAGAAGGTGAATCAAAGGCTTTGCAAGCAAAAAAACGAAAACAAAAAAACTGTAAGATTCTATTCTCCACTTATCCACCCAAAAACTAAGTGGAGTTGTGGCTAAAACTGGTACAGCATTAGCCTTGAGGAAAAAGATCTAAGAGACCTTGCCCAGGTCCAAAGTTCAAGCTCCCCACCAAGAAAGAAAAAAAAGGAGTCCAGATACCTTAGTTTCAAAAGTATATCTGGATATCTTAGTAGATTTTTCTGATCTTTCCTCATTCATCTCATGGAACCACATAATCTTGATCCTGATCTGACTAAGAGCCTGCATTGTGCTTAATAAATTCATTCCACATATTCCAGTAGAATCTTGACAGCTAACAGCCACTTACCAATGCTTTATTCTACGTTTAGGCCAGTATGTCTTCATACCATCTACACAGTCAGCTATATCATCTTTCCAAAAGTATCATTGAGTGTAGAACACTCAGAACTAAAATAATTGCATAAAGATGTAATAAAACCCATTGATTCATTAAGAAAATTTCTGTACCACTTAGAGCAAGTACATTAGTGGTATTTACCTCTAGCCTCTTTTTTAAAAAAATTTATTAACATTGAAATTTACATCATATTTCAAATGTCATGTTTAACCAACAAGTATTCAAGAAGGGAATCGCTATACAATTACTGGCACATAGATTTTAGAATATAGTAAAAGTTAAGCTGAGTCATTGTATGTCATAGATACAGATTAATCTATAATAAAACACATGTCTATAGAGTGTATAGTCTATCCTAGATTTTTATGTCTATGTAGTTATGTGCATATCTCCAAAATTATGTCCAGAACTTTGGGTATCAACTATTCAATCATCGCTCTACTACTGTTTGAAACTAATATCTATATATTAAGGATTCCATGTAACTTTTGTTCCTTGGTCTTGACTTATCTCACTCAACAGGATTCACTCTAATTTCATCCACTACCCCAAAAATGCCATTATTATTTTTTTCTGTGCAGATCTTCTTTTTATGTATTTATTTTTATTGTAATTTATAGAAGGGTTACATTATATTCACCAGATAGAAGGTGCATTACTTCTCAAACTTTGATACCCCATGGAATGATATGGTCCCCATTACCCTTCCCCTACCCCCATTCATGTTCATTTCCCCCCTTCCCTATCCAATTTCAAATAACCAATTAGGCACATATGAAATATATCAGAAAACAAGGTGAAATATTGTAACAAAATGATATAACCAAGGGATAGCAAAAGAGATAAGAGATCACATAGTTCATTAAGGACAACAATCACTCATTATATGAGTTTTGTTTCTTTATCTTGGAGGTCCTTACATTTAGTGTCATACTATTTGTCACGATGTCTCTAGATTTTGTTCTATTATAAATCTCTGGTAGCAGAGCCCAAGGTTTCTACTGAATTTGACAAATGAGGGAGACTTTTGGGCCTATGTTCCTTTGAGTTTGGCTTACTTCACTTAATATGATTTTTTTCCTTTTCATCCACTTCCCCGAGAATGCCATTATTGTATCTTGTCGGTTGGCTATGTATCATTCCATTGTGTGTGTGTGTGTGTGTGTGTGTGTGTGTGTGTGTGTGTGTGTGTGTGTGCATGTATCACATTTTTTGTAGTAGGGCATCTGGTTGTTTCCATCATCCAGCCTCATTTTCTACAGATATTTTTATAGTCTCTTTTTTATTTTCAGGGTAATGTATAGAGGGGTTACGATTACATTTACAGGTAGTGGACTGCATTACTTCTCACACATTTATTCCACTCCACATGTTTTTGTCCCCAGTTCCCTCTCCCCTCCCCTTCCCAATCATCTTGTTTCCCCCCTTCCCTTTCCTATTTGACATAAACAAATAAACATATATACAATATGCCAGGGAAAACATCAGATACAGTAACAATCTGACATTAACCAAAGGGCAAAATAAGAGATGAGAAATACCATAGTAGATCAAGGACAAAAATCACACAAGATTAAGAGCAACGATGACACAAGATATAGCTCTTGTTCCCATATCCTAGAGATCCTTTCATTTAGTCTCATCCTATATGACCTTATATACCTAGGTTTTTGAGTTATTGTAATCCTCTGCTAGGAGAGTCCTAGATGTGAACTAATTGTTACAAATGAGGGAAACCATTGAGCTTATGTTTCTTTGGGTCTGGCTTGCTTCACTTAATATGAATTTTTCCAAGTCTTTCCATTTCCTTACAAATGGGGCGATGTCTTTCCTTCTGATGGCAGCATAGCATTCCATTGTGTATAAGTACCACATCTTCTTGATTCAGTCATCTACTGAGTGGCATCTGGGTTGGTTTCATAGCTTTGCTATGGTAAATAGTGCTGCAATGAGCATCATTGTGCTAGTGGCTTTAGAATGTCCTTTTTTCTGGACAATTGGGTAGATGCCAAGTACTGGATTTGCTGGATCATAGGGGAGCTCTATGTTCAGTCTTTTGAGGAACCACCACACTGCTTTCCCTAGTGGTTGAACGAGTTTACACTCACACCAACAGTGTAGGTGTGATCCCCCTGGTCACTTCCCCACCAGTATCTCTTATTAGATTTTTTGATAATGGCCATTCTGACTGGAGTCAGGAGGAATCTCAAAGTTGTTTTGATTTTCATTTCCCTTATTGCTAGAGATATGGAGCATTTCTTCATGTGTCTAAAGCCCATTTTAATTTTTTCTTCAGAGAATACTCTTTTAAGTCTTTAGCCCACCTTTTAACAGGATGGTTGTTTCTTTGAAGATTTGTTTGGGAGAGATTCATTTTTTTCAGCTATAGATATATTTTAGATAACTACATATATTTTTGTAGAAAAAAGAATGGAAGCCATCATGCTGGCTCACAACTTAATTTCAGCTACTTAGGAGGCTCAGGGCTTAGGATCACAGGTCAAAGCCAACCAGGGCCCTACAGTGTGTGAGATCAAACTCTGTGAACATACAATGACTGTAAGAGGAATCTCCCTGCCTGGGAATGTAGCCTAATGGTAGAGTGCTCACCTAGAATGCATGAAGACCTAGGTTCTATTCACCGGTACCGCATACTCAGAATAAAAGCTAGAAGTGGCGCTGTGTCTCAAGAGGCAGAGCACTCACCTTGGGCAAGCGAGTCCAATGAAAATGTCTAGGCCCTGAGTCCAAGCCGTAGGACTGGCAAAAAGAAAAAAAAAGAGCAATCTTACTTAAGTAACAAGGAATGTACCCTATATTTATACAGACTGAAAAATTCATTAAGAAATTAGAAAATATGTATAAAGTGCATAATTTCTTTTGTGTGTTGGCACTGGGTCTTCAACTGAGTGCTTCAGCTCTATCCCTGACCTTTTCTGCTCAAGGCTAGCACTGTACCAATGCAGCCCCAAATCAACTATCTTCAATTGAGATATAAGCGATGAATATTTCAGGGTGCTTCATGAAAAACATTTTTATAAATTGAAACTTTCAACACAGTCTTATTTTAGTATGAATGTTGAGATGGGAAGAGACAGAAAAAGTAAAATGTTTCCTGATCCCCACAGAGAAGAGACTCAGCAGAACCACTGTGGTCTGCAGGCTTCTTTGTGAGTTTTGTTTACTTGTTTGATTTTTGTCAATTGTGGGGCTTGAACGCTGGGCCTGGGCACTGTCCCTGAGCTCTTCAGCTCAAGGCTAGTGCTTTAATCTGTGAGCCACAGTGCCACTTCTGGTTTTTCTGGCAGTTAACTGGGTACTTTGGCTGGCTTTAAACTTTGATTCTCAGACCTTAGCCTCCTGAGTAGCTAAGATTATAGGTGTGAGGTAACATCACCAGGCTGCTGCTCTGTTACTATGCAGGTTCTGGATCAAGAACTTCAAGTTCTTACTTCAATTTTTTCTTCTCTTGCCTGATACTCTGCCATTTGAACGAAGCCCCAGTTCCTGGTCTTTGTTGGTTAATGAGAGATATTATGATTTTCTAATATTCAGAGCAATGATTATAAAACCCAGCATTTTACTTACTTGAATAAATTAAGAGACAGGACCTAATGAGATGGAAAACAAAATTTTTTTTCAAGTTGCTATCCTGTTCTAATGCATAAGTCTGGCTATTTTGCTTACACACAAATATGTATTTTACCACTTTCTACTCTATTTTTGCTTAGCTTAAAACCACCACTGCCATTTCATAGATTTTGTTGTTGTTGTTTGTGGTGCTTGAACTCTGTGCCTGGGCTGTTCCTCAGATCTTCAGTTCAATGCCAGTGCTCTACTACTTTTGATTTGGCCAGTCCTGGGCTTGAACTCAGGGACTGAGCACTGTCCTTATATTTTCTCAAGGCTAGGGCTCTACCACTTCAGCCTCAGCACCACTTCCAGTATTTTTCTATGTATGTGGTATTGAGGAATTGAACCCAGGTCTTCGTGCATGCTAGGCAAGCACTCTACCACTAGGCCAAACTCCCAGCCCAAAATTATTCATCATTACTATTAGCTATCTTCTTTTTTTATTATTGATTCGTCATGGTGCTTGGACTTTGGGCCTGGACTGTCCCTGACCTCTTCCGCTCAAGGCTGGCGCTCTTCCTCTACAGCTCCATTTTTGGTTTCTGGTAGTTAATTGGTGATGTAAGTCTCACAAACATGTGTCCAGGCTGGCTTTGGGCTTTGAACCAAGATCCTCCAATCTCAGCCTCCATAGAAGGTAGAATTACACGCTTCAGCCAGCAGTGCCTGACTGTTTGATGTCTCTGTCTCTGTCTCTCTGTCTCTGTCTGTCTCTGTCTGTCTGCCTGTCTCTCTCTCTCTCTGCCTCTCTCTCTGCCTCTCTCTCTGTCTCTGTCTCTGTCTCTCTCTCTCTCTGTCTCTCTCTCTCTCTCTCTCTCTCTCTCTCTCTCTCTCTCTCTCTCTCTCTCTCTCTTTTGGTTGTAAGACTTTAATTGTGCACCTGGGCATTGTCCCTGGGCTCTTCAGCCCAAGGCTACAACCTTAAACACCTTGAGCCACAGTGTCACTTCTGGTTTTCTGGTGCTTAAGTGGAAGTAACAGTTTCATGGACTTTAGTGTCTGGCCTGGCTTGAACTGTGATCCTCAGAACCCAAGCTTCTGAGATCATTTCCAGCTTTTTTTTTTGGTGTAAGTGGAATAGAGTAATTGAACACAGGGCTTTGTGCATACTAGGCAAGCAAACTACCACTAGTGTGCACTCCAGCCTTAGATAAGGGCTTTCTTTTTCTTTTTTTCACTCATGGGGCTTGAACTCTGGGCCTGGATGTTTACCTTAAGCTCTTCAGCTCAAGGCAAGAGCTCTACCACTTGAGGCACATTGTCATTTTGAATTTTCTGGATTATTTGGATATAAGATTCTCACAGATTTTTATGCCTGGGCCGTCTTTGAACCTCGATCCTCCAGGGTAGCTAGGATTACCAGGGTGAGCCACCAGTCACGGGCATTAAATTATTATTTTTTGCATTTCCTATGGCTTCAACTCATGGCAGGAGCACTGTCCTAGGGCTTGCTCAAGGATAGCACTTTACTTCAGCCAGCCAACTCCCGGTCCAAATAGGCCACTCTTGAAGCTAGAATTACAGAGATCTGTCATAATACTGGCATGTCGTTATCTAAGTATATAATTTTTCTTCTATTTTTGATGGCTTTTCCTAAGTGTACATATTTCCTACATATTTTATGGAAAACTTCCTTCCCACTGGGGCCATAAGTTAAGCCTAGTGGAAGAGTTCTTGCCGAGCATGAATGAAGACCCAAGTTCAATTCCTCAGCACAACATAGATAAAAAAGATAAAAGTGGTGCTGTGGCACATGTGATAGAACTTGCGCCTTAAGAATAAACAAAAACAAAAACAAGGATCGTGCTCAAGTCCTGAGTCTAAGCCCAGTACTGGCAAAAAAAAATTCTGCCTAAAGTAGACATATAAACTTATTGTACTTTTCAAAAAATTTGTTGTCAAGGTGATATACAAACAGATTGCTGTTACATATGTAATGAGTACATTTCTTGTAAACACTGTTACCCCCTTCCCCGTTTTCTCTTTCCCTTCCCCCCAAGTCATAAATTTCAATTATAACAAATATATATGTGTTTTCATTCCTGAAAAAACTAGTTTAAAATGTGTTCAAATAAATGATGTAGGATGATATATTTATCAAAATGGAGTACTTGAACTCTAAAATAAACATTCTAGGTAATTTTTCTCATAAAATTGTAGTAATACTATAAAAATAATAAAAAAGGAATTTTAGTTATTAATTTCTTATGTTTTACCTTTAACATTATTACACTAAGCGTACTGTTTATGGTATTAATACAGACAGCATGAAATATGATTATGTAAAAAAATTAAATGATTAAAAATAGTAAGGTTGGGGGCCAGTAGTTTGGCTTGGTGGCACACACCCTGGACTGGCAAAAAAGAAGTAGGGTTAGATAAAACAGATTTATTTCCAAATGTGTGGAAAATGGTATGATTTCTTGTTTCGCTAGTCCTGGGGCTTGAACTGAGGGACCAGGAACTATCCTTGGCCACATTTGTTCAAGGGTGGCACTCTGACACCTGAGCCACAGTGCCCAATCTGCTTTTTCTGTGTATGCAGTGACGGGGAATTGAATCAAGGTCTTCTTGTATACTAGGCGAGCACTCTACAACTAGGCCACATTCAAAGCCAAAGTAGATTTTTGATGCTATTGTGGAGTTTTAATTTTCTTAAATATTTGTACAAAGCACAATGGATATATAAACAGACTTGAACTCACAGAACAGAGTCCCACATAATATTACAGTTACTCTGGCACTTCTCCCGATTGACAAAACACATTTCCAGGCATCTGCTCTGTCCTTAAGCTTTGGTAGCTGACTTGTCTTTCCATGGAGGCCTGGCCTGGATTCCTGGTGATTCCATGCATTTCATAGTTCCCTGTATATCCAGTAAGGTTGTCTTCTATGGGACCAGACCTGTCTGGTTTTTGGCCCACCCAGGACCTATGTGTCTGAGGTCTCACATTATAAGTGGAAAATAAAACACAGTATAATAAGCACTGAAGAACTGCACACCATAATATTAACAATGAGAGTTTAATAGTTAGCAAAGTAAATACAATGAATACTTGACAAGAATCATGAGAGCAAGATAAAGAGATGTCTTTTTAGGAAGGGGACAGGGAAGCTCTAAATCCAGACTGGCCTCCAAGTTGCCTTCAGACAGTAATTCTACTTCAGAGTCCTCAGAAGGGTCCCCTTCCTCATGAGAAAAAGAATGTCCTTCCTGAGTTAAGAGGGGGATGGATTCTGCTTTGTCGAATGGAGATTGAGTCTCTTTTAGTGAGATGGATGGGTCTGGATATTCTGTGAGGATGGATTCATTTTCCTCCAATGAATCCAGTATTGAGAGTACACTTGCTGCTTCCCATGGGGACATTTTCCATGAGCCCAGCGTGTGCCCCTTCAGCTTGCACAATAAGTGGAGTGTTACTCTGACTCAGATGGACTGACTCTGGGTGGAGTGTGAAAGGAAACGGAAGGAAATCGGGCTGCTCTTTTTCTTCCTCCATAGTATCTGCAGGTTCAACTGTGTCACACATGGGGTTCAGAGCAAAAGGTATATCCACAGGACTCTATACCTGTTTGGTAATTTCTACAGAAGGCCCATACTTTCTGGAGTGCAGTGATGATTCTCAGTCTCCATCAGTCACCAGCTCCATTGGTGGGTTTTTCATCCGGAGTTCAGGATAAGCTCTTCCACGATGACCCAAACCTAAGAATGGAAAGAGGTACAGAGTGGACAGAGTGGACTCTGCAAGTTGAAGTGTCACTCAACTTCCATGAGGATCTAATGGAGGAACCTGTAGAACTGGAGTTTGGACTGAACACTGAGGAGGTGTAGGGTCTTTCTAATGAGTGCTTATTCCCGAGTCCATTCAGAGGACAGACATTACCTGGCTGACACCAGCCATAAAGGGCATTTTGCCAAGCTCTGTAGAAGTAAGGGCCAACCAATATCTAGACCACATGGGCTTCCTACTCACAGGCTCTGAGGCACCCACACCAGGACTTCTACTTTTTCTTGGTCTTACTGGTCGCACATTCCTCCAGCTGGTCAAAAAGTATGTGTTTAAAAGAGCAGGTCCAAAGCCGGCATGTGGAGCCTCATATAGAGCTTGAGTTGTGTCAGGGTGTGGCAGTTCTTGAACTCGTAGAAATCACTGGGGTAGAAGTCCATTCACATCGTATAGATGGAAAACATGATGCTGTGGGCACATTCGGTACAAGGAAAGTGAGAGCCCTCTCTCTCCATCCTGAGCCTTTTACCAAAGCCGCTTTCTTGCAGGACTCTAATGCTGTGGCTGTCCTGCAGAGATGTGCACTTATGTGCTGGGAGGGGGTAAGAGACACTCGAGAACAGGATGACTTTTACACCCCACTTCCAGAAGCTTCTGAGAGAGGCCTCTATGCATCTGTCCAAAGTAAACGCACCTTAAATTAACTAAGTAAATGCTCTAAATAAATCAATAAGTGAATGCTCTACATAAAGAAATAAATGCTCATTGCTCTAATCTTAGCCACCCAGCAGGCTGAGCTCTGAAGATCACAGTGGAAAGCCAGTCTAGTCAGTAAAAGTCTAAAGGCACTTGTCTTCAATTAGGCAGCAAAAAGACAGAACTTGACCTATGACTCAAATGGTACAGTGCTAATTTTTGAACACCAAAGGGATGGCATTTAGACCTGGGTTCAGGTTCAAGTGGCAGCAATGGACCACACACCAAAATGTAAATGCTTTCAGGTTCTAACAGGCAAAGCTATCACAATCCCTCCCTGATGGTTCAAAAGTGATTCACCCCCAGCTTTTCCTCTGACTCCAGTATTTCACAGGCCTCCGCCATTAGTACTGACACCTCATTTCTTACTGGGAAATGGGATTTCCTAGGATGTCACCTAGGTGAGGGCTGCAGTTGGGAGCCACTTACTCATGCCTGAAATCCAACTTCTCAGTAAGCACACTGTTGAGACTCCAGTAGCTTGTGAGGAAAATGAAATGGCATGGTGTCCCAGTCATAATAAAGTAGTTTGTGCACTTGTATCATGCTTAGCTCCCCTGTGAACACCCCAGTGAACCAAACAGGCTCAGAGAGGAGCCAAGTATTCCAAGACTTGGCCAGGAGGGGTGACCAAACCTGGGTTTGGAGGGGGAACACTCACTTTTTCAAGACAATTTCCAGCAACTACTACATTGTCCTCCACTATTTGAAATTGTGCAGGAAGTTTTCCACATAAAAGAGATCACCTTTCTGGTAGGCAGGGATCAGCTTTGTCAGCAGCATCTCCAACAGGCCTTCCTCCAGGATCCATAGTTTACAAGGCTCATTCAGAGTCTGAGCTGACTTACCATCACACTATGTTGGCAAAACAGTGGATATTTCAAACGTAGGAATGGGACCACACTTCACACTGAGGAATTGGAATAGAGTAGATTGGAAAGGACACACTCTAATTTCAGTAGAGTCACTTGAAAGCACACAAGAAGGTTGTAGTGTGTGGGCAGGATGATGGGTTCAAATAGGTTTCCTCTCAATATACCTCATCTGAGTTGCCCTGGAGTTTCCTGGCTTTCTTCCTAGAGAAATGCCTGATATACTGGAATTTTGGCTTGGCACTGATCCAGCATCTACTTCTTCAAGTGAGACATCCATATCTCCCATGCCTGAGATCCCAGCCCCTGAACTTTGGCAACAGCACAGCAACATCTTTCTTCCTCCTGAGCCACAGGCCAAGGGAGCTGGCTTGAGCTGGTTGTCACATACAGTGGCTTGGTTACCAGGGTTCCATATTCTGTTCCATTGTGAGGGAGGTAGGGTCACCTTTCAAGGCCCAATGACCAAAGCTTTTTGCTCACAGAAGACCTCCCCAAAGACATACTGGAGGCTGAATCTCCCTTCCCACCTCACATATGGATGTAGTAAACAGCACACCTTTTTGTTCAAATCCCAAGTCATTAACTAGGCATAAGTGCTAGCCTGGTCTCAGGCTCAAGGAGGCTTTCTTAGGTAATATCCAAACTTACCTGTCACTATTCCCCTTACCCTTGACAAGACATTTTGCTTCACAGTGCCTCTCAGCTTGCATTTTGCCTCTTGCACATTTTTTTGCTAGTCCTGGGACTTGACCTCAGAGCCTGACCATTCTTCTTAGGCTTTCTTTAGGCTATAGCTGTCCCACCAAGCCACAGCAGCACTTCCAGCGTTTTCTATGTATATGGTACTGCAAAATCAAACCGGAGTCTTTTTGTGTGGTAGCCAAGCACTCTACAAATAGATGAAACACCCAGGCCATCTTGCACATATTTTCACTTCAATCTACTAGGACGTTGTTAGGTTTCTGTATCCTAATCTATTTTCTTCCTGATGAATATCTGTGCTGTCATCTGTAAAAATGCAAGTGGGAAAATCACAGAAGCATTGGTGACATAAAAAAAGTCTTACAGACATAGATAAGTGTTCATTCTTTGTAGGAGAAAGGATATTTTGATATGATGATGATGACTATTTATAAATACTTTATCGGGGTTTAGAGTTTGGCCCAGTGGTAGAGTGCTTGCCTAGCATCCATGAAGATCTAGGTTTGAGTCCTTAATATCACACAGATATAAAAATCCATACGGCAATGTGGCTCAAGTGGCAGAGGGCTAAACTTGGGAAAAGCCAAGAGCAGTGCTCAGGCCCTGAGTTCAAGCCCCAGGAATGGCAGAAAAAACAAAAGAAAAGAAAAGAAAAGAAATGTGCTTTTTACAAGTTATTCACTCACAGCATTTGCCTCTGAATTCTTCGCTTCTGCATCTTGTGACTTATCCTTTTCCCTCAATGTAGACAAGAAAAACAGATTTTATTACTTGCTATCCTGTTGTCCAATCTTTGGATATTAATTCAAAATACAATATTGCCTGAGATATTGTGTGTGTGCATGTGTGTGTGTATCTGCCAATGTGTGCATGCACACATGTGTACAGGGTTTAGGGCTTACTCATAGGGCCTGTGTGATAACCCTCAGCATCTTTTCCTCAAAGGTATTGGTCTTTCACTTGTAGCTTATTGTAGCTAATTGGAGTTGAGAGATTCACTCAATTTCTTGCCCTGTGTATTGGAACCCAGTGCTGGGTTCTCATATTGTTAATTGTAGCTATAGAGAAGGCTGAGGTCTGGGGATCCTCGTTAGAATCCAGCCCCTGAAAGAAAGTCACTGATAGAAATCTTTATCTTCAGTTAAGCACGAATAAATAAGGCAAAAGTGGAACTGTGGCTCAGTTCCTCTTGTACCAGCCATGAGAAAATTAGTAATTGGCAGCACCTGGTCCCTGAGAGAAATCCTTAGCACTGGTTCAAAAAAAGAAAGAAAATAATGAAAAAAATTACAACTTGCTGAGGAATCCATAAGGATAAACGTGCCTGTGAATAATCTTGTCATTTCAGATTCCCTCAAGAGCTTATGTCTCTCTATATTTTATCAAGTTTTTTTTAAAGATATTTACATATTTTCTATCTTTCTTAAACAGAGATAGCCATCCAGAAAACACAAACACAATCTCTCACACACTATACCACCCACCCATAAGTGTCTGGCTATGTATATATGTATAGTCATATGTATTGATCTGTCTCTCTATACTAATATATAAATGCATAAACATATGTATTTAGACAAACAGGAAACATACATAGATAGGTCTCAGGCATTTCCAGATTTTGTGCAAGTCTTCTGAGTGCAACTTACCATTGTATTGTTTGTCAAGATAGAGTCCTTCTAACTTTTGGCCAGCTTCTTGTCCTTTGATACTTTTTTCTGCCAGTCCTGGGTTTTGAACGCTAGGCCTGGATGCTGTCACTGAGCTTGAGCTTCTTGTATTCAGTAGTTTATTGCAGATCAGAGTCTCATGGAGTTTCTGTCTTGGGCTGGCTTTGAATTGTGATCCTCAGATCTCAAACTCCTGAGTAGCTAGGATGACAGTCTTGAGCTACCAGTACCTGGTTCCTTTGCCTCTTTTACCCTTTTTTTTGGCCCCACCATAGCCATGGTATCTACCTTCCTATGTTCTCTCCACCTGCCCCCAGACAGGGGTCTGACAGATGCTTTCCACCCACTTATTCATGTCCTCCCCTGTATTGGCTGACAACTAAGACATGCACTCACTTGTCTGGATGCCAAACACAAAGCCATGTGATTGTTTCTCAGTCTGGAACATCCTTTCATATTTATAGCACCACAGAGGGTCAGGTTGATGCTCCTCCAGGGCTTCTTAAATTGTTCTCATATTAATCCACAACACGTTTGTCATCACTTGTCCAGCTAATTCATGGACTAAACCAGCATTCCCTACAAACTTAGATCCCAATACCATGAGGACACTCAAGGATGCATTAGGAGTGTGACCTGCAGGTGGATGTGAGCCTGTCTAAGTTGGAGGGGATTTCTCCACCACAGGAAATGGAATACAAATTTAGAATCTGCTTTCATGAGGTGACAATCTCTGGCAGATATTCTTATCAAATGTGGCACTGCCTACTTCCAGCTTAAAACATGGGTTGATGACCCAGCATAACAGAGAATGTATTCACCCCGGCCCAACACATAGGCTGGTACCCTGAACTTTCAGGTAGCATTTGGATTTGAAGGTCATGAGATCTTACTCTACAAATGATGAGCCCCCTCCCGTGAGGCATAGCAAATGGAGCCAAAGTGCAACCCAGTTAAGCACCAGATCAAGCTTCCCTTCTTCAGTAGGGTATGGTTTGAAAACTGTGCGTAGCTTCTGTTTGAAGCCAGTCCAGTAAGGAAAGTCCATGAAACTCTCATTTCCAGTTAACTGCCAAGAAAAAGCCAAAGATAGAGATGAAGCTCAAGAGAGCTAGAGAACCATCTGAAAAGAATGGTTACACCCTGCAACATCCTCATTATCTGATCTTGAAAACATCTCTACGTGCATCCCAGCATGCAGCCAGCATCTGGGGGTGACAGTGACCCCTGCGCCCATTGGCAATCTGCAATGTCTCTGACATCTGTAATGTGAACCTCATTCTTTTGGGTTTGTGAAGCGGTGTCAACCCTGCAGAAGGAACCAACTGTGCCCTAACTCCCACTGTCCCCTGGGGCCCCTAGCATTCACCCATCTGCACCGCTCCTGTGGCTTCTGATCCTAGGGAGCCCTCCTGCCCTGTCCAACACTCACATGAAGTGCATATTTCTTCTCCTGGGGCAACTTCTCCACAGAGAGTACATGACATGCCCACTCTCCAGGCACGGGGAGATCCTGCCCAAGTAGCAAGTCAGTGATAAGGACATAAAGTGATGAATAGAATTTTAGATCCTGATGGTAGACAGTCTGCAAAATTCAAGGGAGAATGGAATTGGAGGGGACCAGGGATCAGGATGTGGGCACGGAGCTTCCCTGCCAAGGGGGTGGGGGAAGTCACAGGCTGGGGGATGCACAGGATGATCCATGGGCCCTGTGCAGCTACTGGGTCACCCCCTTCTGCACCTCAGCCTTTGGCTTTGAGCTCTGTGATCGTCAAGATATGCACAGTCTGTACTCGGGCTGGTAGAAGAAAGGACCCTGGGAAGACAATTGTAGACCCTTTGTGAGTGTAGGAAGGGGTAGGCTGGACACCCAGTCCAAGAGGAGCTAAAACTTGAGTCGAGGGTTGTGCAAGGAGTGGGTGTGAGGGTTGTGGGCAGTCACAGTCACGGCAGAGGTGGCTCTGTCTGTGGGGTGAGTGCCTCCCTGCAGGCACAGCACTGGACATATCAGAGATCCACATGAAAAGGAAAAGCTGGAAATGGCACTATGGTTCAAATGGTAGAGCATCAACCTTGAGCAAAAGAGCTCAGGGACAGTACCCAGGACCTGAGTTCAAGCCTCATGACTGTAAAAGAAAAAGAACCAGGACTATGAGAGGGAACCTGGTACTCTCTTGGTCTAATCAGACACAAGAAGAGGCCGGGATAGGCTGTGGAAAAACACAGAAAACATCTTCCCCCAGCTCATCCTGTCCTGCATGCAGGGACAGCCATGTAACTAGGGCTACGGTGAGATCATCTTCACCCCTGTGCTGCCATCTGAATTGTAGGCCTCTGTCCTGGCATGGGGTGTCCTGATGGCTGAGCAGGTGCCCTAACCCTAGATGGAGAGCAGCCACTGACTGTGGTAGCTAAGGAGAGATCTGTTCCATAGCTATCAGGCCACCCAGCATGGGAGCCATAACCGCCCCTCACCCAGGTAGAGACCAATGGTTCTCCAGGTGCTACTAACATTGCCCCACCCCTAGCTCTGGGTACACGTGACATTCCCTCCACAAGGAGCAGGACAAAGTGAGGGATCAGGAAGCTGCCTATGGGCTTCAGATGATGGCCAGGCTGCCTCTACAGATGGCCTCACTCTGTCACTACCTTCCCCTGCCTCCATCTTTCCTCCCTCATGCCTCTCTACGACCCACCCATTAACCTTGGAAACCAATGAACTGGGCTCTCATCATTCCTCTCATCTCTTCACCCACCTTGCCATGCGTCCATCCCTCTGTCACATCCACCCCACACACATCCCACCACCAGCCACCCTGTAGCTTATGAGGATCCCAGAGGAAGCTCTTGGTGATGGGCTTGTGACCACAAAACAGTTACTATCACCCACTCCGGCCTGATCCACCACAGAATAAGAACAGCCAAGCAGGCACACACAGCAGCAGAGTTGCTCTGCTGCCACCCTGATTTCTTCATGGCCAGGACTTGGCATTCTTCAGCCTCCCAGCTCAGTAACCAGAACATTGTGCTTTCACAGGGCCATGGTTTCCAGTCTCCATGGACACAATGACATCAAGGTGATGCCAACCTCCCCATCTCTATCTACTGAGGAGCTGAGGTTCTCTTCTGTGACTCCATCCGCTAAGAGGCTCATGCAGATTTCTATCCTTTGCTCATCATGGTGACTCTTTGGTTAACAAGTCACTGCTAGGCTTCCAGTTCACCACATATAGAACCCATACTCCAACACTTTTCTTAGAAGGACTGATGACTTTTAAATATTCTCTAGTTTTAAATTTCTAGTTCCTTCTCTCTTTCATTTATATATTTCCCTTCCTCACATACTTCCCTTTTTTTACCCTCCTTCTTTCATTCCTGGCCTTGAACTCAAGACCTGGAGCTTTTTCTTAGCTTTTCTTTGCTCAAGGTAGCACTCTAGCTCTTGAGCCACAGCTCTACTTCAATCTTTGTTCTTGCTCTAAACTGGGAGTATGAGTCTCATGCATTTTTCTCTTTGCTGGGTTGGTTTTAAACCACAATACTAAGATCAGGATCCTGAATATGCCTCGGATTACAGGTATTATCTAATCAAAACAAATTCCTGATTTCTTTTTTAGACATAATTAGTTCTTTCAGGTGAGCCACCAGCCACTCATGCAAGAGCATTGCAGGATCCCAGCATTCATCTTGTCTCCAGTCTTATTCCATCCATCTCACAATGGTCATCTAAAACACCCTGCTGCATGCCTGAAGTCGCAAGGAACGTTCTCAACGCCATGAGAAGCCCCCTTAAGCTCTGCCTCAGACATGCCCAGCCCCCATCCCACCTCCACATGAGCATTTGTTTAGGAGAAGTTTTCTGAGTACATCATCATCTTTTCCTCACCATTCAAATTTCATCTTTGGAGTCATTTCTCCCAGACAAAGAGGAACATGATCCATGGTTTGATAGCAGCTCCAGCTTCATACTCCCAGCCACCAATACCCCCCCCCCATTACCCTGCCAGACACCTGAATTCAAGGACAATGTTTTCACTACCCCTGACTCTTATCAAATGTTTTAACTTATACAGTGCATTAAAATAATTTTACTAAATGGAATAAACACATGGCATCAAGCTTCAGAATCTTTGCACCTGAACTGTTAGTGAATCACAGACACACCAGCATTTCTGTACCAACAGAAATTTTAGCTTTGAGATTTCAGCATTCCTGGTATCCAAGTTTGGATGTGCTTACACTGCCCTTAATGGGGCACTTCAATCACACAATCCCACAACAATCACTGTCATTTGACATTCACTGGTAGGTGGTGCTAGGAAAAAGACTGATGTGCCAACTCCATGCTGGCTTGACCTATGCCATCTTCAAACCTGGAGCAAGTGGGGCTCCTCTCTCCATGACATCTTTTGTGTACTACCCCAGGAGGACCTTTACCTTGAGACAAAATTATGAAGACTATCTCTACCAGCAAAGATTCCAGTGAGATGTGCCTACATGGATAAAGCTAAAATCTCACTAAAGTGAGGTTGTTGGCAGTGCTGGAGCCTGAACTCAGGGCCTGGGCACTAAGCATTTGTACTCAAGACTAGCCCTTTACCACTTGAGCCCAAAATCCATTCCCAGCTGTTTTTATTTTTGGTAGTAAGAAACTATCAGACTTTCCTCTTCTAGGTGACTTGGAACTTCCATACTCAGATCTCAGCCTCCTGACCAGCCTGGATTAAAAATGTGGATCAGCCATGCGCCACACCTGAGGACTTTTGCCAGCACATTTTTTCCCAAAAATTAGAAGAGGAGATGTGGGAGGGTTGGGCTCATCCTGCCCTGCATATGAAGGAGAGCATCAGCGCCTGAACTTCATTCCCTGTTGTAGGCTGCTGGAGGAAAAGGAAGCAAATAGGCACAGGCTGGCAGCAGATGCCACAGAACAACTTGTGACCAAGACTCCCAGAGCAGACCTCAGAATCAATGACAGAGTTGGATCTACCCAGTAACAGAGGCAGTGGTGACACCTGAAACTGCGCGTTTGAGCCTTTGCTGCTAGTAAACAGGGCCACCTATGTCTCAATGAGAAAGGTGAGATTTTGGTGGAGAAGGTGAGATTAAACATTATGTATCATGCCAGAAGACAGACTATAAGGGGTCTTTTATTATTCCAAGTGAAATTTTGGATTTCCTCTTCTGTTTCTTTAAAGAATGACATTGGGGTATTGATGAATCTTGCACTGAATTTGTAGATAGTCCTTATCAAGATTGCCATTTTTACAATATTACTTCTTCCAAACCAGGAGCATAGGTTTTTGCATTTCCTCAGTTCTGCGTTAATTTCCTTCTCCAGAGTTTATAGTTCCATCAAAAAGGTGCTTTACATTCTAAGTTAATTCCTAGGTATTTTATTTTCTTTGATAGCAAAATGAGTTGCTATCCTGATTCTTGCCTCATTCCTCTCATTTGTTGGCATATAGGAAGGCAGTTGACATTGAGGGTTAATTTTATACCCTGCTACCTTACCAAAGTTTTATATCAGCTCAAGCAGCTTCGGAGTAGAGTCTATAGGGTTCTTTAAATACAGAATCATGTCATCTGTAAGGAGAGAAATTTTCAGTTCCTCTTTCCCTTTTCCTCCTCACTCCAGTTAGAATGGCCAAGATCCAGAAATCTAATAACGTATGCTGGAGGGGATGTGGCCAGGAGGGATCACTACTACACTGCTGGTGGGATTGCAAACTCGTTCAACCACTATGGAAAGCACTATGGCAGTATCCCAAAAAGACTAAACATAGAGCTCCCCTGTGATCTAGCAATTTCACTACTTGCCAATCGTCCAGATAGGACACACTAAATTCACTAGAACAATAACATTTATCACAGCACTATTTACTATAACAAAGGTATGGAACCAACCCAGATGCCCGTCAGTTGATGAGTAGATCAAATATGGTATTTTTACACAATGGAATTCTGTGCTTCTGTCAGAAAGAATGACAAAGACGAATTTGTAAGGAAATAGAAAGACTGTAAAGTTTAGAAATTAGTTTCTGTCTCCTTCTCTCTCTTCTTCTCTATCTCTGTAAAATTTAGAAGCTCCTGTTTCTCTCTCTTTTCTCTCTTTCTCTCTCTCTTTCTGTCTCTCTCTTTCTGTCTCTCTCTCTCTCTCTCTCTCTCTCTCTCTCTCTCTCTCTCTCTCTCTCTCTCTCTCACTCTCTCTCTCTCTGCAATCCTTAGGGTTGAACTCAGGGCCTGAGCTACTTTTGCTCAAGGTTAGCACTCTACCATTTGAACCACAGTGCTGCTTCTGGCTTGCTCTTTTCACGTAGTATTGAGGAATCTAACCCAGGCCTTCATCCTTGATAGGTTAGCACTCTACCACTAAGCCACACAGTCAGCTTTTAGAGGTTCCTGACAAAGGTTTTCCTACATGCTATTATTTCTTCTGTGAGTGCTCTTAATGCTTGCTGAAGGTTGACTTTGTTTAGAAGACTTACCCTAATGCTCCCATATACAGAGATTCTATATATAGCTAAATGTTTTTCATTACTCAGAATTTCTCTATTGTGTATGTTCTGAAATGTACTGAAGACTGACTTCTGATTAAAAGTCATTGCACATTTGTTCTATTCATTAGTTTTTACACTGTGACTGTGTGGTATCATGCAAACTCAACTATGAGTTCTTCAAAAAAATTTCCCTTTCATTTTATTCATAGGATTCTATCCTGTGGGTGTTTAGTGATAAATCTTGACTTGTGCCTTCTGGGGAAAAGACTGAACATTTGCTACATTCATTAAGGGTTTTATCTTGTGTTGGTTCTGTGACACAAGCTGAGTTTTCTTCCACAGACTAAAAAGTCTTTCCTATTTATTACATTGCTAAGGCTTCTCATATGTGTGAACTCTCTTACGCTTCCTGAAGGGTCAATACTGCACGAAAGACTTTCAACTTTGGTTATATTCCTAAGGTTTCTAATATGTGTGAATTCTGTTATGCCTCCTGTAATGTGACTTCCATCTGAAGGTCTTACCACATTTGATGCACTCGTACAGTTTCTCTCCTGTGTGTGTTCTCTGATGCAATTTGAGGGAAGACTTCCATTTGAAAGACATTCCACATCGGTTACCTTCATAAGGTTTTTCTCCTGTTTGAATTGTCGGATGTGTAGTGATGGTCGGTGTTAAGTACAATATTTTTCATCACACAGTACATTTAGCAGTTTTCCTCCCTCCCTGAAGAATTTTTTGGGCAGGGAGAACAGAATTATGATACTGCAGATCTTTTGGACTGTCACAATCATGAATAAAATGCTCTGAATATCCGATGGATTTTTTAAGAACAGGAGACATACGAGGTCTTTATGCAGTATGCATCTCATCAGGCTTAGGAGACAGAAGCATGTACTGACACTTTATGAACTCCTCAGTCCTCACCCCTAAGTTGTTACCGTTATTACTAATCAGCTCTGGATTATGTGTAGAGCTCAAATTTAAAGTTGTTGCAAATATCACGTTTTCCTCCACTTCGATACTACTTGCAACTGCTACTTCACAAAGACATTCATGTGGACTTTCCTGGCATGTCTTGAACACATTTTCCATTACCTGGACATCTAAAATGAGTCATAGAAAAAAAGACACAAACATACATGAGATACAAATATTCCTTACTGTAAAGATAATGACTTTACTTTCCCATGCTAAGTGTTAGATATTTTAAAATATAAAAGTGGAAATTGATTTGTGAGAAGTATATGCTTTTCTCCCTAACCTATTAAGAAAATGATATTTTACAATGACCAATAATGTTTTTCTGTGTTTTAGTTCTCTTTTTATATCACAGGAAATATTTATTGAAATTACCCATCTATGTATTGCTACAATTTTAAGCTGAATACTACCTATAATATATCTGCAGCTGTTTTTTTTCAAATACTGTTTTGTTTATACATTGAGGAATAGCTGCCTTTCTTTTATTTTTGAGAAATACTCTAAATATTGTGCTGTTTTGCATCTTTTTAAAACTTTCTTTTCTTTTCTTTTCTTTTTTTTTGTAGTTCATAGGCCTCGGCCTTGTCCCTGAACACTTCAGCAGAAGACTATAACCCCTATCCTTGAACTACAGCCCCACTTCCTGTTTTCTAGAGTTAACTACTGATAAGAGTCTCAGGTCCTCAGTACCAGATAGGATTACCTTACCCAGTTTCAATGCTGTTTGCTTATTAAACATTAAGTGAGGAACACGAATTTTTTCTAGATTCAGGGGCCACAAGTTTGGTTTATATGTCTGTTTGCCTTTGATCCAAGCAAGAACGATTCTTGAGAGTAAGGTCTTACACCTATATCCCTTCAGTTACAACTTTTCACTAAAGTCTCAATTTAGGTATTTGTGGGAATTTTGAAATTTATTTCTTTCCATTTGAAGTCTTATAAAAATTCCTTTTCTAACACTCCTGTCCCTCAGAACCATGGAAGACCAGAAAATCCCCAGCTCATTGTCTAGTTAATTTTCTTATGTTGATTGAAACTTTGTTGTTTTTTTTTCCTTCCATTCCTGGGTTTGAACTTAGGACCTAACCACTGTCCTTGGGTTTTCTCAAGACTAGAACCCTACCAATGAATTCATTACTTCTGGCTTTTTCTATGTATGTTGTAATAAGGAATAAAACCTGTGTCTTTGTGCATGCTAGGCAAGCACTCTACCACTAGGCTCAATTTCTGGTGGAAACGTCTGATTTTGAATACCAGTCTCTTCCTACCAGCATAAAGATATTATCCTTATCAGAGAATAATGCCCTGACTTATTCCTTGTTTGCTCAATCATTTATAGTCTTAGTTTTAAAGAAATGAAATATCTTTCTTTCTTTCTTTCTTTCTTTCTTTCTTTCTTTCATTCTTTCTTTCTTTCTTTCTTTCTTCCTTTCCTTCCTTCCCTCTTTCTTCCCTCTTTCTTTTTCTTTCTTTCTTTCTTTCTTTCTTTCTTTCTTTCTTTCTTTCTTTCTTTCTTTCTTGTTTTGCGGTCATGGGACTTGAATTCTAGACCAGGCTGTTCTTCCTGAGCTCTTCAGCTCAAGGCTACTGCCCTATGTCTTTAGACTCAACCCCACTTCCCATTTTCTATTGGTTCATTGGAGAGAAGAGTCTAAGGTGTTTTTGTGATAGGTCAGTCTTGGAACCTTGATCCTCAGATCTCAGCCTCCTAAGTAGCTAGGATTACAGGCATGAGCCACGGGCTCATGGCTTTCTCATTTTATTTTGTTTCACAGTGATTTCTACAGAGAAATCTAACTTTAACTCTACTGCCACATAGAATTCATCATATCACCCTATGATTCTTGGTGCCAGGGATTTGGGCTAGCATGCACAAAGACCTGGTTCAGTTCCTTGGTACTACATACAAAGAAAAAGCCAGAAGTGGTGCTATGACTCAAGAAGTAGAGAGCTAGCCTTGAGAAAACCCAAGGACCATGCTCAGGCCCTGAGACCAGGCATAGGATTGGGAAAAGAAAATGATTCTTGATTCATTCACAAAGAATTCCAAAGGTTCCACACAGGATTTAGGGTAACTAAGAATATTATTGCTCAGTACATCACAACATGAACTTACCAATGGGGCTCAGGCTCCAACATCAATATGAAGATGCATTCACTCACCTGTGATATTCTTGTCAGAGGAATTTCCTATCCAGAGTTCTGCACCGTGCTCTAGCTTGTCAATTAATACAGGTTTGGGAACACAGGGCCCTGTAAATTAGAAACAGTAGAGAATTATTGCTTATGCTGTGTCATCATTGCTTTAAGTTCGCAGACATCCTACTCACAAGTTATCTATTAAATCTTTTCTCTCATTTCTCACTGGCTCCATGGTTGACTTTTCCCCAGCTCTGGATTCATTTTCTATGGCATAAACTTAGCTATCTTGCTCAAGGCTAGAAAAATACCAGTTTGAGTCCCAGCTCCACTTACATGCATAGGTCTTCATGCATGCTAAGCAAGCACTCAACCACAAAGTCAAACTCTTGACACTCCACTAACATTTTTGAGGGGTTACTTGGAGTTATAGAGTTTCATGGCAATTTTTATGCCATTGCTGGCTTCAAATTAGAATTCTTAGATTTCTTCCTCCTGAATATTTTAAGATTACAGGCATGAAACATTGCACCTAGTGCCAGGTTTCCATTATAAACTCACTGTTTAGTGATTTGTAGATCCTATTTCCAATAATGATATATATTCTATTCTGGATGGTTTATCCACTTACAATTACTGTGTAAGTTTGGAATGTCGTCTCCATTAGAGGAAACATAATTTAGAACTGTTGTCAAAGTATCCTGAAGGTATCCTGAAGAATGAGTACAAAATTACCTTAGGTTTTCTTTAGAAAGTAATGATACTTCTCAGGGCCTGGAATCTTTCATTTAAATAGTATTGAAAGTTTGATAAACATGCACGTATCTGCAAAATAACAAGGCACTTGGCCTTGTAAGTGAATTTGACTTTTTCTCACCTAAGGACACCAGGTTGCTGTAGGTCTCCAGCATTAAATCTCTGTACAGGGTCCTCTGAGCATTGTCCAGATGCTGCCACTCCTCCCAGCTGAAATCCACAGCTACATCATCAAATGACACCAGCTTCTGGAATGGCACATTTTCCTCAAGTAATTAGCACTGAGTTATAAACACACCATGTCTGGAATTTTATTCTTTTTTTGTTGGAATTGTATTCCTTTACTTAAATGTTTAGACTTACATGAAATATTGACCTGAAAAGCTTAGGGATGGTGCCTAGGCCCAGAGTTCAAGTCCCAAGACCCACAAAAAAATAAAAAGGCAAGCCATGTGTTGGTGGCTCACGCCTGTCATCCAGCTACTCAGGAGACTGAGATCTGAGGACCATGGTTTCAAAGCTAGCCTGGCACAAAATTCCATGAGACTCCTTTCCAATTACCCACCATAAAATATTTAATGCCTTGTGGCATATCATGGTAGAGCAATTGTGGTATCGACAGAAATAAGTCGCTGGAGTAGATTTAGGTTATAAATGGAATTATTCCATTGAAAAGGAACTACATTATATGATTACATATGCTGATACTGAGAGGATATTGCAAAATCTTAGGGTATCAAGTAATAATACTGTGAAGTACACCCAGAATGTTAATGTTCTATGTCTGGCATAATAATCATTTGGGGAAGAAACTTTTTTTTCTTTTTTTTTGGCTGGGGGATTTGTAAGGCTTGAACTCTGGGCCTGGGCACTGTTCCTGAGCTCTTCAACTCAAGGCTATCACCCTACCTATGAAGCCACAGTGCCATTTCCCATATTCTAGTGGTTAACTGTCGATGAGAGTCTCATAGACTTTCTAATGCCCAGGCTGGCTTTGAACCAAATCTTTAGATATCAGCCTGATATCTGAGTAGCTAGGATTACAGGTAGAAGTCACTGCACCTGGCAAGAAATTTATTTCTTGCTGTTTTATACTACAAATTTACTGTATGTTTTACTTTTTCAAAAAGACTGAGGATGACCTTTGTTCTGTATATAATGGGAAGAGGGGTAGGGATCTGTGAGCAGAACAACTGAGGGGCAACACTCAGGGTAGGACAATAGCCTTAAACTAAAGAGCTCACGGCCCAAGGTCCAAGCCCCATGACTTTCCCCACTACCCCACAAAAAAAGGGAAAAAAATTGGAGATTGGAGAGGATTTTCTAAAAAGAATATATAGAAATAGTAGTTCAAAATGTAGAAAGAAGTTCAATATTAACAGTCATGAGAAAAATTAAAATTACAATGAAATCATTACTTTAAGTATATTAATATAAATATAGTTTTAAACAAAAAGATCCACATACACACACACAAACACACACACACACACACACACACACACACGCATACAAAAAAACAACTTTCAAAGTCTAACTATTACTGGGAAGGTAGTGAGAAGAAGTAGAACTTTGGAATAGTTCTGCAAGGAATATAAAACAATCAAAAATTGCGTGGAGAGTGCTAAAAAAAGTACTAAATATAGAATTACATAGAAATATGGTCCAACACTTCTATTTCTAGATTTGTACCTAATGGAAGAGAAAGCAGAGACTAGAACAAATATGTGGAGAATCCATTCACAACTATTAATAATAATCCAAAGATAGAAATATGCAAAACAATGCATTGAAAAGGAAGAACATTTTACTATATTTTACAGATGAATCTTGATTACAGTAAACTAAAAATACAGCAGTCATAAAGGAAGAGCTAGGGTATGTTTTCCCTTCCAGAGCTTCCAAGGATCAACAAACCCTTAGAGCCAAAAAGCACGATGGTTCCAGAGAATGGAGTAGAGAGGAACAGGAGCTGAATGTTTAATGATTATACATGGAAGATGAAAATTGCTCTAGATGGGTAGAATGAAGAGAGAACTGTACCCTAAACAATGGTTATGTAGCCACACAGGATGGGACACACCTATACTCTCTGATCTTGGGAAACTCAAGAAGGATTTCTAGCCATCCTAGGTGCATGGAAATATCTATCATAAAAACTAATGTGGAGGGGCTGGGAGTTTGGCATAGTTGTAGAGTGCTTGTATGAAGACGAAGGTTCAATTCCGCAGTACCACATACACAGAAAAAACCAGAAGTAGTGCTGTGGCTCAAGTAGAAGATCACTAGGCTTGAGGAAAGCTGAAGGACAGTGCTTAAACCGAGTTTTAAAAAAACCCAGAAAGCTGAGCATGATGGGGTGGTGGCTCACTTCTATAATCCTAGATACTCAGGAGGCTGAGATCTGAGGATCAAGGTTTAAAGCCATCCTGGCACAAAAAGACCTGAGACACTTATCTCCAATTTACCTTTAGAAAATGGGAAGTGGGGCTTGGCTCCAGGGTAAGGTGGTAGTCTGGAGCTGAAGAGCTCAGGGATAGTGCCCAGGCTGAGTTCAAGATCTATGACCCACCAAAAAAACCCAAAAAACAAAAAATAAGATGGAAAAAATTGGATTCTGTGAATTCTATCAGGCATATAAATGTCTTTTTTTACGGTTGAAATAACAAATTGTTTGGAAAAAAGTTTTTACCTAGAAATGTACACTACAAATGGAATTAACAACAAACACAAAATATGCAAAAGATACAAATTATCACAATATGGGTATCCTGCTTCTGTATCTTTCACTGACTCCTGTTCAAATGAGTCACATATTCTGAATCATTTCTCCCAGTCGATATATGCCACAAGTGTTAGCTTGTACTGTACTTCTTGGGAAATCAAAAGCAAATATTAAGCAAATGTGTGTTAGATTTTGTCAACAGTGATATTTCAAATAAAAATCCCTAATCATTGCATTATTTAATATCAATGCCGGAATCTAACTTACACTGGCAGAATCTTCAATCTTTTGAGAATCTTCAAAAGGGTGTGTAAATATTTAGGATCGTTATGTCTTCCTGGAGGAAAGATCCCTTTAGTAGTATGTAGTAACCTTCTTTGTCTTTTCTTACTAATTTTAGTTTGAAGTCTATTGTATCTGATATGAGGATGGCAACTCCAGCCTGTTTATGGGGGCAGTTAGCTTGATAGAGTTTATTCCAACCTCTCACTTTCAAAAGATGATTGTTTTCGGGTAAGATGTGTCTCTTGAAGACAGCAGAACGATGGCTCTTGCTTTTTGATCCAACTAGACAACCTATGCCATTTAATTGGAGAGTTAAGACCATTGATATTGAGAGTTAGGATTGAGAGATATTTATTAGTTCCCACCATTTTAAAAAGCTTTTAGTAGGGCCTGTGTCTTGACAGTTCTTGTGGTCCTTAGACGGTATGCTGTTTAGGTGCCATTTCTTTCCATATATTGCATTTATTTTGGTTTTCTATGTATAGAGCATCTTTGAGAATTCTCTGTAGTGTTGGTTTTGTTTCGACATATTGTTGCAGCTTTTCCCTGGAATGGAATGTTTTTATTTTTCCCTCAGTTATGAATGAGAGCTTAGCTGGCTACAGTATTCTTGGTTGGTAGTTATTTGATTTAAGGGCATGACATATATGCTTCTAGTCACTTTGTGCTTGCATGGTCTCTTCTGAGAGATCTGGCGTTATTCTGAATGGTTTTCCTTTATAGGTTACTGATCCCTTTTCCCTGGCTGCCTTTAGGATCTTTACTTTCGTTTCTATTGATCCAGTTCGGATCACAATGTGGCGGTGGGATGTTCTTTTCTGGTCAGGTCTGTTTGGGGTTCTAAAAGCTTCTCGTATCTGGATGGGCCTGCCCTTCTGGATATTTGGGAAATTCTCTGAGATGATTCCCTGAAGTACATTTCCAATACCATTGACCTCTTTCTCCACGCCCTCCTCAATACCAACTAGCCTTAAATTAGGCTTCCTAATTGTATCTTGGACCTCCTGAAGCGCTCTCTCATATTTCCTAGATTTGGATTGACTCATTTTCTGTTCTTTATAATACCTAAATTATCTTCAGCCCCGGAAATTCTCTCCTCTGCAATGTCTAACCTGCTATCAAAGCTATCTACTTTATTTTTCATCTCCCTTGCTTCTAATTGCTCACTTTTGACGCCTTGCATCCCCTGTTTTAGATCATGTATGGATTTCTTTATCTCCTTGATTTCCTTTTGAGTGGTTAGCTCAGTAGCTTTATTTTCTTTGGACATTTGCTGGAGTTTGGTCACGTTTTTATTTGTGGATTCTTTGAATTCATCCATCTTTCTTTGAAAAACCTTTATTATGGCCTCCTTTATGGCTTCTTCTTTTTCACTTATCACCTTGTTTTTGCTTTCCTCTTGTTCAGGTATGGCTGCCTCCATTATCTCTTTCTTTATATTTTCACATTTTTTCATTAATGATGTTTATCAATTGCATTTGTGTAGCAATTAGAAGACTCTCCTCTAGGTTTGCCAGTGACTGTTCCATTGTCGGTTTACATTGGGTGGGGGATGTTGTTTCTTGATTTGACATTTTTCTTGAGTTTCTTCTTCTGCCCATTTGAAAATGGGAGCAAGATTACTACTAAATACGATTATAGTTTTTCAGATATAACCAACCTAGACCTCTGTAGCTGGCAGACACTAGATGTTCACAAGTTTTGATTGGTATTATCACTCTTTCTTTTTGTGCACTTACAGACCAGCCTAATACAACCACTGATAAGCGATTTATACCCAAACCAATAAGCCTCTCAATCCAATCTCTATTGTCTTTAAGTCCCTCTGAGCCTAGAGAATAATTAACCACCTACATATACAATATTGCTCAACAGCCATCAAGTGTAGATCCGTGCAGTATAAGGGTTGAAAGACGAGCAGAGGTCCAGAGATAGAAAAAAAGAATGAGAGAGGTCAGGGGAGGTGCAAGAGGATTAACGTAGGAGTGTAAGAATATTGTAGTAATGAAGAAAAGTTATAGCATAAGGATAACTGACATAAGTTGGTAAGTAGGTAGCATATTTGAGTACAAAGTTTGGAAAGTATTAGAATAAAACTTATGTGTTGCTGCACGACTAGCTCTTAGCCCAACCAGTGGCCTCACAGTGGACCATGGGATGGATCTGTTTTTCTTGTCTACGTTGAGGGAAAGGGGTATTTCACAAGATGCAGAAGCGAAGATTTCAGAAGCAAATGCTGTGAGTGAATTAGCTCTTAAAAAGCATTTTTATTTTCTTTTATCTTTCTGCCAGTCTTGGGGCTTGAATTCAGGGCCTGAGCACTGTCCTCGGGTTTTCTCAAGTCTAGCCCTCTGCCACTTGAGCCACAGTGCCACATCTAGATTTTCTATCTATGTGGTACTGAGCAATCAAACCCAGATCTTCATGGATGCTAGGCAAGCACTCTACCACTATGCCAAACTCTCAACCCTGACATAGTAATTATAAAGTCATCATCATCATCATCATCATATCCAAATATCCTTTCTCCTACAAAGAATGAACACTTAACTGTGTCTAATGCTTTTTTTTAATTTCACTAATTCTTCTGTGTTTTTCCCTCTTGCATTTTTTACACATGACAGCAAAGCTAATCATCAGGAAAAAATTGATTAGGATACAGAAACCTAATAATATCCTAGTAGATTGACGTCAAAAATATGTGCAAGATGCACTGTGTGTTTGACCTAGAGGTAGAGTCCTTGGCTACCAAGCAGTAAGCCTCAGGTTTGATTCCTCATTACCACATACATAGAAAACGCTGCAAGTGGTGCTGTGGCTCGGTGGGACAGCTAAAGCCTAAAGAAAGCCCAAGAACAATGTTCACACGCTGAGGTCAAGTCCCAAGACTAGCAAAAACAAAAAAATTCGACAAGGGGCAAAATGCAGGCAGAGAAGGCACTGTGAAGCAAATGTTTTGTAAAGGATGAGGGCAATATTGACCCTTAAGTTTGGATCTTACCTAAGAAAGGCTCCTTGAGCCTGAGACCAGACTGGTAGTTGGGCCTAGTGGAAGACATTGGGATTGGAGAAATAAGGTGTGCTGTATACTACATCCACATGTATATTGTGAGACTGCAGGAGAGATTCAGCCTCCAGTATGTCTTTGGTGAGGTCTTTTGTGAGCAAGGATCTTTGGTCATTGGGCCCTGAAAGGTGACCCTGCCTCCCTCACAATGGAACAGAATATGGAACCCTGGTAACCAAGCCACTGTAACTAACAACCAGCTCAAGCCAACTCACTTGGCCTGTGGCTCAGGAGGAAGAAAGATGTTGCTGTGCTGTTGCCAAAGGTCAGGAAACTCGAGTCTCAGGCATGGAAGTTATGGATGTCTTACTCGAAGATGTACATGCTAGATCATTGCCAAGCCACAAATCCAGTATAACAGAACTTTCTCTAAGAAGAAGGCCAGGAAAATCCAGGGCAACCAGATGAGGTAAATTTCTAAGAAGAAATGTATTTGACCCCATCATCCTCCCCACACACTACAACTTTCTTTTTTTTCATTTTTTTATTGTAATTAGTAAAAGGGTTAGATGATATTTGCCAGATAGAAGGTGCATTAATTCACATACATTGATACCCTTTCACATGTCTTGGTACCCATTTCCCTCCAACCCCACACCCCCAACCCGTCTTGGTTTTCCCCCTTCCCTATCAAATTTCAAATATCCAAATACAAAAAAATTCAATATATCAGATAACAAAGTGAGATACTATACCAATATGGGATAACCAAGGGACAGCAAGCGAGATGAGAGACAACATAGTACATTAAGGACAACAATCATTCATTATATGGCTTTTGTGTCAATATCCTGGAGGTCCTTTCAATTAGCTTCACATTATATGGCCTTATATATGGCCTTTTGCTCTATTGCCAATCTCTGCTAGTTGAGTCCAAGGTTTCTACTGATTATGACGAATGAGGGAAACCACTGAGCCTAAGTTCCTTTGAGTCTGGCTTACTTCACTTAATATGATTTGTTCTAAGTCTTTCCATTTCCTAACAAATGGGGCGATGTCATTCTTTCTGACAGCAGCATAGAATTCCATTGTGTACAAATACCACAACTTGTTGATCCACTCATCAACTGAGGGACATCTGGGTTGGTTCCATATCTTTGCTATGGTGAATAGTGCTGCAATGAACATTGTTGTGCTAGTGGGTTTAGTATGCCCTTGTTTCTGGATTGTTGTGTAAATGCCAAGTACTGGAATTGCTGGGTCATAGGGGAGTTGTATGTTTAGCGTTTTGAGGCACTGCCGCACTGCTTTCCATAGTGGTTGAACGAGTTTGCACTCCCACCAACAGTGTAGTAGTGATCCCTCCTGACCACATCCCCTCCAGCATCTGTTGTCATTCGTTTTCCTGATCCTGGCCATTCTAACTGGAGTTAGGTGGAATCTTAGACTTGTTTTGATTTGCATTTCTTTTATGACCAGAGATGTTGAGCATTTCTTCATGTGTCTATAGGCCATTATTGTGTCTTCTTCAGAGAAGACTCTCTTTAAGTCTTTGGCCCATTTTGTAATGGGATGGGTGTTACTTTGGAGGTTAGTTTTGGAGTGATTCAATTTTTTGAGTTGTTGATATATTTTAGATATGAGGCCTTGTTCCGTTGTTTGGGTGGTGAAGATCTTCTCCCACTCTGTAGGCTTCCTGATTAGTTTACTAGCTATATCCGTTGCCATACAAAAGCTCTGCAGTTTAATGCAGTGCCACTTATCCAGCCTTTCTCTGATTTGTTGTGATTCTTGGTCCTTATTAAGAAAGTTTCGACCTGTACCAAGGAGGCCTAGTGTATCTCCTATTCCTTCCTGTAAACTTTTCAGTGTGTCAGCTTTTACCTCCACGTCTTTGATCCATTTGGAGTTAATTCTAGTGCAAGGTGACAAAGAAGGATCCAACTTTAGTTTTCTGCAGGTGTTTAACCAGTTCTGCCAGCACAACTTGTTGAAGAGGCTATCTTTCTTCCATTCTATTTTTTTGGCTCCCTGGTCAAAGATTAGGTGGCCATAGGTCTGTGGTTTAATATCTGGGTCCGCAGTTCTACTCCATTGGACTTCAGGCCTGTTCTTGTGCCAGTACCAAGCTGTTTTGAGAATTATAGCTCTGTAATAGAGCCTTAAGTTTGGAATTGAAATTCCTCCAGCGCTGTTCTTTCTGCTAAGAAGTGTTTTTGCTATACGGGGTCTTTTATTATTCCATATGAAATTTTGAATTGCCTCTTCTATTTCTTTAAAGAATGACATTGGGATGTTGATGGGTATTACATTGAATTTGTAGATAGCCCTTGGCAAGATTGTCATTTTCACAATGTTGATTCTTCCAATCCAGGAGCACTGGAGGTTTTTCCATTTCCTTAGTTCTGCTTTAATTTCCTTTTTTAGGGTTTTAAAGTTTTCATCTAAACGGTCCTTTACATTCTTAGTTAAGCTAATTGCTAGGTACTTTATTTTCTTTGAGGCTATTGTGAAAGGATTTTCTTTCCTGATTATTGCCTCGTTCCTCTCAGTGTTGGCGTAAAGTAAGGCAGTTGATTTGTGAGGGTTGATTTTATGGCCTGCTACCCTTCCAAAGCTTTGAATCAGCTCAAGGAGCTTGGGAGTAGAGTCTATAGGATTCTTTAAATACAGAATCATGTCATCTGCAAAGAGGGATAGTTTTATTTCCTCTTTCCCTACTTGGATCCCCTTTATGCTTGCTTCTTGCCTTATTGCACTGCCTAGGAATTCTAGTACTATGTTAAAAAGGAGTGGAGAGAGTGGGCATCCTTGTCTCGTTCCTGATTTTAGAGGGAATGGCTTTAGATTTTCACCATTAAGTATAATACTAGCAGTGGGTTTCTCATACACAGCCTTTATTACATTGAGAAATGTTCCATGGATTCCTAGTTTCTCCACATCTTTTAACATAAAGGGGTTTTGGATCTTGTCAAATGCCTTTTCCGCATCTATTGAGACAATCATGTGATTTTATCCCTGCTCCTGTTGATGTGTTGAATTATATTAATTGATTTGTGTATGTTGAACCAGCTTTGCCTCCCTGTGATGAATCCAGTTTGATCATAGTGTACATTTTTTTTGATGAGTTGTTGTAGACGGTTGGCCAGTATTTTGTTGAGAAGTTTTGCATCGAGGTTCATCAAAGAAATGGGTCTATAGATCTCTTTCTTTGATGAATCTCTGTCTGGTTTGGGGATGAGGGATATGCTGGCTTCACAGAATCAGTTTAGTAAAGAACCTTCATTTTCAATTTCGTTGAAGAGCTTGAGGAGTATTGGTGTGAGCTCTGCTTTGAAGACCTTATAGAATTCAGCTGTGAATCCATCTGGCCCTGGGCTCTTTTTAAGTGGAAGTTGTCTAATTTCCATTTCTATTTCAGAGCTTGAAATAGGCATGTTGAGTTGGGCTAGCTCTTCTTGGTTCAGTGTGTGTATGTTAATATTGTCTAGGAATTCATCCATTTCTTCTAGATTCTCAAATTTGTTGGCGTAAAGGTTTGAGAAGTATTCCCTCATGATATTCTGGATCTTGGTAATTTCTGTCGTGATATTACCATTTTCATCTGCGATTTTGTTTATTTCGATATGCTCTCTTCTTTTTTTGGTAAGATTTGCTAAGGGCTTGTCAATTTTGTTAATTCTTTCAAGAACCAACTCCTTGTTTTGTTGATTCTTTCTATAGTTTTTTTTATTCCAAATCATTTAATTCTGCTTTGATTTTAATAATTTGCTTTCTCGTAATGGGTTTAGGGTTGGTTTGTTGCTCTTTTTCCAGGAGGTTAAGGTGAGACATTAACTAGTTTGTTTGCCATTTTTCCAACTTGCTGTTGTAGGCATTCCGCGCTAAAAATTTTCCTCTGAGTACTGCCTTTGTTGTGTCCTTAAGGAGTTGATATTTGTGTGCTCCTTATTGTTAAATTTCATAAACAGTTGGATATCTGTTCTGATCTCTTCGATTACCCACTGTTTTTGATTCAACAATGTGTAGTTCAGTCTCCATGAGTTACAGGGTTTTCTTTGGTGGAGATGTGTGTTCAGCTCCAATTTGATGCCTTTATGGTCTGAGAGTGTGCATGGAATAATTTCAGTGTTTCTGAATCTGTCCAGGTTTGCTTTATGGCCTAAGATGTGGTCTATTTTGGAAAATGTTCCATGTGCTGCTGAGAAAAACGTATATTGTGGTGTTACTGGGTGGAATATTCTGCAGATGTCTGTTAGATCTAGTTGGTCTATATAGTTGTTCAGTTCTAAGGTTTCTCTGTTGAGTTTTTGCCTTGTTGATCTGTCCATAGGTGAGAGTGGTGTGTTAAACTCACCAACAATCACTGTATTTCGATCTATGTATGGTTTCAGTGTAAGTAAAGTTTGCTTGATGAAGTTTGGAGCTCCGGGATTGGGTGTGTAAATATTTAGGATTGTTAGGTCTTCCGGGAGGAAAGATCCCTTTAGTAGTATGTAGTAACCTTCTTTGTCTTTTCTTACTAATTTTAGTTTGAAGTCTATTTTATCTGATATGAGGATGGCAACTCTAGTCTGTTTATGGGGGCAGTTAGCTTGATAGAGTTTATTCCAACCTCTCACTTTCAAAAGATGATTGTTTTTGGGTAAGATGTGTCTCTGGAAGTCAGCAGAACGATGGCTCTTGCTTTTTGATCCAACTAGACAACCTATGCCGTTTAATTGGAGAGTTAAGTCCATTGATATTGAGAGTTAGGATTGAGAGATATTTATTAGTTCCTACCATTTTTAAAAGCTTTTAGTAGGGCCTGTGTCTTGACAGTTCTTGTGGTCCTTAGATGGTATGCTGTTTAGGTGCCTTTTCTTTCCCTATATTGCATTTATTTTGGTTTTCTATGTATAGAGCATCTTTGAGAATTCTCTGTAGTGTTGGTTTTGTTTCGGCATATTGTTGCAGCTTTTCCCTGGAATGGAATGTTTTTATTTTTCCCTCAGTTATGAATGAGAGCTTAGCTGGCTACAGTATTCTTGGTTGGTAGTTATTTGATATAAGGGCATGACATATATGCTTCCATTCACTTCGTGCTTGCATGGTCTCTGCTGAGAAATCTGGGGTTATTCTGATTGGTTTGCCTTTGTAGGTTACTGATCCCTTTTCCCTGGCTGCCTTTAGGATCTTTCCTTTCGTTTCTATTGATCCAGTTCGGATCACAATGTGGCGGTGGGATGTTCTTTTCTGGTCAGGTCTGTTTGGGGTTCTAAAAGCTTCTCGTATCTGGATGGGCCTGCCCTTCTGGATATTTGGGAAATTCTCTGAGATGATTCCCTGAAGTACATTTCCAATACCATTGACCTCTTTCTCCACGCCCTCCTCAGTACCAACTAGCCTTAAATTAGGCTTCCTAATTGTATCTTGGACCTCCTGAAGCGCTCTCTCATATTTCCTAGATTTGGATTGACTCATTTTCTGTTCTTTATAATACCTAAATTATCTTCAGCCACGGAAATTCTCTCCTCTGCAATGTCTAACCTGCTATCAAAGCTATCTACTTTATTTTTCATCTCCCTTGCTTCTAATTGCTCACTTTTGATGCCTTGCATCCCTTGTTTTAGATCATGTATGGATTTCTTTATCTCCTTGATTTCCTTTTGAGTGGTTAGCTCAGTAGCTTTATTTTCTTTGGACATTTGCTGGAGTTTGGTCACGTTTTTATTTGTGGATTCTTTGAATTCATCCATCTTTCTTTGAAAAACCTTTATTATGGCCTCCTTTATGGCTTCTTCTTTTTCACTTATCACCTTGTTTTTGCTTTCCTCTTGTTCAGGTATGGCTGCCTCCATTATCTCTTTATTTATATTTTCACATTTTCATTAATGATGTTTATCAATTGCATTTGTGTAGCAATTGGAAGACTCTCCTCTAGGTTTGCCAGTGACTGTTCCATTGTCTGTTTACATTGGGTGGGGGATGTTGTTTCTTGATTTGACATTTTTCTTGAGTTTCTTGTTCTGCCCATTTGAAAATGGGAGCAAGATTACTACTAAATACGATTATAGTTTTTCAGATATAACCAACCTAGACCTCTGTAGCTGGCAGACACTAGATGTTCACAAGTTTTGATTGGTATTATCACTTTTTCTTTTTGTGCACTTACAGTCCAGCCTAATACAACCACTGATAAGCGATTTATACCCAAAACAATAAGCCTCTCAATCCAATCTCTATTGTCTTTAAGTCCCTCTGAGCCTAGAGAATAATTAACCACCTACATATACAATATTGCTCAACAGCCATCAAGTGTAGATCCGTGCAGTATAAGGGTTGAAAGACGAGCAGAGGTCCAGAGATAGAAAAAAAGAATGAGAGAGGTCAGGGGAGGTGCAAGAGGATTAACGTAGGAGTGTAAGAATATTGTAGTAATGAAGAAAAGTTATAGCATAATTATAACTGACATAAGTTGGTAAGTAGGTAGCATATTTGAGTACAAAGTTTGGAAAGTATTAGAATAAAACTTATGTGTTGCTGCACGACTAGCTCTTAGCCCAACCAGTGGCCTCACAGTGGACCATGGGATGGTCTGTTTTTCTTGTCTACGTTGAGGGAAAGGGGTATTTCACAAGATGCAGAAGCGAAGATTTCAGAAGCAAATGCTGTGAGTGAATTAGCTCTTAAAAAGCATTTTTATTTTCTTTTATCTTTCTGCCAGTCTTGGGGCTTGAATTCAGGGCCTGAGCACTGTCCTCGGGTTTTCTCAAGTCTAGCCCTCTGCCACTTGAGCCACAGTGCCACATCTAGATTTTCTATCTATGTGGTACTGAGCAATCAAACCCAGATCTTCATGGATGCTAGGCAAGCACTCTACCACTATGCCAAACTCTCAAGCCTGACATAGTAATTATAAAGTCATCATCATCATCATCATCATCATCATCATATCCAAATATCCTTTCTCCTACAAAGAATGAACACTTAACTGTGTCTAATGCTTTTTTTTAATTTCACTAATTCTTCTGTGTTTTTCCCTCTTGCATTTTTTACACATGACAGCAAAGCTAATCATCAGGAAAAAATTGATTAGGATACAGAAACCTAATAATATCGTAGTAGATTGACGTCAAAAATATGTGCAAGATGCCCTGTGTGTTTGACCTAGTGGGAGAGTCATTGGCTACCAAGCAGTAAGCCTCAGGTTTGATTCCTCATTACCACATACATAGAAAACGCTGCAAGTGGTGCTGTGGCTCGGTGGGACAACTAAAGCCTAAAGAAAGCCCAAGAACAATGTTCACACTCTGAGGTCAAGTCCCAAGACTAGCAAAAACAAAAAAAAATTCGACAAGGGGCAAAATGCAGGCAGAGAAGGCACTGTGAAGCAAATGTTTTGTAAAGGATGAGGGCAATATTGACCCTTAAGGTTGGATCTTACCTAAGAAAGGCTCCTTGAGCCTGAGACCAGACTGGTAGTTGGGCCTAGTGGAAGACATTGGGATTGGACAAATAAGGTGTGCTGTATACTACATCCACACGTATATTGTGAGACTGGAGGAGAGATTCAGCCTCAAGTATGTCTTTGGTGAGGTCTTTTGTGAGCAAGGATCTTTGGTCATTGGGCCCTGAAAGGTGACCCTGCCTCCCTCACAATGGAACAGAATATGGAACCCTGGTAACCAAGCCACTGTAACTAACAACCAGCTCAAGCCAGCTCACTTGGCCTGTGGCTCAGGAGGAAGAAAGATGTTGCTGTGCTGTTGCCAAAGGTCAGGAAACTCGAGTCTCAGGCATGGAATTTGTGGATATCTTACTCGAAGATGTACATGCTAGATCATTGCCAAGCCACAAATCCAGTATAACAGAACTTTCTCTAAGAAGAAGGCCAGGAAAATCCAGGGCAACCAGATGAGGTAAATTTCTAAGATGAAATGTATTTAACCCCATCATCCTCCCCACACACTACAACTTTCTTTTTTTTCATTTTTTTATTGCAATTAGTAAAAGGGTTAGATGATATTTGCCAGATAGAAGGTGCATTAATTCACATACATTGATAGCCTTTCACATGTCTTGGTACCCATTTCCCTCCAACCCCACACCCCCCACCCGTCTTGGATTTCCCCCCTTCCCTATCAAATTTCAAATATCCAAATACAAATAAATTCAATATATCAGATAACAAAGTGAGATACTATACCAATATGGGATAACCAAGGGACAGCAAGCGAGAAGAGAGACAACATAGTACATTAAGGACAACAATCATTCATTATATGGCTTTTGTGTCAATATCCTGGAGGTCCTTTCAATTAGCTTCACATTATATGGCCTTATATATGGCCTTTTGCTCTATTGCCAATCTCTGCTAGTAGAGCCCAAGGTTTCTACTGATTATGACGAATGAGGGAAACCACTGAGCCTAAGTTCCTTTGAGTCTGGCTTACTTCACTTAATATGATTTGTTCTAAGTCTTTCCATTTCCTAACAAATGGGGCGATGTCATTCTTTCTGACAGCAGCATAGAATTCCATTGTGTACAAATACCACAACTTGTTGATCCACTCATCAACTGAGGGACATCTGGGTTGGTTCCATATCTTTGCTATGGTGAATAGTGCTGCAATGAACATTGTTGTGCTAGTGGGTTTAGTATGCCCTTGTTTCTGGATTGTTGTGTAAATGCCAAGTACTGGAATTGCTGGGTCATAGGGGAGTTGTATGTTTAGCGTTTTGAGGCACTGCCGCACTGCTTTCCATAGTGGTTGAACGAGTTTGCACTCCCACCAACAGTGTAGTAGTGATCTCTCCTGACCCCATCCCCTCCAGCATCTGTTGTCATTCGTTTTCCTGATCCTGGCCATTCTAACTGGTGTTAGGTGGAATCTTAGACTTGTTTTGATTTGCATTTCTTTTATGACCAGAGATGTTGAGCATTTCTTCATGTGTCTATAGGCCATTTTTGTTTCTTCTTCAGAGAAGACTCTCTTTAAGTCTTTGGCCCATTTTGTAATGGGATGGGTGTTACTTTGGAGGTTAGTTTTGGAGTGATTCAATTTTTTGAGTTGTTGATATATTTTAGATATGAGGCCTTGTTCCGTTGTTTGGGTGGTGAAGATCTTCTCCCACTCTGTAGGCTTCCTGATTAGTTTACTAGCTATATCCGTTGCCATACAAAAGCTCTGCAGTTTAATGCAGTCCCACTTATCCAGCCTTTCTCTGATTTATTGTGATTCTTGGTCCTTATTAAGAAAGTTTCGACATGTACCAAGGAGGCCTAGTGTATCTCCTATTCCTTCCTGTAAACTTTTCAGTGTGTCAGCTTTTACCTCCACCTGTTTGATCCATTTGGAGTTAATTCTAGTGCAAGGTGACAAAGAAGGATCCAACTTTAGTTTTCTGCAGGTGTTTAACCAGTTCTGCCAGCACAACTTGTTGAAGAGGCTATCTTTCTTCCATTCTATTTTTTGGCTCCCTGGTCAAAGATTAGGTGGCCATAGGTCTGTGGTTTAATATCTGGGTCCGCAGTTCTACTCCATTGGACTTCAGGCCTGTTCTTGTGCCAGTACCAAGCTGTTTTGAGAATTATAGCTCTGTAATAGAGCCTTAAGTTTGGAATTGAAATTCCTCGAGCGCTGTTCTTTCTGCTAAGAAGTGTTTTTGCTATACGGGGTCTTTTATTATTCCATATGAAATTTTGAATTGCCTCTTCTATGTCTTTAAAGAATGACATTGGGATGTTGATGGGTATTACATTGAATTTGTAGATAGCCCTTGGCAAGATTGTCATTTTCACAATGTTGATTCTTCCAATCCAGGAGCATGGGAGGTTTTTCCATTTCCTTAGTTCTGCTTTAATTTCCTTTTTTAGGGTTTTAAAGTTTTCATCTAAACGGTCCTTTACATTCTTAGTTAAGCTAATTGCTAGGTACTTTATTTTCTTTGAGGCTATTGTGAAAGGATTTTCTTTCCTGATTATTGCCTCGTTCCTCTCAGTGTTGGCGTAAAGTAAGGCAGTTGATTTGTGAGGGTTGATTTTATGGCCTGCTACCCTTCCAAAGCTTTGAATCAGCTCAAGGAGCTTGGGAGTAGAGTCTATAGGATTCTTTAAATACAGAATCATGTCATCTGCAAAGAGGGATAGTTTTATTTCCTCTTTCCCTACTTGGATCCCCTTTATGCTTGCTTCTTGCCTTATTGCATTGCCTAGGAATTCTAGTACTATGTTAAAAAGGAGTGGAGAGAGTGGGCATCCTTGTCTCGTTCCTGATTTTAGAGGGAATGGCTTTAGTATTATTAAGTATAATACTAGCAGTGGGTTTCTCATACACAGCCTTTATTACATTGAGAAATGTTCCATGGATTCCTAGTTTCTCCACATCTTTTAACATAAAGGGGTTTTGGATCTTGTCAAATGCCTTTTCCGCATCTATTGAGACAATCATGTGATTTTATCCCTGCTCCTGTTGATGTGTTGAATTATATTAATTGATTTGTGTATGTTGAACCAGCTTTGCCTCCCTGTGATGAATCCAGTTTGATCATAGTGTATATTTTTTTGATGAGTTGTTGTAGACGGTTGGCCAGTATTTTGTTGAGAAGTTTTGCATCGATGTTCATCAAAGAAATGGGTCTATAGATCTCTTTCTTTGATGAATCTCTGTCTGGTTTGGGGATGAGGGATATGCTGGCTTCACAGAATCAGTTTAGTAAAGAACCTTCATTTTCAATTTCGTTGAAGAGCTTGAGGAGTATTGGTGTGAGCTCTGCTTTGAAGACCTTATAGAATTCAGCTGTGAATCCATCTGGCCCTGGGCTCTTTTTAAGTGGAAGTTGTCTAATTTCCATTTCTATTTCAGAGCTTGAAATAGGCCTGTTGAGTTGGGTTAGCTCTTCTTGGTTCAGTGTGTGTATGTTAATATTGTCTAGGAATTCATCCATTTCTTCTAGATTCTCAAATTTGTTGGCGTAAAGGTTTGAGAAGTATTCCCTCATGATATTCTGGATCTTGGTAATTTCTGTCGTGATATTACCATTTTCATCTGCGATTTTGTTTATTTCGATATGCTCTCTTCTTTTTTTGGTAAGATTTGCTAAGGGCTTGTCAATTTTGTTAATTCTTTCAAGAACCAACTCCTTGTTTTGTTGATTCTTTCTATAGTTTTTTTATTCCAAATCATTTAATTCTGCTTTGATTTTAATAATTTGCTTTCTCGTAATGGGTTTAGGGTTGGTTTGTTGCTCTTTTTCCAGGAGGTTAAGGTGAGACATTAACTAGTTGGTTTGCCATTTTTCCAACTTGCTGTTGTAGGCACTCCGCGCTATAAATTTTCCTCTGAGTACTGCCTTTGTTGTGTCCCTAAGGAGTTGATATTTGTGTGCTCCTTATTGTTAAATTTCATAAACAGTTGGATATCTGTTCTGATCTCTTCAATTACGCATTGTTTTTGATTCAACAATGTGTGGTTCAGTCTCCATGAGTTACAGGGTTTTCTTTGGTGGAGATGTGTGTTCAGCTCCAATTTGATGCCTTTATGGTCTGAGAGTGTGCATGGAATAATTTCAGTGTTTCTGAATCTGTCCAGGTTTGCTTTATGGCCTAAGATGTGGTCTATTTTGGAAAATGTTCCATGTGCTGCTGAGAAAAACGTATATTGTGGTGTTACTGGGTGGAATATTCTGCAGATGTCTGTTAGATCTAGTTGGTCTATATAGTTGTTCAGTTCTAAGGTTTCTCTGTTGAGTTTTTGCCTTGTTGATCTGTCCATAGGTGAGAGTGGTGTGTTAAACTCACCAACAATCACTGTGTTTCGATCTATGTATGGTTTCAGTGTAAGTAAAGTTTGCTTGTGAAGTTTGGAGCTCCGGGATTGGGTGTGTAAATATTTAGGATTGTTATGTCTTCCGGGAGGAAAGATCCCTTTAGTAGTATGTAGTAACCTTCTTTGTCTTTTCTTACTAATTTTAGTTTGAAGTCTATTTTATCTGATATGAGGATGGCAACTCTAGTCTGTTTATGGGGGCAGTTAGCTTGATAGAGTTTATTCCAACCTCTCACTTTCAAAACATGATTGTTTTTGGGTAAGATGTGTCTCTCGAAGTCAGCAGAACGATGGCTCTTGCTTTTTGATCCAACTAGACAACCTATGCCATTTAATTGGAGAGTTAAGTCCATTGATATTGAGAGTTAGGATTGAGAGATATTTATTAGTTCCTACCATTTTTAAAAGCTTTTAGTAGGGCCTGTGTCTTGACAGTTCTTGTGGTCCTTAGATGGTATGCTGTTTAGGTGCCTTTTCTTTCCCTATATTGCATTTATTTTGGTTTTCTATGTATAGAGCATCTTTGAGAATTCTCTGTAGTGTTGGTTTTGTTTCGACATATTGTTGCAGCTTTTCCCTGGAATGGAATGTTTTTATTTTTCCCTCAGTTATGAATGAGAGCTTAGCTGGCTACAGTATTCTTGGTTGGTAGTTATTTGATATAAGGGCATGACATATATGCTTCCAGTCACTTCGTGCTTGCATGGCCTCTGCTGAGAAATCTGGGGTTATTCTGATTGGTTTGCCTTTGTAGGTTACTGATCCCTTTTCCCTGGCTGCCTGTAGGATCTTTCCTTTCGTTTCTATTGATCCAGTTCGGATCACAATGTGGCGGTGGGATGTTCTTTTCTCGTCAGGTCTGTTTGGGGTTCTAAAAGCTTCTCGTATCTGGATGGGCCTGCCCTTCTGGATATTTGGGAAATTCTCTGAGATGATTCCCTGAAGTATATTTCCAATACCATTGACCTCTTTCTCCACGCCCTCCTCAATACCAACTAGCCTTAAATTAGGCTTCCTAATTGTATCTTGGACCTCCTGAAGCGCTCTCTCATATTTCCTAGATTTGAATTGACTCATTTTCTGTTCTTTATAATACCTAAATTATCTTCAGCCACGGAAATTCTCTCCTCTGCAATGTCTAACCTGCTATCAAAGTTATCTACTTTATTTTTCATCTCCCTTGCTTCTAATTGCTCACTTTTGATGCCTTGCATCCCTTGTTTTAGATCATGTATGGATTTCTTTATCTCCTTGATTTCCTTTTGAGTGGTTAGCTCAGTAGCTTTATTTTCTTTGGACATTTGCTGGAGTTTGGTCACGTTTTTATTTGTGGATTCTTTGAATTCATCCATCTTTCTTTGAAAAACCTTTATTATGGCCTCCTTTATGGCTTCTTTTTCACTTATCACCTTGTTTTTGCTTTCCTCTTGTTCAGGTATGGCTTCCTCCATTATCTCTTTCTTTATATTTTCACATTTTTCATTAATGATGTTTATCAGTTGCATTTGTGTAGCAATTGGAAGACTCTCCTCTAGGTTTGCCAGTGACTGTTCCATTGTCTGTTTACATTGGGTGGGGGATGTTGTTTCTTGATTTGACATTTTTCTTGAGTTTCTTGTTCTGCCCATTTGAAAATGGGAGCAAGATTACTACTAAATACGATTATAGTTTTTCAGATATAACCAACCTAGACCTCTGTAGCTGGCAGACACTAGATGTTCACAAGTTTTGATTGGTATTATCACTCTTTCTTTTTGTGCACTTACAGACCAGCCTAATACAACCACTGATAAGCGATTTATACCCAAAACAATAAGCCTCTCAATCCAATCTCTATTGTCTTTAAGTCCCTCTGAGCCTAGAGAATAATTAACCACCTACATATACAATATTGCTCAACAGCCATCAAGTGTAGATCCGTGCAGTATAAGGGTTGAAAGACGAGCAGAGGTCCAGAGATAGAAAAAAAGAATGAGAGAGGTCAGGGGAGGTGCAAGAGGATTAACCTAGGAGTATAAGAATATTGTAGTCATGAAGAAAAGTTATAGCATAAGGATAACTGACATAAGTTGGTAAGTAGGTAGCATATTTGAGTACAAAGTTTGGAAATTATTAGAATAAAACTTATGTGTTGCTGCACGACTAGCTCTTAGCCCAACCAGTGGCCTCACAGTGGACCATGGGATGGATCTGTTTTTCTTGTCTACGTTGAGGGAAAGGGGTATTTCACAAGATGCAGAAGCGAAGATTTCAGAAGCAAATGCTGTGAGTGAATTAGCTCGTAAAAAGCATTTTTATTTTCTTTTATCTTTCTGCCAGTCTTGGGGCTTGAATTCAGGGCCTGAGCACTGTCCTCGGGTTTTCTCAAGTCTAGCCCTCTGCCACTTGAGCCACAGTGCCACATCTAGATTTTCTATCTATGTGGTACTGAGCAATCAAACCCAGATCTTCATGGATGCTAGGCAAGCACTCTACCACTATGCCAAACTCTCAACCCTGACATAGTAATTATAAAGTCATCATCATCATCATCATATCCAAATATCCTTTCTCCTACAAAGAATGAACACTTAACTGTGTCTAATGCTTTTTTTTAATTTCACTAATTCTTCTGTGTTTTTCCCTCTTGCATTTTTTACACATGACAGCAAAGCTAATCATCAGGAAAAAATTGATTAGGATACAGAAACCTAATAATATCCTAGTAGATTGACGTCAAAAATATGTGCAAGATGCCCTGTGTGTTTGACCTAGTGGGAGAGTCCTTGGCTACCAAGCAGTAAGCCTCAGGTTTGATTCCTCATTACCACATACATAGAAAACGCTGCAAGTGGGGCTGTGGCTCGGTGGGACAGCTAAAGCCTAAAGAAAGCCCAAGAACAATGTTCACACTCTGAGGTCAAGTCCCAAGACTAGCAAAAACAAAAAAAATTCGACAAGGGGCAAAATGCAGGCAGAGAAGGCACTGTGAAGCAAATGTTTTGTAAAGGATGAGGGCAATATTGACCCTTAAGGTTGGATCTTACCTAAGAAAGGCTCCTTGAGCCTGAGACCAGACTGGTAGTTGGGCCTAGTGGAAGACATTGGGATTGGACAAATAAGGTGTGCTGTATACTACATCCACACGTATATTGTGAGACTGGAGGAGAGATTCAGCCTCCAGTATGTCTTTGGTGAGGTCTTTTGTGAGCAAGGATCTTTGGTCATTGGGCCCTGAAAGGTGACCCTGCCTCCCTCACAATGGAACAGAATATGGAACCCTGGTAACCAAGCCACTGTAACTAACAACCAGCTCAAGCCAGCTCACTTGGCCTGTGGCTCAGGAGGAAGAAAGATGTTGCTGTGCTGTTGCCAAAGGTCAGGAAACTCGAGTCTCAGGCATGGAAGTTGTGGATGTCTTACTCGAAGATGTACATGCTAGATCATTGCCAAGCCACAAATCCAGTATAACAGAACTTTCTCTAAGAAGAAGGCCAGGAAAATCCAGGGCAACCAGATGAGGTAAATTTCTAAGAAGAAATGTATTTGACCCCATCATCCTCCCCACACACTACAACTTTCTTTTTTTTCATTTTTTTATTGTAATTAGTAAAAGGGTTAGATGATATTTGCCAGATAGAAGGTGCATTAATTCACATACATTGATACCCTTTCACATGTCTTGGTACCCATTTCCCTCCAACCCCACACCCCCCACCCGTCTTGGTTTTCCCCCCTTCCCTATCAAATTTCAAATATCCAAATACAAATAAATTCAATATATCAGAAAAAAAAGTGAGATACTATACCAATATGGCATAACCAAGGGACAGCAAGCGAGATGAGAGACAACATAGTACATTAAGGACAACAATCATTCATTATATGGCTTTTGTGTCAATATCCTGGAGGTCCTTTCAATTAGCTTCACATTATATGGTCTTATATATGGCCTTTTGCTCTATTGCCAGTCTCTGCTAGTAGAGCCCAAGGTTTCTACTGATTATGACGAATGAGGGAAACCACTGAGAATAAGTTCCTTTGAGTCTGGCTTACTTCACTTAATATGATTTGTTCTAAGTCTTTCCATTTCCTAACAAATGGGGCGATGTCATTCTTTCTGACAGCAGCATAGAATTCCATTGTGTACAAATACCACAACTTGTTGATCCACTCATCAACTGAGGGACATCTGGGTTGGTTCCATATCTATGCTATGGTGAATAGTGCTGCAATGAACATTGTTGTTCTAGTGGGTTTAGTAGGCCCTTGTTTCTGGATTGTTGGGTAAATGCCAAGTACTGGAATTGCTGGGTCATAGGGGAGTTGTATGTTTAGCGTTTTGAGGCACTGCCGCACTGCTTTCCATAGCGGTTGAACGAGTTTGCACTCCCACCAACAGTGTAGTAGTGATCCCTCCTGACCACATCCCCTCCAGCATCTGTTGTCATTCGTTTTCCTGATCCTGGCCATTCTAACTGGAGTTAGGTGGAATCTTAGACTTGTTTTGATTTGCATTTCTTTTATGACCAGAGATGTTGAGCATTTCTTCATGTGTCTATAGGCCATTTTTGTGTCTTCTTCAGAGAAGACTCTCTTTAAGTCTTTGGCCCATTTTGTAATGGGATGGGTGTTACTTTGGAGGTTAGTTTTGGAGTGATTCAATTTTTTGAGTTGTTGATATATTTTAGATATGAGGCCTTGTTCCGTTGTTTGGGTGGTGAAGATCTTCTGCCACTCTGTAGGCTTCCTGATTAGTTTACTAGCTATATCCGTTGCCATACAAAAGCTCTGCAGTTTAATGCAGTCCCACTTATCCAGCCTTTCTCTGATTTGTTGTGATTCTTGGTCCTTATTAAGAAAGTTTCGACCTGTACCAAGGAGGCCTAGTGTATCTCCTATTCCTTCCTGTAAACTTTTCAGTGTGTCAGCTTTTACCTCCACGTCTTTGATCCATTTGGAGTTAATTCTAGTGCAAGGTGACAAAGAAGGATCCAACTTTACTTTTCTGCAGGTGTTTAACCAGTTCTGCCAGCACAACTTGTTGAAGAGGCTATCTTTCTTCCATTCAATTTTTTTGGCTCCCTGGTCAAAGATTAGGTGGCCATAGGTCTGTGGTTTAATATCTGGGTCCGCAGTTCTACTCCATTGGACTTCAGGCCTGTTCTTGTGCCAGTACCAAGCTGTTTTGAGAATTATAGCTCTGTAATAGAGCCTTAAGTTTGGAATTGAAATTCCTCCAGCGCTGTTCTTTCTGCTAAGAAGTGTTTTTGCTATACGAGTCTTTTATTATTCCATATGAAATTTTGAATTGCCTCTTCTATGTCTCTAAAGAATGACATTGGGATGTTGATGGGTATTACATTGAATTTGTAGATAGCCCTTGGCAAGTTTGTCATTTTCACAATGTTGATTCTTCCAATCCAGGAGCATGGGAGGTTTTTCCATTTCCTTAGTTCTGCTTTAATTTCCTTTTTTAGGGTTTTAAAGTTTTCATCTAAACGGTCCTTTACATTCTTAGTTAAGCTAATTGCTAGGTACTTTATTTTCTTTGAGGCTATTGTGAAAGGATTTTCTTTCCTGATTATTGCCTCGTTCCTCTCAGTGTTGGCGTAAAGTAAGGCAGTTGATTTGTGAGGGTTGATTTTATGGCCTGCTACCCTTCCAAAGCTTTGAATCAGCTCAAGGAGCTTGGGAGTAGAGTCTATCGGATCCTTTAAATACAGAATCATGTCATCTGCAAAGAGGGATAGTTTTATTTCCTCTTTCCCTACTTGGATCCCCTTTATGCTTGCTTCTTGCCATATTGCACTGCCTAGGAATTCTAGTACTATGTTAAAAAGGAGTGGAGAGAGTGGGCATCCTTGTCTCGTTCCTGATTTTAGAGGGAATGGCTTTAGATTTTCACCATTAAGTATAATACTAGCAGTGGGTTTCTCATACACAGCCTTTATTACATTGAGAAATGTTCCATGGATTCCTAGTTTCTCCACATCTTTTAACATAAAGGGGTTTTGGATCTTGTCAAATGCCTTTTCCGCATCTATTGAGACAATCATGTGATTTTATCCCTGCTCCTGTTGATGTGTTGAATTATATTAATTGATTTGTGTATGTTGAACCAGCTTTGCCTCCCTGTGATGAATCCAGTTTGATCATAGTGTATATTTTTTTTGATGAGTTGTTGTAGACGGTTGGCCAGTATTTTGTTGAGAAGTTTTGCATCGATGTTCATCAAAGAAATGGGTCTATAGATCTCTTTCTTTGATGAATCTCTGTCTGGTTTGGGGATGCGGGATATGCTGGCTTCACAGAATCAGTTTAGTAAAGAACCTTCATTTTCAATTTCGTTGAAGAGCTTGAGGAGTATTGGTGTGAGCTCTGCTTTGAAGACCTTATAGAATTCAGCTGTGAATCCATCTGGCCCTGGGCTCTTTTTAAGTGGAAGTTGTCTAATTTCCATTTCTATTTCAGAGCTTGAAATAGGCCTGTTGAGTTGGGTTAGCTCTTCTTGGTTCAGTGTGTGTATGTTAATATTGTCTAGGAATTCATCCATTTCTTCGAGATTCTCAAATTTGTTGGCGTAAAGGTTTGAGAAGTATTCCCTCATGATATTGTGGATCTTGGTAATTTCTGTCGTGATATTACCATTTTCATCTGCGATTTTGTTTATTTCGATATGCTCTCTTCTTTTTTTGGTAAGATTTGCTAAGGGCTTGTCAATTTTGTTAATTCTTTCAAGAACCAACTCCTTGTTTTGTTGATTCTTTCTATAGTTTTTTTTATTCCAAATCATTTAATTCTGCTTTGATTTTAATAATTTGCTTTCTCCTAATGGGTTTAGGGTTGGTTTGTTGCTCTTTTTCCAGGAGGTTAAGGTGAGACATTAACTAGTTGGTTTGCCATTTTTCCAACTTGCTGTTGTAGGCACTCCACGCTACAAATTTTTCTCTGAGTACTGCCTTTGTTGTGTCCCTAAGGAGTTGATATTTGTGTGCTCCTTATTGTTAAATTTCATAAACAGTTGGATATCTGTTCTGATCTCTTCGATTACCCATTGTTTTTGATTCAACAATGTGTGGTTCAGTCTCCATGAGTTACAGGGTTTTCTTTGGTGGAGATGTGTTGTTCAGCTCCAATTTGATGCCTTTATGGTCTGAGAGTGTGCATGGAATAATTTCAGTGTTTCTGAATCTGTCCAGGTTTGCTTTATGGCCTAAGATGTGGTCTATTTTGGAAAATGTTCCATGTGCTGCTAAGAAAAACGTATATTGTGGTGTTACTGGGTGGAATATTCTGCAGATGTCTGTTAGATCTAGTTGGTCTATATAGTTGTTCAGTTCTAAGGTTTCTCTGTTGAGTTTTTGCCTTGTTGATCTGTCCATAGGTGAGAGTGGTGTGTTAAACTCACCAACAATCACTGTGTTTCGATCTATGTATGGTTTCAGTGTAAGTAAAGTTTGCTTGATGAAGTTTGGAGCTCCGGGATTGGGTGTGTAAATATTTAGGATTGTTATGTCTTCCGGGAGGAAAGATCCCTTTAGTAGTATGTAGTAACCTTCTTTGTCTTTTCTTACTAATTTTAGTTTGAAGTCTATTGTATCTGATATGAGGATGGCAACTCTAGCCTGTTTATGGGGGCAGTTAGCTTGATAGAGTTTATTCCAACCTCTCACTTTCAAAAGATGATTGTTTTTGGGTAAGATGTGTCTCTGGAAGTCAGCAGAACGATGGCTCTTGCTTTTTGATCCAACTAGACAACCTTTGCCGTTTAATTGGAGAGTTAAGTCCATTGATATTGAGAGTTAGGATTGAGAGATATTTATTAGTTCCTACCATTTTTAAAAGCTTTTAGTAGGGCCTGTGTCTTGACAGTTCTTGTGGTCCTTAGATGGTATGCTGTTTAGGTGCCATTTCTTTCCCTATATTGCATTTATTTTGGTTTTCTATGTATAGAGCATCTTTGAGAATTCTCTGTAGTGTTGGTTTGGTTTCGACATATTGTTGCAGCTTTTCCCTGGAATGGAATGTTTTTATTGTTCCCTCAGTTATGAATGAGAGCTTAGCTGGCTACAGTATTCTTGGTTGGTAGTTATTTGATATAAGGGCATGACATATATGCTTCCAGTCACTTCGTGCTTGCATGGCCTCTGCTGAGAAATCTGGGGTTATTCTGATTGGTTTGCCTTTGTAGGTTACTGATCCCTTTTCCCTGGCTGCCTTTAGGATCTTTCCTTTCGTTTCTATTGATCCAGTTCGGATCACAATGTGGCGGTGGGATGTTCTTTTCTGGTCAGGTCTGTTTGGGGTTCTAAAAGCTTCTCGTATCTGGATGGGCCTGCCCTTCTGGATATTTGGGAAATTCTCTGAGATGATTCCCTGAAGTATATTTCCAATACCATTGACCTCTTTCTCCACGCCCTCCTCAATACCAACTAGCCTTAAATTAGGCTTCCTAATTGTATCTTGGACCTCCTGAAGCGCTCTCTCATATTTTCTAGATTTGGAGTGACTCATTTTCTGTTCTTTATAATACCTAAATTATCTTCAGCCACGGAATTCTCTCCTCTGCAATGTCTAACCTGCTATCAAAGCTATCTACTTTATTTTTCATCTCCCTTGCTTCTAATTGCTCACTTTTGATGCCTTGCATCCCTTGTTTTAGATCATGTATGGATTTCTTTATCTCCTTGATTTCCTTTTGAGTGGTTAGCTCAGTAGCTTTATTTTCTTTGGACATTTGCTGGAGTTTGGTCACGTTTTTATTTGTGGATTCTTTGAATTCATCCATCTTTCTTTGAAAAACCTTTATTATGACCTCCTTTATGGCTTCTTCTTTTTCACTTATCACCTTGTTTTTGCTTTCCTCTTGTTCAGGTATGGCTTCCTCCATTATCTCTTTCTTTATATTTTCACATTTTTCATTAATGATGTTTATCAACTGCATTTGTGTAGCAATTGGAAGACTCTCCTCTAGGTTTGCCAGTGACTGTTCCATTGTCTGTTTACATTGGGTGGGGGATGTTGTTTCTTGATTTGACATTTTTCTTGAGTTTCTTGTTCTGCCCATTTGAAAATGGGAGCAAGATTACTACTAAATACGATTAGAGTTTTTCAGATATAACCAACCTAGAACTCTGTAGCTGGCAGACACTAGATGTTCACAAGTTTTGATTGGTATTATCACTCTTTCTTTTTGTGCACTTACAGACCAGCCTAATACAACCACTGATAAGCTATTTATACCCAAAACAATAAGCTTCTCAATCCAATCTCTATTGTCTTTATGTCCTTCTGAGCCTAGAGAATAATTAACCACCTACATATACAATATTGCTCAACAGCCATCAAGTGTAGATCCGTGCAGTATAAGGGTTGAAAGACGAGCAGAGGTCCAGAGATAGAAAAAAAGAATGAGAGAGGTCAGGGGAGGTGCAAGAGGATTAACGTAGGAGTGTAAGAATATTGTAGTCATGAAGAAAAGTTATAGCATAAGGATAACTGACATAAGTTGGTAAGTAGGTAGCATATTTGAGTACAAAGTTTGGAAAGTATTAGAATAAAACTTATGTGTTGCTGCACGACTAGCTCTTAGCCCAACCAGTGGCCTCACAGTGGACCATGGGATGGATCTGTTTTTCTTGTCTACGTTGAGGGAAAGGGGTATTTCACAAGATGCAGAAGCGAAGATTTCAGAAGCAAATGCTGTGAGTGAATTAGCTCGTAAAAAGCATTTTTATTTTCTTTTATCTTTCTGCCAGTCTTGGGGCTTGAATTCAGGGCCTGAGCACTGTCCTCGGGTTTTCTCAAGTCTAGCCCTCTGCCACTTGAGCCACAGTGCCACATTTAGAATTTCTATCTATGTGGTACTGAGCAATCAAACCCAGATCTTCATGGATCCTAAGCAAGCACTCTACCACTATGCCAAACTCTCAACCCTGACATAGTAATTATAAAGTCATCATCATCATCATCATCATCATATCCAAATATCCTTTCTCCTACAAAGAATGAACACTTAACTGTGTCTAATGGTTTTTTTTAATTTCACTAATTCTTCTGTGTTTTTCCCTCTTGCATTTTTACACATGACAGCAAAGCTAATCATCAGGAAAAAATTGATTAGGATACAGAAACCTAATAATATCCTAGTAGATTGACGTCAAAAATATGTGCAAGATGCCCTGTGTGTTTGACCTAGTGGGAGAGTCCTTGGCTACCAAGCAGTAAGCCTCAGGTTTGATTCCTCATTACCACATACATAGAAAACGCTGCAAGTTGTGCTGTGGCTCGGTGGGACAGCTAAAGCCTAAAGAAAACCCAAGAACCATGTTCACACTCTGAGGTCAAGTCCCAAGACTAGCAAAAACAAAAAAAATTCGACAAGGGGCAAAATGCAGGCAGAGAAGGCACTGTGAAGCAAATGTTTTGTGAAGGATGATGGCAATATTGACCCTTAAGTTTGGATCTTACCTAAGAAAGGCTCCTTGAGTCTGAGACCAGACTGTAGTTGGGCCTAGTGGAAGACATTGGGATTGAACAAATAAGGTGTGCTGTATACTACATCCACATGTATATTGTGAGACTGGAGGAGATATTCAGCCTCCAGTATGTCTTTGGTGAGGTCTTTTGTGAGCAAGGATCTTTGGTCATTGGGCCCTGAAAGGTGACCCTGCCTCCCTCACAATGGAACAGAATATGGAACCCTGGAAACCAAGCCACTGTAACTAACAACCAGCTCAAGCCAGCTCACTTGGCCTGTGGCTCAGGAGGAAGAAAGATGTTGCTGTGCTGTTGCCAAAGGTCAGGAAACTCGAGTCTCAGGCATGGAAGTTGTGGATGTCTTACTCGAAGATGTACATGCTAGATCATTGCCAAGCCACAAATCCAGTATAACAGAACTTTCTCTAAGAAGAAGGCCAGGAAAATCCAGGGCAACCAGATGAGGCAAATTTCTAAGAAGAAATGTATTTGACCCCATCATCCTCCCCACACACTACAACTTTCTTTTTTTTCATTTTTTTATTGTAATTAGTAAAAGGGTTAGATGATATTTGCCAGATAGAATGTGCATTAATTCACATACATTGATACCCTTTCACATGTCTTGGTACCCATTTCCCTCCAACTCCACACCCCCCACCCGTCTTGGTTTTCCCCCCTTCCCTATCAAATTTCAAATATCCAAATACAAATAAATTCAATATATCAGAAAAAAAAGTGAGATACTATACCAATATGGCATAACCAAGGGACAGCAAGCGAGATGAGAGACAACATAGTACATTAAGGACAACAATCATTCATTATATGGCTTTTGTGTCAATATCCTGGAGGTCCTTTCAATTAGCTTCACATTATATGGTCTTATACATGGCCTTTTGCTCTATTGCCAGTCTCTGCTAGTAGAGCCCAAGGTTTCTACTGATTATGACGAATGAGGGAAACCACTGAGAATAAGTTCCTTTGAGTCTGGCTTACTTCACTTAATATGATTTGTTCTAAGTCTTTCCATTTCCTAACAAATGGGGCGATGTCATTCTTTCTGACAGCAGCATGGAATTCCATTGTGTACAAATACCACAACTTGTTGATCCACTCATCAACTGAGGGACATCTGGGTTGGTTCCATATCTATGCTATGGTGAATAGTGCTGCAATGAACATTGTTGTTCTAGTGGGTTTAGTAGGCCCTTGTTTCTGGATTGTTGGGTAAATGCCAAGTACTGGAATTGCTGGGTCATAGGGGAGTTGTATGTTCAGCGTTTTGAGGCACTGCCGCACTGCTTTCCATAGCGGTTGAACGAGTTTGCACTCCCACCAACAGTGTAGTAGTGATCCCTCCTGACCACATCCCCTCCAGCATCTGTTGTCATTCGTTTTCCTGATCCTGGCCATTCTAACTGGAGTTAGGTGGAATCTTAGACTTGTTTTGATTTGCATTTCTTTTATGACCAGAGATGTTGAGCATTTCTTCATGTGTCTATAGGCCATTTTTGTGTCTTCTTCAGAGAAGACTCTCTTTAAGTCTTTGGCCCATTTTGTAATGGGATGGGTGTTACTTTGGAGGTTAGTTTTGGAGTGATTCAATTTTTTGAGTTGTTGATATATTTTAGATATGAGGCCTTGTTCCGTTGTTTGGGTGGTGAAGATCTTCTGCCACTCTGTAGGCTTCCTGATTAGTTTACTAGCTATATCCGTTGCCATACAAAAGCTCTGCAGTTTAATTCAGTCCCACTTATCCAGCCTTTCTCTGATTTGTTGTGATTCTTGGTCCTTATTAAGAAAGTTTCGACCTGTACCAAGGAGGCCTAGTGTATCTCCTATTCCTTCCTGTAAACTTTTCAGTGTGTCAGCTTTTACCTCCACGTCTTTGATCCATTTGGAGTTAATTCTAGTGCAAGGTGACAAAGAAGGATCCAACTTTACTTTTCTGCAGGTGTTTAACCAGTTCTGCCAGCACAACTTGTTGAAGAGGCTATCTTTCTTCCATTCAATTTTTTTGGCTCCCTGGTCAAAGATTAGGTGGCCATAGGTCTGTGGTTTAATATCTGGGTCCGCAGTTCTACTCCATTGGACTTCAGGCCTGTTCTTGTGCCAGTACCAAGCTGTTTTGAGAATTATAGCTCTGTAATAGAGCCTTAAGTTTGGAATTGAAATTCCTCCAGCGCTGTTCTTTCTGCTAAGAAGTGTTTTTGCTATACGAGTCTTTTATTATTCCATATGAAATTTTGAATTGCCTCTTCTATGTCTCTAAAGAATGACATTGGGATGTTGATGGGTATTACATTGAATTTGTAGATAGCCCTTGGCAAGTTTGTCATTTTCAAAATGTTGATTCTTCCAATCCAGGAGCATGGGAGGTTTTTCCATTTCCTTAGTTCTGCTTTAATTTCCTTTTTTAGGGTTTTAAAATTTTCATCTAAACGGTCCTTTACATTCTTAGTTAAGCTAATTGCTAGGTACTTTATTTTCTTTGAGGCTATTGTGAAAGGATTTTCTTTCCTGATTATTGCCTCGTTCCTCTCAGTGTTGGCGTAAAGTAAGGCAGTTGATTTGTGAGGGTTGATTTTATGGCCTGCTACCCTTCCAAAGCTTTGAATCAGCTCAAGGAGCTTGGGAGTAGAGTCTATAGGAATCTTTAAATACAGAATCATGTCATCTGCAAAGAGGGATAGTTTTATTTCCTCTTTCCCTACTTGGATCCCCTTTATGCTTGCTTCTTGCCATATTGCACTGCCTAGGAATTCTAGTACTATGTTAAAAAGGAGTGGAGAGAGTGGGCATCCTTGTCTCGTTCCTGATTTTAGAGGGAATGGCTTTAGATTTTCACCATTAAGTATAATACTAGCAGTGGGTTTCTCATACACAGCCTTTATTACATTGAGAAATGTTCCATGGATTCCTAGTTTCTCCACATCTTTTAACATAAAGGGGTTTTGGATCTTGTCAAATGCCTTTTCCGCATCTATTGAGACAATCATGTGATTTTATCCCTGCTCCTGTTGATGTGTTGAATTATATTAATTGATTTGTGTATGTTGAACCAGCTTTGCCTCCCCGTGATGAATCCACTTTGATCATACTGTATAATTTTTTTGATGAGTTGTTGTAGACGGTTGGCCAGTATTTTGTTGAGAAGTTTTGCATCGATGTTAATCAAAGAAATGGGTCTATAGATCTCTTTGTTTGATGAATCTCTGTCTGGTTTGGGGATGAGGGATATGCTGGCTTCACAGAATGAGTTTGGTAAAGAACCTTCATTTTCAATTTCGTTGAAGAGCTTGAGGAGTATTGGTGTGAGCTCTGCTTTGAAGACCTTATAGAATTCAGCTGTGAATCCATCTGGCCCTGGTCTCTTTTTAAGTGGAAGTTGTCTAATTTCCATTTCTATTTCAGAGCTTGAAATAGGCCTGTTGAGTTGGGTTAGCTCTTCTTGGTTCAGTGTGTGTATGTTAATATTGTCTAGGAATTCATCCATTTCTTCGAGATTCTCAAATTTGTTGGCGTAAAGGTTTGAGAAGTATTCCCTCATGATATTGTGGATCTTGGTAATTTCTGTCGTGATATTACCATTTTCATCTGCGATTTTGTTTATTTCGATATGCTCTCTTCTTTTTTTGGTAAGATTTGCTAAGGGCTTGTCAATTTTGTTAATTCTTTCAAAGAACCAACTCCTTGTTGTGTTGATTCTTTCTATAGATTTTTTATTCCAAATCATTTAATTCTGCTTTGATTTTAATAATTTGCTTTCTCCTAATGGGTTTAGGGTTGGTTTGTTGCTCTTTTTCCAGGAGGTTAAGGTGAGACATTAACTAGTTGGTTTGCCATTTTTCCAACTTGCTGTTGTAGGCACTCCGCGCTATAAATTTTCCTCTGAGTACTGCCTTTGTTGTGTCCCTAAGGAGTTGATATTTGTGTGCTCCTTATTGTTAAATTTCATAAACAGTTGGATATCTGTTCTGATCTCTTCGATTACCCATTGTTTTTGATTCAAAAATTTGTGGTTCAGTCTCCATGAGTTACAGGGTTTTCTTTGGTGGAGATGTGTGTTCAACTCCAATTTTATGCCTTTATGGTCTGAGAGTGTGCATGGAATAATTTTAGTGTTTCTGAATCTCTCCAGGTTTGCTTTATGGCCTAAGATGTGGTCTATTTTGGAAAATGTTCCATGTGCTGCTGAGGAAAACGTATATTGTGGTGTTACTGGGTGGAATATTCTGCAGATGTCTGTTACATCTAGTCGGTCTATATAGTTGTTCAGTTCTAAGTTTTCTCCGTTGAGTTTTTGCCTTGTTGATCTGTCCATAGGTGAGAGTGGTGTGTTAAACTCACCAACAATCACTGTATTTCGATCTATGTATGGTTTCAGTGTAAGTAAAGTTTGCTTGATGAAGTTTGGAGCTCCGGTATTGGGTGTGTAAATATTTAGGATCGTTATGTCTTCCTGGAGGAAAGATCCCTTTAGTAGTATGTTGTACCCTTCTTTGTCTTTTCTTACTAATTTTAGTTTGAAATCTATTGTATCTGATATGAGGATGGCAACTCCAGCCTGTTTATGGGGGCAGTTAGCTTGATAGAGTTTATTCCAACCTCTCACTTTCAAAACATGATTGTTTTTGGGTAAGATGTGTCTCTTGAAGACAGCAGAACGATGGCTCTTGCTTTTTGATCCAACTAGACAGCCTATGCCGTTTAATTCGAGAGTTAAGTCCATTGATATTGAGAGTTAGGATTGAGAGATATTTATTAGTTCCTACCAGTTTTAAAAGCTTTTAGTAGGGCCTGTGTCTTGACAGTTCTTGTGGTCCTTAGATGGTATGCTGTTTAGGTGCCATTTCTTTCCCTATAATGCATTTATTTTGGTTTTGTATGTATAGAGCATCCTTGGGAATTCTCTGTAGTGTTGGTTTGGTTTCGACATATTGTTGCAGCTTTTCCCTGGAATGGAATGTTTTATTGTTCCCTCAGTTTGAATGAGAGCTTAGCTGGCTATAGTATTCTTGGTTGGTAGTCATTTGATTTAAGGGCATGACATATATGCTTCCAGTCACTTCCTGCTTGCATGGTCTCTGCTGAGAAATCTGGGGTTATTCTGATTGGTTTGCCTTTATCGAATCCTGATCCCTTTTCCCTGGCTGCCTTTAGGATCTTTCCTTTCGTTTCTATTGATCCAGTTCGGATCACAATGTGGCGGTGGGATGTTCTTTTCTGGTCAGGTCTGTTTGGGGTTCTAAAAGCCTGCCCTTCTGGATATTTGGGAAATTTTCTGAGATGATTCCCTGAAGTATTTTTCCAATACCATTGACCTCTTTCTCCACGCCCTCCTCAATACCAACTAGCCTTAAATTAGGCTTCCTAATTGTATCTTGGACCTCCTGAAGCGCTCTCTCATATTTCCTAGATTTGGATTGACTCATTTTCTGTTCTTTATAATACCTAAATTATCTTCAGCCCCTGAAATTCTCTCCTCTGCATTGTCTAACCTGCTATCAAAGCTATCTACTTTATTTTTCATCTCCCTTGCTTCTAATTGCTCACTTTTTATGCCTTGTGTCTCTTGTTTTAGATCATGTATGGATTTCTTTATCTCCTTGATTTCCTTTTGAGTGGTTAGCTCAGTAGCTTTATTTTCTTTGGAAATTTGCTGGAGTTTGGTCCGGTTTTATTTGTGGCTTCTATGAATTCATCCATCTTTCTTTGAAAAACCTTTATTATGGCCTCCTTTTTGGCTTCTTCTTTTTCACTTATCACCTTGATTTTGCTTTCCTCTTGTTCAGCTATGGTTTCCTCCATCATCTCTTTCTTTATATTTTCACATTTTCCATTAATGATGTTTATCAATTGCATTTGTGTAGCACTTGGAAGACTCTCCTCTAGGTTTGCCAGTGACTGTTCCATTGTCTATTTACGTTGGGTGGGGGATGTTGTTTCTTGATTTGACATTTTGCTTGAGTTTCTTGTTCTGCCCATTTGAAAATGGGAGCAAGATTAGTACTAAATACGATTATAGTTTTTCAGATATAACCAACCTAGACCTCTGCAGCTGGCAGACACTAGATGTTCACAAGTTTTGATTGGTATTATCACTCTCTCTTTTTGTGCACTTACAGAGCAGTCTAATACAACCACTGATAAGCGATTTATACCCAAAACAATAAGCCTCTCAATCCAGTCTCTATTGCCTTTAAGTCCCTCTGAGCCTAGAGAATAATTAACCACCTACATATACAATATTGCTCAACAGCCATCAAGTGTAGATCCGTGCAGTATAAGGGTTGAAAGACGAGCAGAGGTCCAGAGATAGAAAAAAAGAATGAGAGAGGTCAGGGGAGGTACAAAAGGATTAACGTAGGAGTGTAAGAATATTGTAGTAATGAAGAAAAGGTATAGCATAAGGATAACTGACATAAGTTGGTAAGTAGGTAGCATATTTGAGTACAAAGTTTGGAAAGGAGTAGAATAAAACTTATGTGTTGCTGCACGACTAGCTCTTAGCCCAACCAGTGGCCTCACAGTGGTCCATGGGATGGATCTGTTTTTCTTGTCTACGTTGAGGGAAAGGGCTATTTCACAAGATGCAGAAGCGAAGATTTCAGAAGCAAATGCTGTGAGTGAATTAGCTCGTAAAAAGCATTTTTATTTTCTTTTATCTTTCTGCCAGTCTTGGGGCTTGAATTCAGGGCCTGAGCACTGTCCTCGGGTTTTCTCAAGTCTAGCCCTCTGCCACTTGAGCCACAGTGCCACATTTAGAATTTCTATCTATGTGGTACTGAGCAATCAAACCCAGATCTTCATGGATGCTATGCAAGTACTCTACCACTATGCCAAACTCTCAACCCTGACATAGTAATTATAAAGTCATCATCATCATCATCATATCCAAATATTTTTTCTCCTACAAAGAATGAACACTTAACTGTGTCTAATGCTTTTTTTTAAATTTCACTAATTCTTCTGTGTTTTTCCCTCGTGTATTTTTTACACTTGACAGCAAAGCTAATCATCAGGAAAAAAGTGATTAGGGTACAGAACCCTAATAATATCCTAGTAGATGCCCTGTGTGTTTGACCTCGTGGTAGAGTACTTGGCTACCAAGCAAAAAGCCTCAGGTTTGATTCCTCATTACCACATACATAGAAAACGCTGCAAGTGGTGCTGTGGCTCGGTGGGACAGCTAAAGCCTAAAGAAAACCCAAGAACAATGTTCACACTCTGAGGTCAAGTCCCAAGACTAGCAAAAACAAAAAAAAATTCGACAAGGGGCAAAATACAGGCAGAGAAGGCACTGTGAAGCCAATGTTTTGTAAAGGATGAGGGCAATATTGACCCTTAAGTTTGGATCTTACCTAAGAAAGGCTCCTTGAGCCTGAGACCAGACTGGTAGTTGGGCCTAGTGGAAGACATTGGGATTGGACAAATAAGGTGTGCTGTATACTACATCCACATGTATATTGTGAGATTGGAGGAGAGATTCAGCCTCCAGTATGTCTTTGGTGAGGTCTTTTGTGAGCAAGGATCTTTGGTCATTGGGCCCTGAAAGGTGACCCTGCCTCCCTCACAATGGAACAGAATATGGAACCCTGGTAACCAAGCCACTGTAACTAACAATCAGCTCAAGCCAACTCACTTGGCCTGTGGCTCAGGGGAAGCAAGATGTTGCTGTGATGTTGCCAAAGGTCAGGAAACTCGAGTCTCAGGCATGGAAGTTGTGGATGTCTTACTCGAAGATGTACATGCTAGATCATTGCCAAGCCACAAATCCAGTATAACAGAACTTTCTCTAAGAAGAAGGCCAGGAAAATCCAGGGCAACCAGATGAGGTAAATTTCTAAGAAGAAATGTATTTGACCCCATCATCCTCCCCAGACACTACAACTTTCTTTTTTTTCATTTTTTATTGTAATTAGTAAAAGGGTTAGATGATATTTGCCAGATAGAAGGTGCATGAATTCACATACATTGATACCCTTTCGCATGTCTTGGTACCCATTTCCCTCCAACTCCACAGCCCCCACCCATCTTGGTTTTCCCCTTTCCCTATCAAATTTCAAATATCCAAATACAAATAAATTCAATATATCAGAAAACAAAGTGAGATACTATACCAATATGGGATAACCAAGGGACAGCTTTTCAGCTCAAGACTACTGCCCTATCCCTTGAGCCATAGGGCCACTTCTGGGTTTCTGGTGGTTAATTGGAGATAAGAGTCACATGGACTTCAGTGCCCAGGCTGACTTTGAACTGCTATCCTTGGATCCCAGCCTCTAGAGTAGCTACATTTACAAGTGTGAGCCACCATACCCAGCTAAATTATTTTTTAAGTTAATTTTTTTTGTTAAGTCAATATATAGTTGGCATAGGGTTACATAAGTAATGAACACATTTCTTAAGAAAATTGTTATCCCCTCCCTCATTTTCTCTGTTTTCCTACCCTCAGCCCCCTCTCCACCCAGATTGTTCAGTTCATTTCCGTTTAGTGTCTTCCAAGTATCACTGTTCAATTGGTTCGCCCTTTTTCCTTTGTTTTTTTTTTTTTTACCATTTTATTATACCCTCTCCATTCCAAATCACATAAACCTATGTACAAGACACAGGGTACCCGAATTCAACACAGTGACTACAGAGAATAAAACTAAAGGGAAAAAGAAGAAAAGAGGTAAAAAGCAAAGAAAATGAAAGAACATCATACAGTACCTTAGAATCAACAACACTGAAAAAACAAAACATAAAACCTTGGGCTGAAAATGAAGCTTGCCTAGCATGCATGAAACCCTGGATTCCATTCCTCAGCACCACATAAACAAAAAACTGGAAGTGCCACTGTGACTCAGCTGGTAGATTTCTAACGTTCAGCACAGAGTGTCTCCAAGTGACAAAAATCTGTCACATTTAAGTCAGGCTTCAAAACTTTGCTAGGAACCAGTTATGTGATTTGGAATAAAGTCCAGTTTTCAAAAAATCACTAGCCAGGCGCTGGAGGGTCATAATTGTCATTCTACTAGCCAGGGAGAAGGTGATTCAAAGCCTTTGCAAGCAAAAAAATGAAAACAAAAAAACTGTAAGATTCTACTCTCCACTTATCCACCCAAAAACTAAGTGGAGTTGTGGCTAAAACTGGTACAGCATTAGCCTTGAGGAAAAAGAACTAAGAGACCTTGCCCGGGTCCAAAGTTCAACCTCCCCACCAAGAAAGAAAAAAAAGGAGTACAGATACCTTAGTTTAAAAAGTATATCTGGATATCTTAGTAGATTTTTCTGATCTTTCCTCATTCATCTGATGGAACCACATAATCTTGATCCTGATCTGACTAAGAGCCTGCACTGTGCTTAATAAATTCATTCCACACATTCCAGTAGAATCTGGACAGCTAACAGCCACTTACCAATGCTTTATTCTACGTTTAGGCCAGTATGTCTTCATACCATCTACACAGTCAGCTATATCATCTTTCCAGAAGTATCATTGAGTGTAGAACACTCAGAACTAAAATAATTGCATAAAGATGTAATAAAACCCCTTGATTCATTAAGAAAATTTCTGTACCACTTAGAGCAAGTACATTAGTGGTATTTACCTCTAGCCTCTTTTTTAAAAAATTTATTAACATTGAATTTTACATCATATTTCAAATGTCATGTTTAACCAACAAGTATTCAAGAAGGGAATCGCTATACAATCACTGGCACATAGATTTTAGAATATAGTAAAAATTAAGCTGAGTCTTTGTATGTCATAGATACAGATTAATCTATAATAAAACACATGTCTATAGAGTGTATAGTCTATCCTAGATTTTTATGTCTATGTAGTTATGTTTATATCTCCAAAATTATGTCCAGAACTTTGGGTATCAACTATTCAATCATCGCTCTACTACTGTTTGAAACTAATATCCATATATTAAGGATATCATGTACCTTTTGTTCCTTGGTCTTGACTTATCGCACTCAACAGGATTCACTCTAATTTCATCCACTACCCCAAAAATGCCATTATTATTTTTTTCTGTGCAGATCTTCTTTTTATGTATTTATATTTATTGTAATTTATAGAAGGGTTACATTATATTCACCAGATAGAAGGTGCATTACTTCTCAAACTGTGATACCCCATGTAAAGATATGGTCCCCATTTCCCTTCCCCTACCCCCATTCATGTTCATTTCCCCCCTTCCTTATCCAATTTCAAATAACCAATTAGGCACATATGAAATATATCAGAAAACAAGGTGAAATATTGTAACAATATGATATAACCAAGGGATAGCAAAAGAGATAAGAGATCACATAGTTCATTAAGGACAACAATCACTCATTATATGAGTTTTGTTTCTTTATCTTGGAGGTCCTTACATTTAGTGTCATACTATTTGTCACGATGTCTCTAGATTTTGTTCTATTGTAAATCTCTGGTAGCAGAGCCCAAGGTTTCTACTGAATTTGACAAATGAGGGAGACTCTTGGGCCTATGTTCCTTTGAGTTTGGCTTACTTCACTTAATATGATATTTTTCCTTTTCATCCACTTCCCCGAGAATGCCATTATTTTATCTTGTCGGTTGGCTATGTATCATTCCATTGTGTGTGTGTGCGTTTGTGTGTGTGTGTGTGTGTGTGTGTGTGTGTGTGTGTGTGTGTGTGTGCGTGCGTGTATCACATTTTTTGTAGTAGGGCATCTGGTTGTTTCCATCATCCAATCTCATTTTCTACAGATATTTTTATAGTCTCTTTTTTATTTTCAGGGTAATGTATAGAGGGGTTACGATTACATTTACAGGTAGTGGACTGCATTACTTCTCACACATTTATTCCACTCCACATGTTTTTGTCCCCAGTTCCCTCTCCCCTCCCCTTCCCAATCATCTTGTTTCCCCCCTTCCCTTTCCTATTTGACATAAACAAATAAACATATATACAATATGCCAGGGAAAAAATCAGATACAGTAACAATCTGACATTAACCAAAGGGCAAAATAAGAGATGAGAAATAACATAGTAGATTAAGGACAAAAATCACACAAGATTAAGAGCAACGATGACACAAGATATAGCTCTTGTTCCCATATCCTAGAGATCCTTTCATTTAGTCTCATCCTATATGACCTTTTATACCTAGGTTTTTGAGTTATTATAATCCTCTGCTAGGAGAGTCCTAGATGTGAACTAATTATTACAAATGAGGGAAACCATTGAGCTTATGTTTCTTTGGGTCTGGCTGCTTCACTTAATATGAATTTTTCCAAGTCTTTCCATTTCCTTACAAATGGGGCGATGCCATTCCTTCTGATGGCAGCATAGCATTCCATTGTGTATAAGTACCACATCTTCTTGATTCAGTCATCTACTGAGTGGCATCTGGGTTGGTTTCATATCTTTGCTATGGTAAATAGTGCTGCAATGAGCATCATTGTGGTAGTGGCTTTAGTATGTCCTTTTTTCTGGACATTTGGGTAGATGCCAAGTAGTGGATTTGCTGGATCATAGGGGAGCTCTATGTTCAGTCTTTTGAGGAACCACCACACTGCTTTCCCTAGTGGTTGAACGAGTTTACACTCACACCAACAGTGTAGGTGTGATCCCCCCTGGTCACTTCCCCACCAGTATCTCTTATTAGATTTTTTGATAAGGGCCATTCTGACTGGAGTCAGGTGGAATCTCAAAGTTGTTTTGATTTTCATTTCCCTTATTGCTAGAGATATGGAGCATTTCTTCATGTGTCTAAAGCCCATTTTAATTTTTTCTTCAGAGAATACTCTTTTAAGTCTTTAGCCCACCTTTTAATAGGATGGTTGTTTCTTTGAAGATTTGTTTGGGAGAGATTCATTTTTTTCAGCTATAGATATATTTTAGATAACTACATATATTTTTGTAGAAAAAAGAATGGAAGCCATCATGCTGGCTCACAACTTAATTTCAGCTACTTAGGAGGCTCAGGGCTTTGGATCACAGGTCAAAGCCAACCAGGCCCCTACAGTGTGTGAGATCAAACTCTATGAACATACAATGACTGTAAGAGGAATCTCACTGCCTGGGAATGTAGCCTAATGGTAGAGTGCTCACCTAGAATGCATGAAGACCTAGGTTCTATTCACCGGTACCGCATACTCAGAAAAAAGCTAGAAGTGGCGCTGTGTTTCAAGAGGCAGAGCACTCACCTTGGGCAAGCGAGTCCAATGAAAATGTCTAGGCCCTGAGTCCAAGCCGTAGGACTGGCAAAAAGAAAAAAAAAAGAGCAATCTTACTTAAGTAACAAGGAATGTACCCTATATTTATACAGACTGAAAAATTCCTTAAGAAATTAGAAAATATGTATAAAGTGCATAATTTCTTTGGTGTGTTGGCACTGGGTCTTCAACTGAGTGCTTCAGCTCTATCCCTGACCTTTTCTGCTCAAGGCTAGCACTGTACCAATGCAGCCCCAAATCAACTATCTTCAATTGAGATATAAGCGGTGAATATTTCAGGGTGCTTCATGAAAAACATTTTTATAAATTGAAACTTTCAACACAGTCTTATTTTAGTATGAGTGTTGAGATGGGAAGAGACAGAAAAAGTGAAATGTTTCCTGATCCCCATAGAGAAGAGACTCAGCAGAACCACTGTGGTCTGCAGGCTTCTTTGTGAGTTTTGTTTGCTTGTTTGATTTTTGTCAATTGTGGGGCTTGAACTCTGGGCCTGGGCACTGTCCCTGAGCTCTTCAGCTCAAGGCTAGTGCTTTAATCTGTGAGCCACAGTGCCACTTCTGGTTTTTCTGGCAGTTAACTGGGTACTTTGGCTGGCTTTAAACTTTGATTCTCAGATCTTAGCCTCCTGAGTAGCTAAGATTATAGGTGTGAGGTACCATCACCAGGCTGCTGCTCTGTTACTATGCAGGTTCTGGATCAAGAACTTCAAGTTCTTACTTCAATTTTTTCTTCTCTTGCCTGATACTCTGCCATTTGAACGAAGCCCAAGTTCCTGGTCTTTGTTGGTTAATGAGAGATATTATGAGTTTCTAATATTCAGAGCAATGATTATAAAACCCAGCATTTTACTTACTTGAATAAATTAAGAGACAGGACCTAGTGAGATGGAAAACAAAATTTTTTTTCAAGTTGCTATCCTGTTCTAATGCAAAAATCTGGCTATTTTGCTTACACACAAATATGTATTTTACCAATTTCTACTCTATTTTTGCTTAGCTTAAAACCACCACTGCCATTTCATAGATTTTGTTGTTGTTGTTTGCGGTGCTTGAACTCTGTGCCTGGGCTGTTCCTCAGATCTTCAGTTCAATGCCAGTGCTCTACTACTTTTGATTTGGCCAGTCCTGGGCTTGAACTCAGGGACTGAGCACTGTCCTTATATTTTCTCAAGGCTAGGGCTCTACCACTTCAGCCTTAGCATCACTTCCAGCATTTTTCTATGTATGTGATATTGAGGAATTGAACCCAGGTCTTCGTGCATGCTAGGCAAGCACTCTACCACTAGGCCAAACTCCCCGCCCAAAATTATTCATCATTACTATTAGCTATCTTCTTTTTATTATTATTGATTCGTCATGTTGCTTGGACTTTGGGCCTGGACTGTCCCTGACCTCTTCAGCTCAAGGCTAGCGCTCTTCCTCTACAGCTCCATTTTTGGTTTCTGGTAGTTAATTGGTGATGTAAGTCTCACAAACATATGTGTCCAGGCTGGCTTTGGGCTTTGAACCAAGATCCTCCAATCTCAGCCTCCATAGTAGGTAGAATTACACGCTTCAGTCAACAGTGCCTGACTGTTTGATGTCTCTGTCTCTGTCTCTCTGTCTCTGTCTGTCTCTGTCTGTCTGCCTGTCTCTCTCTCTGTCTCTCTGTCTCTCTGTCTCTCTGTCTCGCTCTCTGTCTCTGTCTCTCTCTCTCTCTGTCTCTCTCTCTGTCTCTCTCTCTCTCTTTTGGTTGTAAGACTTTAATTGTGCACCTGGGCAGTGTCCCTGGGCTCTTCAGCTCAAGGCTACAACCTTAAACACCTTGAGCCACAGTGTCACTTCTGGTTTTCTGGTGCTTAAGTGGAAGTAACAGTTTCATGAACTTTAGTGTCTGGCCTGGCTTTGAACTGTGATCCTCAGAACCCAGCCTTCTGAGATCATTTCCAGCTTTTTTTTGGTGTAAGTGGTACAGAGTAATTGAACAGAGGGCTTTGTGCATACTAGACAAGCAAACTACCACTAGTGTGCACTCCAGCCTTAGATAAGAGCTTTCTTTTTCTTTTTATTTTTTTCACTCATGGGGCTTGAACTCTGGGCCTGGATGTTTACCTTAAGCTCTTCAGCTCAAGGCAAGAGCTCTACCACTTGAGGCACATTGTCATTTTGAATTTTCTGGATTATTTGGAAATAAGTTTCTCACAGATTTTTATGCCTGGGCTGTCTTTGAACCTCGATCCTCCAGGTAGGTACGATTACCAGGGTGAGCCACCAGTCACGGGCATTAAATTATTATTTTTTGCATGTCCTATGGCTTCAACTCATGGCCAGAGCACTATCCTAGGGCTTGCTCAAGGATAGCACTTTACTTCAGCCAGCCAACTCCCGGTCCAAATAGGCCACTCTTGAAGCTAGAATTACAGAGATCGGCCATAATACTGGCATGTTGTTATCTAAGTATATAATTTTTCTTCTATTTTTGATGGCTTTTCCTTAGTGTACATATTTCCTACATATTTTATGGAAAACTTCCTTCCCACTGGGGCCATAAGTTAAGCCTAGTGGAAGCGTTTTGCCGAGCATGAATGAAGACCCAAGTTCAATTCCTCAGCACAACATTGATAAAAAAAAGATAAAAGTGGTGCTGTGGCACATGTGATAGAACTTGCGCCTTAAGAATAAACAAAAACAAAAACATGGATCGTGCTCAGGTCCTGAGTCTAAGCCCAGTACTGGCAAAAAAAAATTCTGCCCAAAGTAGACGTTTAAACTTATTGTACTTTTCAAAAAATTTGTTGTTCAAGGTGATATACAAAGAGATTGCTGTTACATATGTAATGAGTACACTTCTTGTAAACACTGTTACCCCCTTCCCAGTTTTCTCTTTCCCTTCCCCCCAAGTCATAAATTTCAATTATAACAAATATATATGTATTTTCATTCCTGAAAAAAATAGTTTAAAATGTGTTCAAATAAATGATGTAGGTTGATATATTTATCAAAATGGATTACTTGAACTCTAAAATAAATATTCTAAGTAATTTTTCTCATAAAATTGTAGTAATGCTATAAAACTAATATAAAAGGAATTTTAGTTATTAATTTCTTATGTTTTACCTTTATCATTATTACACTAAGCATACTGGTATTAATACAGACAGCATGAAATATGATTATGTAAAAAAATTAAATGATTAAAAATAGTAAGGTTGGGGGCCAGTAGTTTGGCTTGGTGGCACACGCCCTGGACTGGCAAAAAAGAAGTAGGGTTAGATAAAACAGATTTATTTCCAAATGTGTGGAAAATGGTATGATTTCTTGTTTGGCTAGTCCTGGGGCTTGAACTGAGGGACCAGGAACTGTCCTTGGCCACATTTGTTCAAGGGTGGCACTCTTACACCTGAGGAACAGAGCCCCATCTGCTTTTTCTGTGTATGCAGTGTCGAAGAATTGAATCAAGGTCTTCTTGTATACTAGGAGAGCACTCTACAACTAGGCAACATTAAAAGCCAAAGTAGATTTTTGATGCTATTGTGGAGTTTTAATTTTCTTAAATATTTGTACAAAGCACAATGGATATATAAACAGACTTGAACTCACAGAACAGAGTCCCACATAATATTACAGTTACTCTGGCACTTCTCCCGATTGACAAAACACATTTCCAGGCATCTGCTCTATCCTTAAACTTTGGTAGCTGACTTGTCTTTCCATGGAGGCCTGGCCTGGATTCCTGGTGATTCCATGCATTTCATAGTTCCCTGTATATCCAGTAAGGTTGTCTTCTATGGGACCAGACCTGTCTGGTTTTTGGCCCACCCAGGACCTATGTGTCTGAGGTCTCACATTATAAGTGGAAAATAAAACACAGTATAATAAGCACTGAAGAACTGCACACCATAATATTAACAATGAGAGTTTAATAGTTAGCAAAGTAAATACAATGAATACTTGACAAGAATCATGAGAGAAGATAAAGAGATGTCTTTTTAGGAAGGGGACAGGGAAGCTCTAAATCCAGACTGGCCTCCAAGTTGCCTTCAGACAGTAATTCTACTTCCGAGTCCTCAGAAGGGTCTCCTTCCTCATGAGAAACAGAATGTCCTTCCTGAGTTAAGAGGGGGATGGATTCTGGTTTGTCGAATGGAGATTGAGTCTCTTTTAGTGAGATGGATGGGTCTGGATATTCTGTGAGGATGGATTCATTTTCCTCCAATGAATCCAGTATTGAGAGTACACTTGCTGCTTCCCATGGGGACATTTTCCATGAGCCCAGCGTGTGCCCCTTCAGCTTGCACAATAAGTGGAGTGTTACTCTGACTCAGATGGACTGACTCTGGCTGGAGTGTGAAAGGAAACGGAAGGAAATCTGGCTGCTCTTTTTCTTCCTCCATAGTATCTGCAGGTTCAACTGTGTCACACATTGGGTTCAGAGCAAAAGGTATATCCATAGGACTCTAAACCTGTTTGGTAATTTCTACAGAAGGCCCATGCTTTCTGGAGTGCAGTGATGATTCTCAGTCTCCATCAGTCACCAGCTCCATTGGTGGGTTTTTCATCCGGAGTTCAGGATAAGCTCTTCCACGATGACCCAAACCTAAGAATGGAAATAGGTACAGAGTGGACAGAGTGGACTCTGCAAGTTGAAGTGTCACTCAACTTCCATGAGGATCTAATGGAGGAACCTGTAGAACTGGAGTTTGGACTGAACATTGAGGAGGTGTAGGGTCTTTCTAATGAGTGCTTATTCCCGAGTCCTTTCAGAGGACAGACATTACCTGGCTGACACCACCCATAAAGGGCATTTTGCCAAGCTCTGTAGAAGTAAGGGCCAACCAATATCTAGACCACATGGGCTTCCTACTCACAGGTTCTAAGGCACCCACACCAGGACTTCTACTTTTTCTTGGTCTTACTGGTCGCATATTCCTCCAGCTGGTCAAAAAGTTTGTGTTTAGAAGAGCAGGTCCAAAGCCGGCATGTGGAGCCTCATATAGAGCTTGAGTTGTGTGGAGCCTCATATAGAGCTTGAGTTGTGTCAGGGTGTGGCAGTTCTTGAACTCGTAGAAATCACTCGGGTAGAAGTCCATTCACATCGTATGGATGGAACACATGATGCTGTGGGCACATTCGGTACAAGGAAAGTGAGAGCCTTCTCTCTCCATCCTGAACCTTTTACCAAAGCCCCTTTCTTGCAGGATTCTAATGCTGTGGCTGTCCTGCAGAGATGTGCACTTATGTGCTGGGAGGGGGGTAAGAGACACTCGAGAACAGGACGACTTTTACACCCCACTTCCAGAAGCTTCTGAGAGAGGCCTCTATGCATCTGTCCAAAGTAAACGCACCTTAAATTAACTAAGTAAATGCTCTAAATAAATCAATAAGTGAATGCTCTAAATAAAGAACTAAATGCTCATTCCTCTAATCTTAGCCACCCAGCAGGCTGAGCTCTGAAGATCACAGTGGAAAGCCAGTCTAGTCAGTAAAATCTAAAGGAACTTGTCTTCAATTAGGCAGCAAAAAGCCAGAACTTGACCTATGACTCAAATGGTACAGTGCTAATTTTTGAACACCAAAGGGATGGAATTTAGACCTGGGTTCAGGTTCAAGTGGCAGCACTGGACTACACACCAAAATGTAAATGCTTTCAGGTTCTAACAGGCAAAGCTATCACAATCCCTCCCTGATGGCTCAAAAGTGATTCACCCCCAGCTTTTCCTCTGACTCCAGTATTTCACAGGCCTCCGCCATTAGTACTGACACCTCATTGCTTACTGGGAAATGGAATTTCTTAGGATGTCACCTAGGTGAGGGCTGCAGTTGGGAGCCACTTACTCATGCCTGAAATCCAACTTCTCAGTAAGCACACTGTTGAGACTCCAGTAGCTTGTGAGGGAAATTAAATGGCATGGTGTCCCAGTCATAATAAAGTAGTTTGTGCACTTTTATCATGCTTAGCTCCCCTGTGAACACCCCATTGAAACAAACAGGCTCAGAGAGGAGCCAAGTATTCCAGACTTGGCCAGGAGGGGTGAGCAAACATGGGTTTGGAGGGGGAACACTCACTTTTTCAAGAGAATTTCCAGCAACTACTACATTGTCCTCCACTATTTGAAATTGTGCAGGAAGTTTCCCACATAAAAGAGATCACCTTTCTGGTAGGCAGGGATCAGCTTTGTCAGCAGCATCTCCAACAGGCCTTCCTCCAGGATCCATAGGTTACAAGGCTCATTCAGAGTCTGAGCTGACTTACCATCACACTATGTTGGCAAAACAGTGGATATTTCAAACGTAGGAATGGGACCACACTTCACACTGAGGAACTGGAATAGAGTAGATTGGAAATGACACACTCTAATCTCAGTAGAGTCACTTGAAAGCACACAAGAAGGTTGTAGTTTGTGGGCAGGATGATGGGTTCAAATAGGTTTCCTCTCAATATACCTCATCTGAGTTTCCCTGGAGTTTCCTGGCTTTCTTCCTAGAGAAATGCCTGATATACTGGAATTTTGTCTTGGCCCTGATCCAGCATCTACTTCTTCAAGTGAGACATCCATATCTCTCATGCCTGAGATCCGAGCCTCCTGACCTTTGGCAACAGCACAGCAACATCTTTCTTCCTCCTGAGCCACAGGCCAAGGGAGCTGACTTGAGCTGGTTGTCACATACAGTGGCTTGCTTACCAGGGTTCCATATTCTGTTCCATTGTGAGGGAGGTAGGGTCACCTTTCAAGGCCCAATGACCAAAGCTCCTTGCTCACAGAAGACCTCCCCAAAGACATACTGGAGGCTGAATCTCCCTTCCCACCTCACATATGGATGTAGTAAACAGCACACCTTTTTGTTCAAATCCCAAGTCATTAACTAGGCGTAAGTGCTAGCCTGGTCTCAGCCTGAAGGAGCCTTTCTTAGGTAAGATCCAAACTTAACTGTCACTATTCCCCTTACCCTTCACAAGACATTTTGCGTCACAGTGCCTTCTCAGCTTGCATTTTGCCTCTTGCACATTTTTTTTCCTAGTCCTGGGACTTGACCTCAGAGCCTGACCATTGTTCTTAGGCTTTCTTTAGGCTATAGCTGTTCCACCAAGCCACAGCACCACTTCAAGAGTTTTCTATGTATATGGTACTGCAGAATCAAACCGGACTCTTTTTGTGTGGTAGCCAAGCACTCTACAAATAGATGAAACACCCAGGCCATCTTGCACATATTTTTCACTTCAATCTACTAGGACGTTGTTAGGTTTCTGTATCCTAATCTATTTTTCTTCCTGATGAATATCTGTGCTGTCATCTGTAAAAATGCAAGTGGGAAAATCACAGAAGCATTGGTGACATAAAAAAAGTCTTACAGACATAGATAAGTGTTCATTCTTTGTAGGAGAAAGGATATTTTGATATGATGATGATGACTATTTATAAATACTTTATCGGGGTTTAGAGTTTGGCCCAGTGGTAGAGTGCTTGCCTAGCATCCATGAAGATCTAGGTTTGAGTCCTTAATATCACACAGATATAAAAATCCATATGGCAATGTGGCTCAAGTGGCGGAGGGCTAGACTTGGGAAAAGCCAAGAGCAGTGCTCAGGCCCTGAGTTCAAGCCCCAGGAATGGCAGAAAAAACAAAAGAAAAGAAAAGAAAAGAAATGTGCTTTTTGCAAGTTATTCACTCACAGCATTTGCCTCTGAATTCTTCGCTTCTGCATCTTGTGACTTATCCCTTTCCCTCAATGTAGACAAGGAAAACAGATTTTATTACTTGCTATCCTGTTGTCCAATCTTTGGATATTAATTCAAAATACAATATTGCCTGAAATATTGTGTGTGTGCATGTGTGTGTATCTGCCAATGTGTGCATGCACACATGTGTACAGGGTTTAGGGCTTACTCATAGGGCCTGTGTGATAACCCTCAGCATCTTTTCCTCAAAGGTATTGGTCTTTCACTTCTAGCTTATTATATCTAATTGGAGTTGAGAGATTCACTCAATTTCTTGCCCTGTGCATTGGAACCCAGTGCTGGGTTCTCATATTGTTAATTGTAGCTATAGAGAAGCCTGAGGTCTGGGGATCCTCGTTAGAATCCAGCCCCTGAAAGAAAGTCACTGATAGAAATCTTTATCTTCAGTTAAGCACGAATAAATAAGGCAAAAGTGGAACTGTGGCTCAGTTCCTCTTGTACCAGCCATGAGAAAATTAGTAAGTGGCAGCACCTGGTCCCTGAGAGAAATCCTTAGCACTGGTTCAAAAAAAGAAAGAAAATAATGAAAAAAATTAAAACTTGCTGAGGAATCCATAAGGATAAACGTGCCTGTGAATAATCTTGTCATTTCAGATTCCCTCAAGAGCTTATGTCTCTCTATATTTTATCAAGTTTTTTTAAAGATATTTACATATTTTCTATCTTTCTTAAACAGAGATAGCCATCCACAAAACACAAACACAAACTCTCACACAGTATACCACCCACCCATAAGTGTCTGGCTATGTATATATGTATAGTCATATGTATTGATCTGTCTCTCTATGCTAATATATAAATGCATAAACATATGTATTTAGACAAACAGGAAACATACATAGATAGGTCTCAGGCATTTCCAGATTTTGTGCAAGTCTTCTGAGTGCAACTTACCATTGTATTGTTTGTCAAGATAGAGTCCCTCTAACTTTTGGCCATCTTCTTGTCCTTTGATACTTTTTTCTGGCAGTCCTGGGTTTTGAACGCTAGGCCTGGATGCTGTCACTGACCTTGAGCTTCTTGCATTCAGTAGTTTATTGCAGATAAGAGTCTCATGGAGTTTCTGTCCTGGGCTGGCTTTGAATTGTGATCCTCAGATCTCAAACTCCTGAGTAGCTAGGATGACAGTCTTGAGCTACCAGTACCTGGTTCCTTTGACTCTTTTACCCTTTTTTTGGCCCCACCACAGCCATGGTATCTACCTTCCCATGTTCTCTCCACCTGCCCCCAGACAGGGGTCTGACAGATGCTTTCCACCCACTTATTCATGTCCTCCTCTGTATTGGATGACAGCTAAGACATGCACTCACTTGTCTGGATGCCAAACACAAAGCCATGAGATTGTTTCTCAGTCTGGAACATCCTATCAGATTTATAGCACCACAGAGGGTCAGGTTGATATTCCTCCAGGGCTTCTTAAATTGTTCTCATATTAATCCACAACACGTTTGTCATCACTTGTCCAGCTAATTCATGGACTAAACCAGCATTCCCTACAAACTTAGATCCCAATACCATGAGGACACTCAAGGGTGAATTCGGAGTGTGACCTGCAGGTGGATGTGAGCCTGTCTAACTTGGAGGGGATTTCTCCACCACAGGAAATGGAATACAAATTTAGAATCTGCTTTCATGAGGTGACAATCTCTGGCAGATGTTCTTATCAAATGTGGCACTGCCTACTTCCAGCTTAAAACATGGGTTGATGACCCAGCATAACAGAGAATGTATTCACCCCGGACCAACATATAGGCTGGGACCCTGAACTTTCAGGTAGCATTTGTCTTTGAAGGTCATGAGATCTTAGTCTACAAATGATGAGCCCCCTCCCGTGAGGCATAGCAAATGGAGCCAAAGTGCAACCCAGTTAAGCACCAGATCAAGCTTCCCTTCTTCAGTAGGGTATGGTTTGAAAACTGTGCATAGCTTCTGTTTGAAGCCAGTGCAGAAAGGAAAGTCCATGAAACTCTCATTTCCAGTTAACTGCCAAGAAAAAGCCAAAGATAGAGATGAAGCTCAAGAGAGGTAGAGAGCCATCTGAAAAGAATGGTTACACCCTGCAACATCCTCATTATCTGATCTTGAAAACATCTCTGCGTGCATCCCAGCATGCAGCCAGCATCTGGGGGTGACAGTGACCCCTGGGCCCATAGGCAATCTGCACTGTCTCTGATATCTGTAATGTGAACCTCATTCTGTTGGGTTTGTGAAGCGGTGTCAACCCTGCAGAAGGAACCAACTTTGCCCTAACTCCCACTGTCCCCTGTGGCCCCTAGCATTCCCCCATCTGCACCCCTCCTGTGGCTTCTGATCCTAGGGAGCCCTCCTGCCCTGTCCAACACTCACATGAAGTGCATATTTCTACTCCTGGGGCAACTTCTCCACAGAGAGTACATGACATGCCCACTCTCCAGGCACGGGGAGATCCTGTCAAAGTAGCAAATCAGTGATAAGGACATAAAGTGATGAATAGAATTTTAGATCCTGATGGTAGACAGTCTGCAAAATCCAAGGGAGAATGGAATTGGAGGGGACCAGGGATCAGGATGTGGGCATGGAGCTTCCCTGCCAAGGGGGTGGGGGAAGTCACAGGCTGGGGGATGCACAGGATGATCCATGGGCCCTGTGCAGCTACTGGGTCACCCCCTTCTGCATCTCAGCCTTTGGCTTTGGGCTATGTGGTCGTCAAGATGTGCACAGTCTGTACTCTGGCTGACAGAAGAAAGGACCCTGCGAAGACAATTGTAGACCCTTTGTGAGTGTAGGAAGGGGTAGGCTGGACACCCAGTCCAAGAGGAGCTAAAACTGGAGTCGAGGGGTGTGCAAGGAATGGGTGTGAGGGTTGTGGGCAGTCACAGTCACGGCAGAGGTGGCTCTGTCTGTGGGGTGAGTGCCTCCCTGCTGGCACAGCACTGGACATATCAGAGATCCACATGAAAAGGAAAATCTGGAAATGGCACTATGGTTCAAATGGTAGAGCATCAACCTTGAGCAAAAGAGCTCAGGGACAGTACCCAGGACCTGAGTTCAAGCCTCATGACTGTAAAAGAAAAAGAACCAGGACTATGAGAGGGAACCTGGTACTCTCTTGGTCTAATCAGACACAAGAAGAGGCCGGGATAGGCTGTGGAAAAACACAGAGAACATCTTCCCCCAGCTCATCCTGTCCTGCATGCAGGGACAGCCATGTAACTAGGGCTACGGTGAGATCATCTTCACCCCTGTGCTGCCATCTGAATTGTAGACCTCTGTCCTGCATGGGGTGTCCTGATGGCTGAGCAGGTGCCCTAACCCTAGATGGAGAGCAGCCACTGACTGTGGTAGCTAAGGAGAGATCTGTTCCATAGCTATCAGGCCACCCAGCATGGGAGCCATAACCACCCCTCACCCAGGTAGAGGCCAATGGTTCTCCAGGTGCTACTAACATTGCCCCACCCCTAGCTCTGGGTACACGTGACATTCCCTCCACAAGGAGCAGGACTAAGTGAAGGATCAGGAAGCTGGCTATGGGCTTCAGATGATGGCCAGGCTGGCACTACAGATGGCCTCAATCTGTCAGCACCTTCCCCTGCCTCCATCTTTCCTCCATCATGCCTCTCTACCTCCCACCCATTAACCTTGGAAACCAATGAACTGGGCTCTCATCATTCCTCTCATCTCTTCACCCACCTTGCCATGCGTCCATCCCTCTGTCACTTCCACCCCACACACATCCCACCACCATCCACCCTCTAGCTTATGAGGATCCCAGAGGAAGCTCTTGGTGAAGGGCTTGTGACCACAAAACAGTTACTATCACCCGCTCCGGCCTGATCCACCACAGATTAAGAACAGCCAAGCAGGCACACACTGCAGCAGAGTTGCTCTGCTGCCACCCTGATTTCTTCATGGCCAGGACTTGGCTCTCCTCAGCCTCCCAGCTCAGTAACCAGAACATTGTGCTTTCACAGAGCCATGGCTTCCAGTCTCCATGGACACAATGACATCAAGGTGATGCCAACATCCCCATCTCTATATACTTCTAACTATGGGATGGGAGCTGAGGTTCTCTTCTGTGACTCCATCCGCTAAGAGGCTCATGCACATTTCTATCCTTTGCTCATCATGGTGACTCTTTGGTTAACAAGTGACTGCTGGGCTTCCAGTTCACCACATATAGAACCCATACTCCAACACTTTTCTTAGAAGGACTGATGACTTTTAAATATTCTCTAGTTTTAAATTTCTAGTTCCTTCTCTTTTTCATTTATATATTTCCCTTCCTCACATACTTCTCTTTTTTTTACCTTCCTTCTTTCATTCCTGGCCTTGAACTCAAAACCTGGAGCTTTTTCTTAGCTTTTCTTTGCTCAAGGTAGCACTCTAGCTCTTGAGCCACAGCTCTACTTCAATCTTTGTTCTTGCTCTAAACTGGGAGTATGAGTCTCATGCATTTTTCCCTTTGCTGGGTTGGTTTTAAACCACAATACTAAGATCAGGATCCTGAATATGCCTCGGATTACAGGTATTATCTAATCAAAACAAATTCCTGATTTCTTTTTTAATCATAATTAGTTCTTTCAGGTGAGCCACCAGCCACTCATGCAAGAGCATTGCAGGATCCCAGCATTCATCTTGTCTCCAGTCTTATTCCATCCATCTCACAATGGTCATCTAAAACACCCTGCTGCATGCCTGAAGTCGCAAGGAACGTTCTCAACGCCATGAGAAGCCCCCTTAAGCTCTGCCTCAGACATGCCCAGCCCCCATCCCACTTCCACATGAGCATTTGTTTAGGAGAAATTTCCTGAGTACATCATCATCTTTTCCTCACCATTCAAATTTCATCTTTGGAGTCATTTCTCCCAGACAAAGAGGAACATGATCCATGGTTTGATAGCAGCTCCAGCTTCATAGTCCCAGCCACCAACACCCCCCCCATTACCCTGCCAGACACCTGAATTCAAGAACAATGTTTTCACTACCCCTGACTCTTATCAAATGTTTTAACTTATACAGTGCATTAAAATAATTTTACTAAATGGAATAAACACATGGCATCAAGCTTCAGAATCTTTGCATCTGAACTTTTAGTGAATCACAGACACACCAGCATTTCTGTACCAACAGAAATCTTAGCTTTGAGATTTCAGCATTCCTGGTATCCAAGTTTGGATGTGCT